>OX376372.1:179828499-180403196 GCA_947369275.1 Nemotelus nigrinus
GCAGTGGCGGCTCTACGTATGGGGCTGGTGGGGCTTAGCCCCACCATCCTTTTGCATTTCAAAATGTAAAGAAACCATTCTCTATTTCAATTATTAGAAACTACAAACCTTCATTTTAGCGAAACAGATTATCAAAATACTTCGCTCACCAACTGTTTTTAAAATCCATTCATGTCTCGTCTCTTTCGAAATTTGTATTTCATTTTCATTCACAAATTCGTATGTACATATAATTCAATACAAGGGAACTTACTTCGCATATGCAATATGCGCGCGATGCTCTTTTCATATTCTCTTTCCATATTCTATTCCACATGCAATGTGCGCCGGGCTAAGTTGAACTAGCCCCAGAAAAGAGAGAAAACGAATGAAAAAAATCACTGAGCGCAAAGTGTGTGCATGTCATACGCAATGGCAAAAAGAGTAATCAACGGACTAAGCCCTAATTTTAAGCTTCTATTGGTATATCGCTTGTTCATCATTCGCTAACTGAATAAACTGTGTGTAGTACCAGTGGGTTAAATTAAGCTAATTGGGTTTTGCAATTGAAGAGTAAACGATGGTTTTGCTTTTACAGTGCTTGTTGATATTATAAATGATAGAAAAATTGTAATAAAAAAATTGTAATACCAAAATATGATAGAAAAATTGTGTCCTCGTCTCAAACATAATTTGATATGATACGTATGATATTTTATGCAAAATGTTGATTGCATTAAAAATGTGCGAGACAATACATTAGCTGCGTTTTATTTTCATCCAGAGTGTAGTAGGTATCCTGGATGCATAATAAAACGATCCAGAGTAGCACGCGAGTTTTTTTCTGTCAGACAGTTGTCATTTCAAAATTTAAGCTGTCATATAACCAACGCCGTTTTCAAATGTATGACTATTTATCCTGGTTGCCAAGGTGACATGGAAATTTTTGAAAATTCCAACTATTCCAGTTGATATGACTTTTCGAAATACGTTCCACAGAGAGCACGAGTACGAACTCCACTGAATTCAAAAGTGTTTGTACTCTGGATGTTGTTGTTGTTTCGTGTGCAAATCGATATCCTGCACTACTCTGAATGCATAATAAAACCCGCCTAATATACACTGTTTACAATATAATTGATCTTTGAAGACACTTTTAAAAAGTTTTCTTACGTCAAATGCGGGAAGTGACAATTTTTAATCTTCGTGCTATTCAAAGCATAAATATTTATTAGTTAAAATTTACCAAAGTCAAAGAAGTACCCCAAGATCGATGGTTATTTGCTGGAATTTTTAGTCCCCGAATAAAACAATCTGTTTTTGAAAGCCTGGGGTATCGAATTTATTGCTTTGATTTAATTAAATGGGATGCTTGGGGACGTTGTTACGATAATAGAAGTAATGGAATTGTTAAGTTATATGAATAATGATCATTTTAATTTTTTCTAGTGATTTTTTAATAAAATTTTCGAATATTCTTCATAATGTTTTACAACTTAGAATCTAGGTTATTAATTCAATTCAATTAGAAATAGTTTGAAATCAAGGAAGTCTAATCATAAGGGATGAATGGTGAAAAAAACTATATGATCTCATGTTATAGGATTGATAAGTTTGGGATATGATTATAATCCAGTTTAATCCAGTCAAAATTAATATACAATAATGAAGTGTTCTAAATATGTCATCTGCCGCTGAGTTGTAAAGCTTCTTTAAAGATAATAATATGATTTCTTCTGTTTAACAAATAAATAATTTAATTTAGATACGATTTATCACTCCCATTAGATCCAGTAGATTCTGAAATATGATTTAGCAACCTAAAGAATACTGAAATTTTTAAAACTTATAATAAATATAAAAAACGTTTCAATTTATTTGCAGTATTATCTATTAGTAAAGAAGCTGAACATTTTAATGAGCAGGTGATAGATTTATAAATAAATAATAATAATAATTTTTAAAAATAGGCAGCAATAAGCTGATGCGAATATTTAGAAGAATTTTCCCGGAGGAATTTATATCTGAATTGACTTATTTGTGCATAGTATTTATTTATTTTAACCCAATTTTCCAATATAAGTAAGTATTTCCGAATTTCCAATATAAGTAAGTACTAGTCCTTGCAGACTAGCCCCACTTACATTGATTCCCACGAGCCGCCACTGAGAAAGAGTAATGTAATTTGCGCCAGATATTGTTGTTGTAGCCACATCAAATGGTTCTAATAGCAAAATTGTATTCGGCAGGACATTCAAATCTTCGACGAGTAACGTTTCAGGTGCCTTCACACATTTGGCTAATTCCAAAGTCAATTCTTGCCTGATATCATAGAAACATTTGATCTTGGCGTATGCGTTATTTCAACGAGAGTTAACTTCAGTTCAGGTTTGTTGAGCTGTCGTTGTGCAATTGTCAGTATGTCTGAAACAACTGAACTCGATTGAAAAGAAGTATCAATATCTTTGCACTTTTTCGTGATAAAATGAAAATCAGGTGTTATAAATATCAGACACAATCAAATTTAAAGTATGCGCGAAGCATGGAATATGATTAAATTGAAGAAATTTTGCTTGTATTTACATGCGAGCAGCATTATCAGTGACGATCGCATTTATTTTTGATCAAATGTTCCATTTGCTTAGTTTAGTATTTCTCGCCTAAAGAAGAAATAACGAGCCTGAATATTTATCTTTTCAAGTACACCAACGATAGTATTCATCAAACAGGCATAAAATAAATATGCAACTTACTTCTGCCATTGAAAAAAATCAGTATTCTCTCTTTGTTTGGATTTGTCCACATATCAGTAGATAAAGAAATATGTTGAACTGCATTTATGGCATTTTGAACTCGCGTTTTAACATCTTCGAAGTATTTGGTGCCAGTTATTGCATGTTTTCCGTCCAAATCAGCCATGAAATCACGAAAGCCTTCATGTTCTCTTTTCCGCAAAGGCACTATGTCCAAAACAACCATACGAATTATACAGTTCATCTAAATATTTTTTCGGACAGAATCATCTGCGTACAATTTTGCTCTTCCAAAATAATTTTTGATGATTGTTCTAGATTTCGTTGAACTACTCTCAAAGATGTTACTAGGACCATGAGTTTTTGCTATAGGTTCAACAGAAAATAATTTCCACTATGATTTATGCTTCCGTTTTAAATGATCTGATAAATTTTTCGTGTTTTTGCTTGTTTTGTATTGATTGCTGCATATATTACACTTAGCAAAATCACTATTTGGAACTCTTTCTCACTCAGTCTCAATTTTCTACGCGTCTGATTTTCACGTGCGGTTAAATTTTACATTTTTTCCTTCTTCATATTATTTCATTCTACAATAAATAACAAGTGGCAAAACTAACAAAATATAAGAGTGATCTGCTATCTTTGGTTTGTCCTGTTTTATAATAACAAGAAAAAGAAATATTAAATGAGAAAAACTAAGCAAACGTAAAATACTCACAGTGAATGGGATGATATCGAAATGTTACCTTACGCATTTTTTTCTGTTTTCAAAAACTATCGATTGCAAAAAAAAAACATCGAGGTTTTCGATAGTTCTGAACTATCGATACTATCGATAGTACTATCGATGTTTAACGTACACTAGTAAGAACACATAGATCAATATGAGCCTCCCCACCCAACAAGCTTTGAAACTAGTACAAGAAATTCAAATGCTAAATTTCAACAACGAATAAATAATGCTTTTCTATACAAATGTCGATAAAAATTTATTAAGCTACAGACAGCACTCACAAGGCCACTTAGAAACATCAACACCATGAAGTTGCTGTGGCGGGAATTCGAAAATATTTTCCATAATTGATTAAAACGTAGATCTTGTACATTATCGAAACAAATTTTCAATTCATTTTTCATAAACGACAAGGTACTTGTTTATCAGAAAAGGATTGCCTTGGCAACCTAAGTATGTTTGTTCTATGTATCGTTGCTTGTCATTTGTATTGCTTATATGTTGCGTGTGCGTATAATCTCTTATTAAAAAAATGTAACGAGATGATCTGCGAAAAATTTGAAATTATGTACTTAAGTCAGGGAATTACTTTAGTATTAAAATTAATTAGGTTAAATATCTTTTGAGTGTTTATCTCTCTCGAGAGAAGCGTTTGCAAGAAATATGTATGTAGATAAGAACGCTAAATGCTTAATGTAAATAAACTCTACTGATTTGATTTAATTTCTAGTTTCTCGTCTTTTTACGAATGTTATATATATATATATATATATATATATATATATATATATATATATATATATATATATATATATATATATATATATATATATATATATATATATATATATATATATATATATATATATATATATATGTATATATATATATATATATATATATATATATATATATATTTATATATATATATATATATATATATATATATATACATATATATATATATATATATATATATATATATATATATACAGCAAAAACATGTATTCACTTAATTGAAGCTTAGATATCAGTAAATATTTGAACTTTTTCTATCGAAGCAATAATAAGAGGGATCTAAATGAAATCTTCACACCCAAAATGAAACAAAAGTCTACGTACAACTTAACGTTTGCTTGAATAATTTTTATTGCGTATTTTTTCAGTGAATGGTGATATTTGTATTCGATCCAAGAGTTGACGGCGCGTTGACAAGTAATTGTCAATATATTTAAAGTGATCATGGCTCTGATGAGGAAAGAAATCTCTGATGACGTTAGAAAAGTAATTGTGAGCCTTAGAAAAGAAGGGCGATCTTATCGTGACAAAAAACCGCGGTCAAGTGTTCAAACTGTAAGTTTAAATTACCAGAGGACAAAATAAGTTGAAAACAAACCCAGGAGTGGAAAACCGCGAATGCTGACCGACCGTAAAGAGAGAAGGGTACTCGAAGAAATACAAAATAATCCTCGTACGTTGTTAAAATTACTAGCTGAAGGCATCAAGGAGGTTAAGGGCAAACACTTACACCCTATAACTATGTGCAGAGTGCTCCACCGTAACGGCTATTTTAGCAGTACACCTCGGAAAAAATCATTCATTAGTAAAACAAATGAAGGTAAACGACTCGAATATGCAAAGCTCTATAAAGGCAAGCAGGAAAATTTTTGGAATACCGTCTTGTTTAGCGACAAGAGCAAGCTTAATATTTTCGGACATGACGGTAGGCAACGAGTGTCAAGAAAACCAAACGAAGGCCTCAAAAAGCAAAATTTAATTGGTACGGTAAAGCATGGGGGTGGAAGTGTTCTTGTTTGGGGATGCATGTCGGCAGCGGGGGTGGGGAATTCAGTTGTTATCGACGGTATTATAGATTGTACTGAATATCTAGACAAACTCAAAGCTAATTTAAAACAATCTGCACAAAAATTGGGACTAGGACCGTCTTGCCAACAAGACAATGACCCCAAACATACAGCGCAAATTGTGAAAGAGTGGTTGATTTTTAATATTCCCAAACAACTTCATTCCCCACCTCAATCTCCGGACTTAAACCCAATCGAGCATTTATGGGATGATTTGAAGCGCCAACTTCAAAACCATAAAGTTTCAAACGGATCTGACCTAATTTCCGTTCTGCATGAAAAATGTCACAAATTTACACCAGAAATTACAAAAAACCTAGTCGATTCAATGCCAAGCCGATTGAAAGCTGTAATTTCTTCCCGAGAAAGCCCCACCAAATACTAGTTTTTAAGACAACTAACGTTAAATGTGACTGTACGTAGACTTTTGTTCTATTTTATTGTATGGAATTTTATTATTTTACTTTTATGTTAATTTGCACCAAATGAATATATATATTTTGGCCGTGATATGAAATAAGTTAATTGTTTTCATTATATCTTATCATTTTTGTTGACATCAGGCGTTCAGTTCAATATTTTTCATGAAAATTGCAGGGGTACGTAGACTTTAAGTTCATGACTGTATATATATATATATATATATATATATATATATATATATATATATATATATATATATATATATATATACATATATATATATATATATATATATATATATATATATATATATATATATATATATATATATATATATATATGGAATATATATACATATATATGGAATATATATATATATATATATATATATATATGGAATATATATATATATATATATATATATATATATAAATATATAATATATATATATATATATATATGGAAAATATTAGGAAATTAAGTTTCGAATTAATTTTCTTCTGTGGGTACTAGTTTAATTACTCTTAAATAATCCTAATCAATTTTTGTAACGCTACAAACTGTCGCCTCCTTTAAGTACAGTAATCCCTTGACTTACGTCTCCCTTGTTATACGTTTTTTCGACTCACATCGTTCATTACTTTGAGACCAAACCCTTAAAATTACGTCGTCCTTCCCTTGACTTACGGTGTCGTTTTCATAGAACAGATGTTTGTTCATATGAAAATTTTTCCCCTGGCAAAAGGGAATTCCCAAAATTTGTGAGCGCGATTTTCGTACATTGTGTTTTTGATTACATTCGTACATTTCGAAAGAATTTCGTGTTTGGTTGGTGTTTATTGTTTATTTATTTATTGATCGCGTTTTGTGCTGTTTTGTATTACATACATATCTAAGTACAAATAGTATTTTGAATTATCTAAGGTACGTGATGGCATTCGGATAAAATTGAATATGTATTTATCTATGTACATATGTCTTCTATTTGTCTACGTATACACATATTGTATTGCACTATGTAAAAATCGATTTTTATATTTATAACAATCAAATGAATAGAACCAAGCGACAAGATTCTGGTGGAAAAACATATCCAAAGAAAACAAGAAAAACACTGACTTTTGGAAAGAAACTAGAAATTTTAAAACTTTTCGATGAAGGTGAAAAATCAACAGTTATAGCAAGTGCTATGGGACTTCGCTCAACAACTGTTCGAACCATTATCAGTAATAGGAAAAAAAATGAGTGAATCAGCTAAAGCAGGGGCATCCACAAGTGGTGCAACAATTACCAAAAAAAGATCCCCTGCATTGGAAAAAATGGAAGAAATGTTGATTATTTGGATCAAAGACCTGAATCATCAAAATATGCCGATGAGAACGTTAACACTATTAAGGCGAAGGCAAAAAGCTTATTCGAACAAGTAAACTTGAATCGAGAAGACACCTTCGTTGCCAGCAATGGATGGTTTGGAAACTTCAAGAAAATAAATAAAATTCACAATGTAAAAGTAAGAGGTGAAGCGGCTAGTGCGGACTATGACGCAGTGAAGATCTTTCCAAACACTTTACATAATATTATTGAAAATGGAGGATATTGCGCACAACAGGTGTTTAATATTGATGAGACAGGCCTGTATTGGAAGCGCATGCCCCCAAGAACATTTCTTTCGATTGAAGAAAGAAGAGCTCCTAGCTTTAAAGCCAAAAAATCCAGCATTACTTTGCTTCTTGGAGGGAATGCATCAGGTGATTTGAAACTGAAACCTCTTGCTGTTTATCAATCAGAAAATCCAAGGGATTTCAAAAATTTATGCAGGTAGGTTAACCATTTAAGCATAGTACTGAGTTCGATTTCACGTGAAATTTTCATACAAAATTTCACGTGAAATTGGTTTCGGCGAAAATTTCGCTTGAAAATAAGCAAGTTTGGTACTGTGTTCTTAGCATGAAAAGTTGCTTTGAAGTTGCTTTCGCTTTGAAAACATAGATGGCACTGAAACATGTTGTCAATCATTTCACGCCAATTTAGTTTGTGCAGTTCATTCGTTCGAGCGAAAAAGTGACATTTAGTGTTTCAATTTGAAAATTGAGCAGTGCAAATGACTTTCCAATAAGAAAATCGATTGAAAAGTGAAATTCTTGACATTTTATCCGTCAAGAATGAGCAGTGTCTCTGCTTTTCTCCGTTGTCAAAATATTCGCTCGAAAGAATGACCAGATAATGGAAACATGTCAAAATTTCACGTGAACTCGAACTCAGTACCAGCCTTAAATTGGCATGAAATGATTGACAACATGTTTCAGTGCCATCTATGTTTTCAAAGCGAAAGCAACTTCAAAGCAACTTTTCATGCTAAGAACACAGTACCAAACTTGCTTATTTTCAAGCTAAATCTTCGCCGAAACCAATTTCACGTGAAATTTTGTATGAAAATTTCACGTGAAATCGAACTCAGTACTATGCTTTACGTCGCAAATTCTCGGAACCTAACTCCGACGTAAGTCGAGGGACTACTGTACTTGAAAATTCTCGCTTGACTTTTATGTAGGTACGACAACTGGTTAAGACAGTTTCATACGATGGAATCGCAGAATATTCAAAGGATTCATCAGGATGGTTTTTCCAGCAGGTAATTTGCCGAGCTATTAGTCGTACAGTGGTTTCAAATTATTTGAAAGATCCTGGAAATCACGGCAAAAGATACGTAACGGGACAAAAGTGCGCTTTGACAGCAGCTGTTCTACTCTTGTGCTCTACTAAGGGAAACATCGAATGCGACGAGAACAACAACAAAAATCTGAGTAGCAGCGAGAGTTTCTAAAGTTGACGAAAAACTAAGGACTTGCCAGCGTGTACATGCCTCAGCAGGAGAAAACCAGCCTTGCAATAAAGACACTGAGATGCCCGCTTGGCGTTTGCAACCATTTAACGTGGAAAAGCGTTGGAGAAACATTGTCTTTACGTGTAGATTTTAAGGAAATTCATACAGTAATTGAGTCTTATTCTAAGCCAAAGTTTGGTTGAAAAATTAGGATATACCCGAAACCTACTGTAATATTTGTTTCTCGAATCTTGAA
Source organism: Nemotelus nigrinus (assembly GCA_947369275.1). Lineage (NCBI taxonomy): Eukaryota > Metazoa > Arthropoda > Insecta > Diptera > Stratiomyidae > Nemotelus > Nemotelus nigrinus. Next base: position 179,837,336 of record OX376372.1, read on the forward strand.
AATTTAATCAGCACAACAAAGCTTCTTGTAATATACCTTCCGATATAGTCACGAGACCAAAACGAAGTTAGTATAGCAAATCGATCTTATTGTAGGCCAAATGTGGAATGAATTTGGTTGAACAATCATGATAGTGTTGCCAGCTATACTAGTTTTTGTAATTTTTGTCGTTTCTTAGCCAAGCGATGTTAGAATAAAAAACAAATATTTGGATCGAATGGTTTTTTTTTTTTGTGGGATCATTAAAATTGAAAAATTTTAACTATGTGCTTTCAAAAGTACTCACTGATTCTCATCAGACATCAGCTCACAGTGCATACCTGACTGGTGTGACCACGTGCAGTGGGAGATCATTAATTTTTATTTACGTTGGTTGTGATAAATTTAAGCATTCTCGACTTATATCTGGCAATATCATTTACTCATAAAGGTTATTAGTTTGTAATCACCGTTTCCTTCTTGTCTATAAATTAACATAGACAACTTATATAATCTCTAATGCTTATCAAAGCAGAGAATACGTACATATATATAATAATGATCTCCCAATGCAAGTGGTCACATCAGTCAGGTATGCACTCTGAGCTGATGGCTGATGAGAATCAGTGCGCACTTTCGAAACCACTTACTTAGTTAAAAAATTTCAATTTTAATCATCCCAAAAAAAAAACACAATTCGATTTGATTCTGCTTTCGGAGGCTTATTCCACAAAACGATCGAGTTTCCCGTACCAAATATTCTCTGTTTTTATAAGCATTAGAGACAATGTAAGTTTTCTATGCTAGTTTATAGATAAGAGAAATATTTAGATTTTAAAAACTTGAAAAGTTTTGCTGGTGGTAGCCCTAAATTTCTTTGTACCCCTATAACTGCTAATGCAGTCATTAGATCGAAACAAAATTCGCGAGGTAGGCTGACGTTGACGTGAAGCAGTTGGTGTTGGTGTTAACAAAAGGTTGCCAGCACGAACCGTTTTTATTATTTTCGCATCAATAAATGCTAACATTAAGTACTCATATGGTGAACATCTACAGAGTGCGTCATCAAAACCCGGACAAATCAATGAACATCCTTCAAATAGTGCTATTTATTGAAAAATGAAGTTTAAGTACAAAAACGTCTTACATGGCGTTTCGTGCATCTGTTGACATTGTAATTATTCAATGTAGCCCCCAATCAGCTTCAATCACGGGCTCCATTTGCGATCTGAAGCGCTCGCACGCCCTCTACAATTCTGCGCTGTCAATATTGGCGAACGCTGCCTCAATGGCGGTCATTAATGATGTCAAATTTGGATGTCGAGTCTTGTTGGTAGCCTTTTCAATCACGCTCTATACGTAATAGTCCAAGAGATTTAAATCTGGACTATTCGGAGGTCAAAACTCCTTAGAAATGATCAAATTGAACCTTAGAAAATATGATCAAATTGCAGCGAGCCACTCGCTTCGTTCTTAGAAAAGCATTTGTCTAACCTTGATCGTGTAAGAATAATATTGAAGGTCCTCCTCAACGATTCTCCGCATGGTTGACTCGCTCACATTCACAATAGACGGCAGTTTTCGTAACGATAGCCCCGGGTCTTCCAGATTCAGCTCTTCAGTCCTTTTGGTGACTTCAGGGGTTCTCACGGTGTGTTCTTTTGAGTGCTGCTTTCTTGCTGGTGTACTTGAACCTTCACTTAACTGTTCTTGAGCTTTGTACTTAGTAACAACCTCATATACAGTTGATTTCGGCTATCGGAAAAATTGAATAATCTCCCGTGCTGACCGCCCAGCGCGAAGACTTTCGATTATCGCGGGTCTTCGATTATACTCTGCACTTGGCTTCAACATTGCGACTTTTTCGAGGTAATGAATGTACAGCACATGTGTTAAACTATTTGTACGCGAAAGCCCTAACCAAAGATGAGTCTGCGAACGTAATCGTCTATCAAAACCGACCGGTTTTAGAGCAAAAAAGGCACTTTTTGACATACGGAAACAGGAGCGAACATAAGTGCCCATGCAGCGCATAAGCGAACGTACGTTAAGTCGTATCTCATCACCACTTTACGTACGGACAGCTTATAGCAAAAATTGAGCAAAAGGTTGCTTAAGGAGCATGCCACTTTTCTGGCTGTTCGGAAAGTTATATTTGGGTGCAACAATTGCTTTGTATGGTTTACCTCGGCGCATATGCGCTCGTACGGACGCAGACTCATCTTTGGTTGGACCTAAATCGCGACCTCTCGAAACCTTATAGATTGGGGGGAAATTTAAATTGAATTTTGTCCGGATTTTGGCACCGCACCCTTTATATTGAAAATAAGTAACAAATTTTTAAATTTTCCACATTTTGGAAATTTTTCGGATGGCAACCACAAATATCTTTCTATTCCTGTAACTGTCGACGAAATCATCGGATGAAAACAGAATTCAGAGTGTTAGATGATTTTCGCGTGATTAAGTTGTAGTAGACTTTTGGTCGCAGTGATTGTAAAGTATTACCAGCTCTAAGCATTTTCACCATTAATGATATAGTAGATACTGCCATGAAATTCTCAGATGCTAAGTATCTTACAAAGGAAATAAGTAAGTTTATGGCAAACTTCACATAATATCGAATCTAGTGACCATATACATAATTTTAAGCTGATATTATATTTTGTATTTCTTTGATGAATTACGTTCACATTTTAATAGTATTTTCAATCTGAAATTTGGTTTTATCTCAGGAATTCTTATCCAAAAACAAAGTTGTGCACCGAGATTTGGCTGCTAGAAATGTACTTGTATGTGATGACAAAACCGTCAAGATTGCCGACTTTGGGTTAGTGAATTAATCATGTGTAGTTAGTTAGTAATTGATTTTTAATGAAAAAACTGTTATTTTTTCATGTTTCAGTTTGAGCCGTGATATATACCAGGAAAATATCTATAAAAAGACTGGAAATGGAAAACTACCAATTAAGTGGCTGGCTTTAGAGTCAATGACTCATCAAGTGTATACTAGCCAAAGCGACGTGTAAGTTATGAAAGATAATAAATGTACTTTATTATATACACACAACGACATTGCGAGTGTAATACAATTTTTTTATGCATGTTCATAACCAGTCGTTATTATTTATTGTAATTAGAAATCGTTTATTTACATCTGTTATTTACATCTAAGTTTTCGTTTTGCATTCAATTTCAGATGGTCTTATGGTATATTGTTATACGAAATTGTTACCCTTGGCGGTACACCATATCCTCTTATACCTACAAATCGTCTGATTAAATTGCTGAAGGCTGGTTATCGGATGGAGAAACCAAAGAACTGTAATGAATCACTGTAGGATCAACCGTTCCTTCTACCATTTTAGTTATTGATATCCACTTTGATTCTTAGTATTTGTTTGAAGTGGTAAATTAATCTTAATCATGTCTATGTCTTCATTAGATATGATCTGATGCAATCGTGCTGGCGAACAAAACCGACAGAACGGCCAACATTTGCTGAAATCTGCCGAACACTTGACGAGTTACTAATAAGCACTCCTGATGACGAAACTATCAACATAAACTTAATGGAACATGTCACAAAGAGGTAGTTCAGCTTAAGTTTAAACCAAACTAAACTTCAAAAGTAATTTTGTGTCTTGCAGATCGAAATCATCGTCAGAAGAATCTTACTTGAAGCCACTTTAATATTACGACAAGATTTTCGAATGTGTTTCTTCTTCGAGTTCATAATACTTTTAAAATCTAAGTTTTTTTACGGAAGTAGCTTTTAAACTAGATTTTTATTGATGATGATAATAATACAGTTATAAGTACCTAGTACCTAAAAAATAAAGAATAAGGTGTCTCTTTTGATATTTGTGTGTGTTTTATTTCATGTATTATTTTGACTATTTGCCATTGCTCTGTTTGATGAGATTCAGTTCCTTATAGCTATATATTTAAGGTAAAGAAACCGATGAGCGTTTATTTGATTATTTGAAGCCGAATCTGTTTGTTCTTAGATTCGTTGTGTCTCTCCCGGGTTAGCCTGTGATTAAATACATTCGAAAATATTTCACTCCATTGATTTAGGGAATAATTATATTCAGTATCGGCTCGTGTCAGGTGCGGCAGGGTCTGCACGGTTGCATCAAAATAATTAACTTATGACAACATTCGCGTATTGTCTCTTGTGGTGGAAGGTTGTAGCCGCAGAACTGCAAAGTGATTTGTTTTTCTCCGAAGGACGGTCTTTCTCTGGAATTGACCATACGTGAATCATCGTGTCGTAGCTGCGCGTCTATCAGCGCGTTGTTGAGACACAATTTCATTTCATTTTCATTTCATTTATTAAATTCGTCTAATGCAGACTATACACATACAATAAAAATTAATTATTCTTATACAGAATTCGTTTAAGTGATGCTGTAGATAAATGAAAATCAAACTTATAATAAGCTTCGTTAAAGCATCTACTTATTGCAGTGACTGCTTCATTGCAACCATAATTGGTCCGATGTTGAGGGATCGACAAAAAGTTAACACGCCTGACACGTTTGTTATTAGTGTTAAAATTAAGTTGGCTTAATAAGTAGTTTGAGTCAACGGTGCCATCCAAAATTTTCGCGGCAAATAAGATTTTGGAATTTTGACGTCGAGAGTCCAAGGTATCCATTCGTAAAAGATTTAAGCGGTCTTGATAAGGAGGTAGATGTAAAGGGTCATACCACGGAAGACCGCAGAGGCAGAAACGTAAGAACCTCTTTTGAATTGACTCAATTTGGTCTATGTAGACTTTTTGATATGGTGACCATACAATACTTGCATATTCGACAATAGGTCTTACTAAGCTACAAAAGAGGGTCTTAGTTAGAAAAATGTCGTTGAATTCCTTCGAACGTCTTCTGACAAAACCTAAGGCATTGCTAGCTTTCACAACGATTGAATCGATGTGATCGTCAAATGTGAAGGATTGATTCAGCAATACTCCTAAATCGAGTACTTTCGCTGATCTATTTAAAGATGTACTCAAAAGTGAGTATTCATAGATTAAAGGATTATTTTTGCGTGTGTAAGATATAATCGTACACTTGTCAGGATTAATTAGGAGATTGTTATCGGAACACCATTTGGCAAATCTGTTTAGATACTGCTGCAAATCATTGCAATCGTTAAGGTTTCTCACAACTTTGAAAATTTTAGCGTCATCGGCATAGAGAAGAACAGAAGATGACTGTAGAATGGAACCTACGTCATTAATAAATAAGGCGAACAGTAAAGGGCCTAGATGACTACCTTGTGGAACACCAGACGTGGTTTTAATTTCAGATGACAAGGCACCGCGAAAGGATACACGTTGAGTTCGATTCGTCAAGTAAGAGTCAACCCAATTTAAAAACACGTAAGGGAATTGAAAGGAATGAAGCTTAGCTAAAAGTATAGAGTGATCAAGCTTATCAAAGGCTTTCGTCAAGTCTGTGTAGGCGCAGTCAGTTTGGAGCCCAGCTTCAATTGAGTTGGTTATTTGGTGAGAAAATTCAAGCAGGTTGGTTGTGGTTGAACGACCTTTCATGAAACCATGCTGATACGGAGCCATAATTGATTTGCAATGAAAGGCTACAACATTCGTGACTATGGCTTCAAAAAGTTTTGCGACACAGGGAAGTTTTGCAATAGGTCTATAGTTGCAAGCGTCACTACGACTCCCTTTCTTGAATATAGGAGTGACGGTGGAGTATTTCCACAAATGAGGAAAGATGCCTGTTTTTAAGGATGTATTGAAAATATAAGACAGCACAGGTAGTAGTGACGACACACAATATTTCAAGACCAAATTAGGTATGCCACCTGGGCTAGGTGTTATATTATTGTCAAGTTTATTAACAAATGTGATAATAGTGTCCTCGTCAATTTTTAAATCCTTCATCTCCAAAGAAGAAACTGTTGAGTTCGTCAAGTAGGGTGAAAAGTGTCTGGAGTTAGGAAAGTCCGTACGATAGGCTTTACGGAAAACGGAAGCAAATAAATTACTAATATCAAAAGGATCATCAAAATAAGAGTCGTCAGATTTAAATGTGAGTGGATACCCATCGTTATAAGTCTTAGAATTAACAAAATTCCAAAATCTCTTAGGTTGAGCTTGAAAATTAAATCTAAGCTGTTGCGTATGTCTATGATATGCAAATGCAACTTCATTATGATGCAGATCTCGTAATGTGGAAAAACGTTGATAGTCAGGTTCTGAGCGAGTCAGGCGAAACTTTTTCCAGGCTTTGTTTTTGGAATTTTTTAAATGGCAAAGCTGTGGAGACATCCAAGGAAAACGAACCTTGCTTTTAGTGAAGGTAGTTGGCACGCACCGTAAAAAACAGCTAAACAACCGAATGTGGAAATAGAACGTAGCTTTATCAGGATTAGGTTCCTGCAACACGGAGGACCAATCATAGTTAGCAAGCAAGTCACGTATTTGATCGACATTAGCTCGTCTAAAATTAAATTTAAGTTCAGATGTGCTCGATGATAAGTAATTACTAGACTTTGGCTCGAAAATAATGTTGAGTGCACAATGATGCGCGGTTTCGTCGATGAGAGATGATGTGAGGGGTTTCACCACAGTAGAAGAGGCATCAGTCGAAAAAATCAGGTCCAGCATTTTTCCATTTGCGTTCCGGATGCAATTGGCTTGAAACAAACCAAGTGATATAAATTCGTTTGCAATGTTGATGTCGTGTTGTCCGCCAATAGAAGTAGAGCTCGGAACTTCGAAAGTGCCGTCCGCTGAAGGGCACCAGTTTATTCTAGGTAGGTTGAAATCACCCATTAAGACGACGTCGTCGTTATTGTCCGCAAGATCGCATATGAGCTGCATAATATGTATAAGCGAAGCATAAACATCATACGAAGAATTTGGTGGCGTGTAGATGACACCGAAAAATATTTTCTTTGACGTCAGTTCGACTTGGGCACAAATAAATTCATTATTTGTATGCGGTATTTCGATTAGAGATACTTTGAATTTTTTGTGAAACGCCAGAAGAACACCACCTCCGACAGGAGCGTCAGTAAGATCTCCATGTCTATCCCGGCGGAAAATAGTATACTCCGAATTAAAAATTTCAGCATTGTGAATATTTGCACAAAGCCACGTTTCGGTGATCGCAATGACATCAAAAGCTTCAGAGTTTGACAGCTCATAGAACTTATTAAGTTTAGATCGCATTCCACTTACGTTGGTGTAAAGTGCTGAGATGAGTTCGTCCCGTTTTTTGTTGCAGCACTTGATTTACTTATTCGTTTGTTGATGAATTCATGCACAACAGAGTTCGGCGGCCAGAAATGGCTATTCGCAATGGAATCAAAGCAACAATCTGGTGCTATAATTTTAAATGATGATACACGATGCCGATTCCCTATCTTAATAACTGATACACAGTCCTTAGGGATGAAGGATTTTGTATGCTCAAGGATTCCCTCAACATTTTTCTTCACGTCATCTGCGGTGGTATCAGGAGCAAGCCTAGATACAAATATAGCTCTGGGTTGTGTGACACCTCTGAGGGTGCAGTTGAAAATATTCAAATCATTTGATACTATATGAGGATCTAATACGATGTTGGCATCTACTGCTTTTGAGCTAGTTTTCGTAGCTACATTAGATGCGGAGACTGGAGATTTCGAAGTCGCATTAGCAGATGATTTTGAACATTTGACGTTATTTTTAGAATTCGCTTTCCGCTCACTCATTGCTGCATCTGCTATTTTATAAGTTGATTTATGTTTTGCGCCAACATTATCAGAAATCGGTTTGTGTTTTGTAGCAACACTATCAGAAGTTGTCGGTATTTCATTTTCCGGAACCGTCTGGCAGGCAATGGATCTTGATGCAGGTTTTGAGGGTTGGAAGATTGAGATACGATCAAGTTGATGCTCCATTGCGTTTAATTTCGACGATATTAGGTCGATCGAACACGAAGTTAGACTCGTGTCAGTAATGTCTACTATAGTTTCAGCTACGGCTGACGCCTTAACATCGACACTCCTAATTTTAGATAGAATTAAGTCCATCTTATCTTCAATTTGGTCTAGTCTAGAGGATAGTGCCAAGACTTTATCTTGCTGACCACGTAAGTCGTCTATTAAATCGACCATAGGTTTTAATGAAGAAGATAAGTTCTTAATAATATTCCCGATAACAGCATTGTCTCGAGATAACGACTCGTTTCGCTCGTTCATGCTTTCCAAATTATTGTTTGTTAATTGAAGCATCCTCAGAACATGGCATGGTTTGATGTCGCTGCATTCATTGCAAGTAATATTAGAAGACTTGCGCGTAGATTTCATGCATGAATTGTGGAATGATCGATTGCATATCCCGTCGCAAACAACAGAATTCTTCTTATCCAAAGGTTTGTCACAGGCTCCACAAAGAAGGTAGTTGCGCGATGAAGATGTATTTGCCATATTAAGATTGTTATTAAAATTTATTGTATTCACAAAACTTCAACAATATAGCAGAAAGTATGTAAGGAGTCAAAAATACCCGTTAAATCAGGGGAAAATAGATTTTGTTTAACGAATTTGTGTTGTCCTTATGTGTTGAAGTCTATATATGGTCAAATCCACAATACGGGTGCTATCGAATCCAATGGCCAACACCACTGGTTTAAGGTCAACCTCGTTCCTTGGAAAAATACGAACAACTAACGAAAAAAAATAGTTATGACACCCGAAAATAAGAAAGATAAATAATTGATGTTAAGGCGGTCGTCTAGTGTGTCAGATGGTAATAATAGATTTTTTTTTATAAATAACATAAAACATGTATAGAAGACGTGTGTTAAAGAATTTTTCGAAATTTGAAGCCGTTGAAAAGTTACAGCCTTATACCGTATGCAGTGTTACCGTAGAAGGTTTACGTGAACCGTACGAGGTATGCGCGAATATTAAATATTCTCGAGCCTAGCTCCTTACCTGGTTTTTGGTAAATTGTACTAATTGTACACTGTACTGATTGCCAACTACCGGGTACCCAGAACTGTTCACAAGCTCAACAATCTGAACTTTCGCTCCGAAGCATCTTCATTCTGGTGCAAAAGTCGTCGAAATCGCCACATTTCTTGCTGTGCTAATCTTCAACGAAGTATTCGAACCTATCCTAAAAATGATGGAAGTCATGGGAGTAAATATTGACCTAAATTACCAAGCGTTCGTTCAACAACGTAATGATTTTCGCATAGACCGCTCAGAGAGGCGCTTGATCGATTTCGCCAAACAAGTCCGGATATCAAACAGAGAAAAGAGAACGTCCTTGCATGACTACTTTGAAAAAGAGGAATGTGTACTCTATGGTCCAGGCATACTAGGTTGATGGTCAGACCATTTTTTTATTATGAATTATATACAAAAAAAACTTTCAAACGTGTTTTTCTCGAAACATGATTTTTTCAAACTGCTGCCATGAAATCTTAAAAATTATTTGATTGATTCTGCGCAAATTTATACAGCATTTTTAGTACATATATAACTACAAAATGAGCTAAAATAATTAAGATTGCTTCATTAGTTTTCATTTTACAAGGTAGACAAACCCCCCAAAAAACTCGAAAAATTAATTTTTTTTTCTAACGCGTACAAAATAAGTTTTTGAAAATCTAACTTAATTTTACTTCCATGTAGAGTCTCAAGTCTAACGATCAAAACTGCGTTAGGTGTTTTGATTTCAGATAAGCAAAACGGCCGGAATCATGGCAGCAGTGGAGCACCGCTTTTTATATATGTGTTCCTGTTGGGCGGTGTTTCTCCGACTATTTTCTATATGATGACTTCAAAAAATGCCTAAAGTTTGTTTTAATGTTAATAAAAATGATATACAATTTATAAATTATTTTATATTAATGGTTTGCGAAAAAAAATTACCCAAAAAAGCATTAAAAAACGGTCTTCACACTAGACGACCGCCTTAAGTAGCTAGCTACTGTACTTTGGTTTCGTTCACCTATATCTGCCTCATTCAATCTTTCGGTTGTCATAAGCCGTGTATGCAAAACAGCTATTTAGTTAGGTGTTTCGTATAAAATTTCACACTGGTCATATAGACGGGGTAAAGCACAAACGGCTGGAGGCCAGTCGTCAACTGCTGGAGCTCTGCTTAAAACCAATATGGAACGTAAACGCTCTGTTATATTACGCTTAAGTCGATTCTGTTCCTGAAGAGATTTAGTTTCTGTAAAATAGCATCGTATGAACAGTAGTGATTGCCAAGGTGGTGATGTATATTGGTAAAATAGACAAAATAACTTTATGAATTGATTTCATGCTTCAATTAGGAGAGTGTGGTTTTTATTGGTTGGCAAACACGGTTTTTGAGATGATAAAAGAGATAATAATATAGACACTAAAATGATACATGTAATAAAGATGGTTCCGAAAATCATCTATTTATAGATAAATTTATCCATCAAGAAAATAATTGAATGAACAAATATGAGAAACTTAATTCTAATAAAAGCTTCATATATAGTAGTATTTTATGGTGAATATTCGTGGTTTATTCGTAAAGTGAACAGTTTTTACGGTATTCGTTTTAATTTTGAAAACTAATAACCATTTATAAGCAGAAGAACCATTGCATTTGAAAAGGAAAAAGTTAGCATCAAAAAGCAAAGCAGAAAAATAAGAAATGGAACGATTGCGGTTAAAAGAAGATGAAGAAGAAGAAAGTAGAAAAACCATCTAAAAGCAGAAAAAAAAATAAAAGCAGCAAAATAAGAAGGTTAATAGTTAAAACCAGAAGAAGCAGAAAAAAAAGAAAGGATCGTCATTAGGATGAAGATGAAATGAAGAAAACCAGCATTAAGTAACAGAAGAATAGAAAAGAAGCACCAGAATTTTAAAGACAGAGAAAAAAGCAATACATGAAGACCAGCACTTAAAAGCAGAGGAAGTAGAGAGCTAGCATTTGAGAGCAGAATAAGAAGGATAGCTTATATAAAGCAATGCCTTCTAGAAGTACGGGCCGTAATGCAGAATAATGACGTCAGAGAAAGCTGTCAAAGTGTCGCGAAGAACACACGCAGTCTTAAGGGACGCCCGCGGGAAAATGTTAATTGTGCAGGTTGTGTTAAAGTGAGTGATGTGAAAATAAAGTGAGATGTGTGAAACAGTGCTAGTGAACAGCTAAAACAAAAATTAATGCGGTGCGTGCGGTATAATGTGAAAAATTCGCTACGAAATGTTTATCAGTTTTTGTTAGGTTATGTGATGTTTCGTGTCGATTTACTGTCGCGATACGATTGATTGATACAATATGAAAGTTATGACTAAATATTATTACAACGCATCCACGCACAAAAACTAACGTTTTATTCATATTTCATGAAGGCTAGTATTTATAAGAAACTGAACAAAAACATTAGCATTTAAATGGAGAAGAGGAAGAAGGCTAGCGTTTAAATTGAGAAAATAAGTTGAGCATTTAAAAAGAGAACAAAAAGGCAAGTCTCGAAAAGGAGATGATGAAAAAGCAGCCCAGTTTTGAAAGAGAGGAAGACTAGTATTTAAAAGGAGAATAAGAAGGTGAGCATTTATAAGTGGAACAACAAGGCTAGTGTTTGAAAGCGGAAGAAGAAGAAGGAGACTGGCATCAATGCCTCCTAGAAGTACGGGCCGTAATGCAGAATGATGACGTCAGAGCAGTAGGCCAAAATGTCGCGAAAAACACACATAGTCTTATCGGACGTCCGCGGGAAAATGTTAATTGTACGGGTTGTGTTAAAGTGAGTAAAGTGAAAACAAAGTGAGATCCGGGGAACAGTGCTAGTGAACAGTTAAAACACAAATTATTGCGGTGCGCGCGGTATAATTAGAAAAATTCGCCACGAACTGTTTATCAGATGTTCTTAGGTTATGTGGTGCTTTGTGTCGATTCACATTCGATACAATTGATTGACACAAAATGCAAGTTATAACTAAATATTAACACTACAACGCATCCACGCACAAAAAACTAACGTTTTATTCATATTTTAGCTGAAAAACCGCAAGTGAAATCTCGGTGTGTGTCGGCACTGCCTAGTGGAAATGTCAAATTCCCTACCGCCATGACGTCACAGCGAGAACGATTACGTAGCCTGACGGCCCGTACTTCTAGGAGACATTGCTGGCATTTAAAGGCACAAGAAGAAGGCTAGAATTTGTAAGAAGACCAAGAAGAAGCCAAGCATTTAAAAGGAGAAGAGGAAGTAGGCTAACATTTAAAAGAATAGCAAGAATGTGTCCAGCATTTAAAAGGAGAAAAAGAATGCCAGCATTTATAAACATAATAAGATGACCATCATATAAAAGAGAAGAAGAAAGCTTACATTTAGTAGGAGAAGAAAAAACTTGGCATTTAAAAGATGCAAAACAAGAAGACTAACATTGAAAAAGAGAAGACAACGAAGGCTTACATTTGATAGCAGAACAAAAATTCGACTCTCATTTGAAAGGCGAAGAAGTAAACTAGTATTTAATAGGAGAAGAAGAAAGGTAGCATTTAAAAGTAGAAGAAGAAAGCCAGCATTTAAAAGGGCCCGAAAAAGGAAGCTAGGATTTGTAAATGAACAAGAAGGTCATCATATAAAACCAAAAGAAAGTAAGCAATTATAAAGAGAAAAAGAAAAAGGTTAGCATTTAAAAGCTCAAAAAGTGGAAGGTTTTCACTTAAATGCAGAAGGAGAAGCTGGAAAAGGTCAGTATTAACTACAGAGAATGAAGAAAGTTTAGCATTTAAAAAGAAAAGAAGAAGAAAGCCAGCATTTAAAAGAAGAGAACGAAGGAGGCAAGCATTAATAAGAAAAAATAAACTTGTATTTAAAAGTATAACACGAAGTATGCTAGTATATTAAAGGAGAAAAAGGTCAGCATTTTAAAGTCGAAAATCAGGCCCAGCATTTATTAGCAGAAGGAGGCCAGCATTCACAGAAGAAGCTCAGCTTTTAGAAGCAGAACAACGCCATCATTTCAAAGCAGAAAATGACAAAGGCCAGCAGTTGAAAGCAGGAGAAGAAAGCTACGAAAGAAAGCCAGAAGAATAAGAAAGCTAGTATTCAAAAGGAGTAGAAGGCTAGCATTTAAAAGGATAAGAAGTATTAAGCTTGCATTTAAAAAGAGAAGAAGAAGCCAACAATTAAAAAGTGATGAAGAAGAAGAAGAAGACTTATTAAAGTTTAGTTCACGATTTCTAACTTATTTTCGTACACAAATGCTGATGCATCTGGAAGCGACCAACAAAAGCAAGTAAATGTCATATAAGTTACAACAGCACCAACTCCGACGTCTAAATTTTTCCCAAATTCATTTTGCCGACAACTTAATTTTTTCCAGATTCATTTTGCATAAGTAAACTGTAACATTAGGCGTGTTTTTTTGCTCCGATACAGAACAGAATAGAACAATGACGCAAAAAAAAACGATCCATCGCAAAACAGCTGATGCTTTCGCTAAGACTGACATAGGTTGCTGTATTTGCTCTGGTACCACTCAACAGCTCAAAATAAAGGGAGAAAATAACGAATATACACTACCACAATCGATAGAAAATAGCAAAAGGACTAACAAAAAATTATCTCTTTTAACTTTCTACACATTATGCGAGCTTTTTTTAATTTACTAACTACCAAAACATTCAACTTAACCTTAAAAAACCAAAGCCATCTCACAGAAAAAAAGACAACTTCGTATGAGCCTTTTCTTTTTTCTATCAGCACATTCTATACTTCAGCACGTGAACTACCTATGACGAATACAATTTCTGGAGTGTTGTTGTTTTCAATGCGTTTATCCTATTCTCTACTGGATAGAGGTGCAAAAAAACACGCCTATTAGGCGCCTAATATGCGTGTTTTTTGCTCCTCTATCCAGTAGAGAATAGGATATACGCATTGGAAACAACAACACTCCTGCACCAGTGAACTCACTAGTACAGAAATTGTATTCGTCATAGGTAGTTCACGTGCTGAAGTATAGAATGTGCTGATAGAAAAAAGAAAAGCTCATACGAAGCTGTCTTTTTTTCTGTGAGATAGCTTTGGTTTTTGGCTTTGGTTTCAGACTGGGTAACAGCAGAAGAGTCAGAATCTTCTGGGTTTCCGGTCATAAGGATATTGATGGAAATGAAAAGGCGGATGCGTTAGCCAAGTATGGGGCTAGTCTTCTCCTTTTGGAAGCGGTTAACATCCTTACTCCTATCCAGACGATTGAGTACTCAATTGACCCCAAAATGATGCAGGGAGCGACGCGCAGATGGGGTGCAACTCAGACCTGCAGGGTAACGAAAATCATGCGGGGGTCATACAATCTCGCATCGACCAAGTACCTCCTCGAGTTAGCGTGGATTGACTGCAAACGGTTCGTTGGTATAATTACTGGTCATTGTCTTGTAGCAGCACATGCTATGAAAATGCGACTCCTAACGAGCGACACCTGTAGAAGGTGTCAAGAGCCGGGGGTCTCAGAAACTATCCAGCATCTCCTCTGTCACTGCCCGGCACTGGAGATAACCAGACTGCGATACTTCGGTGAGCCCTGGCTGGTGGATCTTTCGCACGTGGCAGAGCAAAAGCTGAAGGACATCCTTCAGTTCGCGAAAAAGTCCGGGGCCTTTGATGGCCGCTTGGAATGAATTCCTTTCTCGAAGTCCATTTATCTGGTATCACTACGGAGCAACCTATGTCAGTCTTAGCGAAAGCATCAGCTGTTTTGTGATGGATCGTTTTTTTTGCGTCATTGTTCTATTCTGTTCTGTATCGGAGCAAAAAAAAACACGCCTATTATTATGTCTCGCAACGAAACTGTAAACCCTTGCTTGGGGTCGCAAAGATCGCGTGGTTGGAAGTGCAAGATCTTCACGACACTCAAGCACAGACCGTCATAAGTGAAGAACGTATTAATAAACTTCCTGCATTAAAAAAAATAACTTATAGAAAGCTTTGAATTGAGTGAGTCATGAAAATCTTCTATCAAAGCTTTGATTTCACTGATAGTCTTCTTTCTAAGGTCCTCTTCTAGATTTGCTATCAGTCTTGTGCTGCTATCGTTGACTCTTGCTCTTACGCCCTGTTTTTCTACTTCAGGGGTGCCAGAAGGATTCAGTTTTTGTATTCAATCATTCTTTTTGTTTAATAACGATCTTCCATCTCTCCTTACTCTGCTTATCTAAAGAAGCAAATTTTCTATGTTCATTGTCCAGAAAGCTTGCAATAAGTTGTAGTTATGTAAGCTAATATTGGTATCAGAATTTTTCGCAACATGAAACACAAAAAACGCTCTTATTTGTTGCTAGTCAAGAGACCAAGTCCTATTTTTCTAAGAAGTTCAAACATCTTCGTAGCAAAAAAAGCAATCTTTATGCATTGGGTTTTGGAGTATCTAATCCCCAAAACACAAATAATGATGCATATCAGCAAATTTATTTAAAATTTAAGTGCGTTATCGTAACTGCCGGGGATTTTTATCAATTCCAATTGCAACCATTCCAACATCTCAAGCAGCCAATATTTGATAATAGCTGCCGTGATGAAAGCTACCTTTACCGGTTTTGACAGCTACAAAGAAGAAGAAATTGCCAAACCGCTTACTTGTCAAAGTGTGGTTTGTTTTCATCATTCTCGTTGCTTAGTGTGATTTTCTAAACTAAATAGATTAGCATCATGAGTTCTAGCAAAGCAGTTGAAAAAATGGACATAGATATCGAACAGCCCGGTGCAAGTACAAGCGACAAATCACCGGAAAAATCATCAGGAAGCACATCAACAGGCTGCACAAATGTTATGGCTAGTTCGGCTACAGTTCCATCGGTGACGGTTTCCTTGCACCCATTGGTTATTATGAATATTTCAGAGCATTGGACCCGAATTCGAGCACAGGCTGGAGTTATAAAACAAGGTACCCTTGTCTCTAAAATTAACTGGTTTGGAAAGAGGTTAAGTTATGCATTTTCTTTGTTAGTATTCGGAGCACTCATTGGCAAACAAAAAGGTCGAAACATCGAAGTAATGAATTCCTTTGAGCTCAAGACAGAAATGGTCGACGATGATGTTGTTATCAATCGAGATTATTACAATGCCAAAGAACAGCAATGTAAGAACACTTTATTTTCTTACTCAACAGCTAAATGGTATTTAAAAAAATTCCAGACAAACAAGTTTTCAGTGAGCTGGATTTCATTGGCTGGTATACGACCGGCGAGAATCCGACAGACAAAGACGTAAAAATTCACAAGCAAATATGCGAAATCAACGAGTGTCCTATTATGTTGCAATTAAATGCGTTGTCAAGGAACGTTGACGTAAGTATGAATGGAAAATGTATAGACTCAAGTATCAGTCGATATTCCATTTTCGTAGCAACTGCCCGTTAGGTTATTCGAATCGGTTATTGATATTGTGCAAGGCGAAGCAACAATGCTTTTTGTGCCTTTAACGTACACACTAGCCACGGAAGAAGCCGAAAGAATTGGCGTGGATCATGTTGCTCGTATGTCAACGAATGATACGGGCGAGAAGTCAGTAGGTAAGTCGTGGAAGTTGGCGATGTAGAATATCTCCAGTGAAAGTAGTAGGTGTAACTTTTTCCACCAGCACTTAGTCTTTTCAATTAAAATCGACTATTATAGTACAAAGTATCTTGACCAGGTTTTATTTCTCTCTCCAGTTGCTGAACATTTAATCGCACAACATAGTGCTATCAAAATGTTACATTCTCGCGTTAAAATGGTTCTAGCGTATGTACAAGCAGTTTCGGCTGGTCAGCTGCCACCTAACCAGGAAATTCTCCGAGATGCATACTCGTTAAGCCACAGACTGCCAGTTGTCCAAGGCCCCAAATTTAGAGAAGAGTTTTACACGGTAGGTCCTCATATTATCAAATTTGGAAATAATTTACTCGAAACTTATCCATTCCAGCAATCAAATGACGTGGGTCTAATTACGTATTTGGGTGCATTAACTAAGGGATGTAACGATATGAATCACTTTGTGAATAAATTCAATGTACTTTACGATAGGCAAGGGATGGGACGTCGAATGCGTGGCTTATTCTTCTAAGGATACCGTGTTAGGATTGATTAGCGAGCCGGGAATGATGTTTGTAAATGCGATGTACACATGAAGATTAATTTCTTAATAAATAAATTTAATTTTTGGCTTTATATTTGTAGATTTTGATATGTTTAAAACAATTGTATGCTTATTTTTCGGTCTCTGTTTCAAATTTTTACATTCTCAGAACAAAATTATTTATTAACTATTAAAGTGTACTCTTCAACTAAGCATGTATTGGATTGGGAAAATCATAATTTCTATTGAATTGAGAACATCACATTGATAAAGTTAGAGTGATATTTAATTGTAGAGACTGTTTTACTTGATGAATCTCACAATGTGTTTAGTTTATTTATAAAGTTACACTTTGATGGAATTTATAACAAAATTTGATAGCTACCGCATACTACGAACATTTTGATTTATATTTTATATAACTCAATCGTTTTCTGTTCTAATTTACAAGAGAAGAACGAGAAATTCTTAAATTTCCAACATTCGACCCAGAGAAAATTGCGACGTATTATGTCTCTTCCAGTAAAGAGTAATAAAACTAAGTTTAGGAAAAAAAAAAATATTGTTTACATGTTTCAAATATATAGTTCATGGGTTGGTACTATATCTCCATGATACTTTTCTATTACATGAGCCTTCTAGAAGTATCAAAAGTTTAGCATTGTCCGTTTGCAAGTACAAAAAATGTAAAGTTATTTTGCTCCAAAACGAACTACTCCGGCTTATGGAAGCAAGTGGTAAAACCGATGAGCTGAAAGTCGCTATTGACACTATATTGGGCAATCAAGTTTCAGTGCGCACTGTCAAGCAAAAGGCGGTTACTAAAATTAAACACATGGATGAAATAATCATTAAAAAAAAGATGTCTGTTACCAGAGTCATTTTTCGAGATTTTTCTGCTCTGGGCAAATAATATTTACATATTTTTTTCATAGCAAAATGTAAGGAAAATATTGAAATAAATATAAAATTTTGTTACACGATAGGAAAGGGAATTAAAATTTCGCATCTGTACTTCTTTAAAATAATAAGATGAGTTACATTTTTCTTTTCATTCTCATATTATTTATTCCAAGATATGTTTCCCTAGTTAAGATGCTCAGCACCGTAAATAATTGATAAAGCATTGCATAAGAAATTGCCTCACCAGAGTTGCACGTGGATTCAAAAATTGCAAGGGTTCACTTCATTTGTTCTCCAACATTAAAAAAGAAATGTATTTAAGAAAACATGAAATAAGAGCAGTGTGCTCTCCTCTGGATGCAAGCTGTTGGCCTTTTCGAAGAAAAATAGACCAGATAATGAATACTGTGTATACGTAGCAAAAACGGCTGCTTTCTACAAAAACACTGCTTTTTGTGCCCAGCAGCCCAGTTAAAAGACAGCCGAGTTTATGAAGGTGCGAGTTGGCTCTCAAGTCATTATATCAACACCATCAATCAAATACCTTAGAATTATTGATTATTATTATTTACTGTCTAAATCAACAGATAAAAATCCATTTAAAGACTAGACAAGGAATAAACTTACATATAAAAAGAAAAAGGAAAGAGACTATAAGTTAAAACTAAACAAAATATAAAAACGCGGTGAAATCTAATCATAGTTCAACACAGATATGAAATCAAAAATAGCAGTCATCCACTGACTCAATCACCCTGAAAATGTTCAAGTCCTCAGCATGCAAGAGACAGAAGAGAAGGAAGATCATTAATAAAGAGGAGGAAAAGGAGAGGACCAAGAATCGACCCTTGCGGGACACCACAAGTAGAATAAAAGGGGGAAGAAGAACAAGAGTGAAACGTTACAAAACAAGCACGATCACGAAGGTATGAGGAACACCAGCAAAGGAGTTGACCCGAAATATTGAAACCATCGAGCTTTGAGGAGAGGATTTCGTGGTTCACAGAGTCAAAAGCCTTGGCAAAGTCTGTATATAATACATCCACTTGCTTTTGCCGGTCGATGGCGGAGGGAACAGTATTGGTGAACGAAAGAAGGTTGGAAACTGTTGACGTACCTTTGACAAAACCATGTTGCTCAGAAGCGAGAAGAGGGTCAGTTAGAGGATAAACCCTATTGTAAACAACTCTTTTGATAAGCTTACTGAAGCAAGATAGAAGGGATATGGGACGATTATTGGACACGCAGGATGAATTTCTGGTTTTAAGGATGGGATAAATATTTACTGACTTCCAGGAAGAAAGAAACGTACAGGAAGCAATACTAAGGTTAAAGAAGACAGATAAAGGAACACACAAGTATGATGACAATGACTTTGCAAATATGTTCAGTAAGCCGTCGAGTCCGCAGCTGACGCTACTATCTAGATTAGCAAGCAAACCTTCGACCTCCATCGGGTTCGTTAAAAGCAAACAAAAACTATTAACATCTGAAGAGGGAATTTTAGCAGAGAAAGATGGATTAGGTTGAGAGGTAGCAGAAGAAAATAAATTAGCAAACAGCTCACATATTTCTTTAGGCGAGGAAGCAGACAAATCACTTAGGTGCATCAAAAAAGGGATTGAGGGAGACTTTTTAAGGGAACGGATATAGGACCAGAAAGGTTTCTGTTGGCAGCGTGATATGGAGGCTTCAATGTGGGCATGATAAGCACTCATCGCATCTTTAACCATCTTTTTAGCATACGAGCGTACATTTTTGTATTTCAGTAAGTCAATCTCTTAAGCCGGACCTTTGAAATCTACGACGCTCCACATCTTTGGTTTTAAGAGCACGTATCATGCCAACAGTTAGCCAATACGGATCAATACTTCGTCGAGCACGAAAAGTGGGAGTGCGACAGAAAACAATATTAGACAAGAAATCGTAGAACGCATGAAGGCCATAATTAGCATTTAGACCTCTGAAAAAAGCAAACCAGTTGGACGTTGAAGTGAAGTCAGCTTTAGCAAAGTTATAACGCAGCGCAGAGGTATTTTGTATTCTTAGGGAATGAGGTCAACGGACTACAATTTAAGGAGCACCTATGATGCGTAAGGGTAAAACCAGCAAAAATACAATCATTAGTTGCCAGAATGTTGCCGAACTTTGAAGGACTCAATGACGGCCAACCCGAAACATTTATGTTTGTGAATTGTATGTGAAACAAGTGCACTAAATAAGCAAATGTGTTTGTAGAAGTAGGTAGTGAGAAATCAACTGAGACAATTCGACAAATTTATTTATTTTATAACTTTTATGTTGCTGAAACTGGTTGCATATGCCAAGATTTAGCTATCAAATTTAAATAGTAAAGCAGACAAAGTTTTTAAAAATACTCGTTTGACATACATATCGTCCAATGTTTCTAAATCTCAAAGTCCTCACAAAATCCGTTATCAGAGTCGACTTAATATTTCCGGTATCAATGGTGGTGTAACAGACTTCGTCATCGTTTCTCTCTTGTGGGCTAAAATCATTCTGTCGAAATTACAGTCAGTGACCCAGTGTCTGATATTCGAATTTAATTTGAAGATTACTGCCTAAATTCACTGCCTAAATTCATTGCTTTGCTTGCATCTCATTTTCATTAGAATCTGGGCTCATTATCTTGCGGCAGTTACGACTCAGGTGTGTTTTTTTTGAAGATCCAAAATCCGGGTGCTCAATTAGCTGGACATTTTACACTTGTATTTTTTCGCACACTTTACGAGCTCTTGCGTTGATATGAGAGGCTGGTTTAACCGATTCGTAGATCAATGTGCCAATCAAAGCATCTTTTGTTTTTTTTACCCTCCAACCGAAAGTGAAGTCCTTTAGTTTTTTCACAGCGATGTTTGGGATCTGACGTAGGATTAATTACGATATTTAGAGCCAACTTAAAATAAACGAAAAGCATATTTCTTTAACTAGACTCGGTCTGTGCTCCTGGACTTGCTACTCTGTCGATAAAGTCTGATATGCTTTGCTGAACCTGACGGACCCCAACCTCTTGCACGTTACTGAGTCATAAAAGGATATCAACAAAAACGATCAGGCAATGGGTTGGCATCACACGTCCTGTTCGCAGAATCGGTTGAGCTCGGTCTCGTTCTTTTGGTCTGTATGCAAACCAGAGCAGCAAGAAGTCTTTATTTCGATACTTTTATGATAAGGACCCGCCAACTGGCCGGACGAAGTATTTCCTGACTCTTATAGGCGCATTTATAGCTATTTACTCCAAAATAAGATGTGCTTCAAATCCGTTTTCAGAAAAGCTATTTCTTCGAAATTCGCAAACTCTCTCTTCTGTAGCTTAAATCTATAAGTGCCACTGAAACATTTGCTTGATTTATGTTGACTAGCTGTCCGTCAGCCTGTTATGCTAACTGCTCCTTAGTCTTCAGGGCCAGTTAAGTTTTTGGGGTTCTTGATCCTGTCGTTCTTTGGTGTCTACATTTTGTTGATCAAGCTTCTAGTTCAATCATTTCTTATTGTCTACGACTTGTTTTTTCATATCGCGAGTGATTTTCAACAGCAAATTCATCATCAAACGCTTCTTCGTGCTATCTTGTTCTTCCTGAGCGTATTCGTGGCTGGCTTTGTCGTATTGGAATTCGATCTTTTCATGAGTCGATATCTTCCATAGTCAAATTGTCCATTAGTCGTGATAGCAAAGCAATAAATCACGTTTCCAGTACTCTACATTCAATTACGCTAGCGTCAATTCATTTACTAGTCTCAACTCTGTTATTTAGTTAGTCGACGCAACTTTGCACAATAATTTTTTTTCGCAAATTCATAGTTCACGGATTCGATGAAAATTACTTTTTGAATCAGAAACGCAAAGGAATCCCTATTTTGGATCTGGTTGAAATGGAGTCGAAAATATAAAGAGTAAATCCAAATGTTGAAAATTTAAAGTAAAATCATTCAAAAAGAAAGCGCAATATTGAGTTTTACTGTAAACGACAGGACGCGAGCACCAATGAGTTTCGCTGGAATTTCATTCACATCCAAAGCCCTTCCTTTTACATTTTAATGGTTGCTGCAAGGACTAGAAACTCGTTTGCGGATATTTATATGAATTTATATTTTTAAATAATTTTTGTGTTAGGTATATGTGTCGTATAATTTTAAAAGCCGCTATCTCTAAATTTAACACTGTACTCTTTGCATTCTTTTGAGTACACAGTCAGCAATCGAAATTTCCATTGAATAACCGCTAACTCAAGTATAAAGAGCCCAAACAGACTTTATGTCAAACGCCACTATGTCCACATCTATCAATTAAAGCTCTGGCTTTTACCTCAAACCTTTTTATTGTGCAAAAGCAAATTTCCTCTCAATTAAATCGATTTTTTTCTTTAAAATAATGCGAGTTTTGAGGTAAAAGTTATAAGGCCTTGTTAAAGAACCAAGGAAGAGATTTGTGAGCAGGGAAATGTGGAAGGCGGAAGTGAAACGAAAATAATGGTAGGCTCCATTTTTCCTGTTTTCTTATGCTTGTGCTCGAAAATAAAGTGTTTACCAGAATAGTTGTGCACAATTTGTGCACAGACTTACCCCAACTTCAGCGGTATATGGTAGAACTGTGCTTCTAAATATCAACAAGCTTATACTGCTTGAACGAGGTAAATTGATTTATAAGATTTTAACGCAGCAGCTCAAATGGCCAAACATTCTTCGAATTGTTGGTGAGTCCACCAATATTCCAACAAGAAATGCGGGTAATTTATCAGTGCAAGCTCCAAGGACGGAAAGAATGAAGACCAACCCTGTGCAGGAAGCAATATAATTTTTTAACACACTGCCTAATTTGGTTACTAAACTTAGTAAAATTTAAAGAAAATCTAAAGCTTTTTTTAATAGTCTAAAAAAAATCTAAAGCTTTTTTTAAGAGCATACTGCTAATGAAATCCAGAGTTTTTTGTAAACTTTTCTCTAGATTTACGTCTTGATGACAAATGAAATGTACACAACATGACCTAAAGTACTAACTATAAAAAGCAGGATGGTACTATCCCTTATACCAATACACCAATTGTCTGGGAAGTACTAGGAATAATTACTTAGTGATGATTTTGCGTTGAACACGGACCGTGCATATTGAATGATGGAGAGTGGAGTGAAGGAGGTAAAACAAGAAAAAATCAAGTACGATATAAAAAAACAGCCGAATCATGTGTTTTTAAAAAACAGCCGAATTCTCTGTGACTACTAAGCGCTACTACTATAAGAGGGGCTGCTGATAAATTCGCGGCCTAATGTACTTAATGAATGAGAAGTATAGTTTTATATTTTTTATGTAATCCTACTCGAGTGAAATTTACTTTTCACATGGTGAATATAATGCCTGTATACCATTGAGAAAATATTCTTTCAAGTTCTCTTCAAAAAGGTTTTCTACGTCCGCCTTCATCTCTTTGTCGTCTGAAAATCTTCATCCCCGTAACATATTTTTTAAATTTGAAAAAAGTTAAAAGTCACTAGTAGCCATTCGCTGACTGTAGAGTGAGTGGTCAATTTCTTTGAATCCCGTAGCTTTCAAGGTATCCCTTGCAACCCGAGTGGTGTGAACGGGTGCGTTGTCTTGCAGAAGAAGCCTTCTATATGACTACCTCACGTGCCTGACCCAGTAAATTAGCATAATACTGGCCGTTCATTTTAATTCTTTTAGGCAAATAATCAATTTATATAATTCCCTCGCTATCCCAGAAAATGGTAGCCATAATCTTCGACCCCGACTTTTCCAATTTGAATATCTTTGATGGCGTTTCTCCCTTTTTTATCCACTGCATCGACTCTTGTTTGTACTCGGGATCATACTCTGACGAATAGAGGTTTTATCAACGGTCACAGGGCGGCTACAAATTTTATCCAAATCACCCTGACACAACTCCAAAAAAATCTTTATAGCTTTCCAATCGTCGCTGCTTGCCAAAAGGTTTGAGCATTCGTGGTACACAATGTGCAAAAAAAAATTTCATGAACAAATATTCGTGTAAAATCTGTCCAACTCCTTCTTTGCTAACTTGTAGTTTCTCTGCTTTCTGCCACAATTCAATTCTTCGATCAGCCAGTACTAATTTTTCGACTTTTTGGATATTTTCTGCAGTCACAGTCTTCACCCGGTAGCCCGGGCAGGGGTCGTTTTCACCGGTCTCCCTTCCGTCTTGAAATAACCGAGCCAATTTTTTACCATCTTACGTAATGGTGCAAAATTCTGAAGAACCACTTACAACTCTTCAAAAATTTCTTACTCCGTATTTCCTTAACAAGGAGTTTAATCACAGCGCGGTGCTCCTAATTGCACGAATTTCCAATGAGATAGTGTTGTTGCTTGTTCCAGGTATGAAGTGTAAATGAACAAAATAAAAACAGATGTGTTATTTAGTCATACAATTAGTGTTGTACAATTAGTGTTATCAGAAACGATATGATGAATCATCGCTAAGTGCCTTAGGCCGTGAACTGATCAGCCGCCCCTCGTAGTAGAAGCCATTTTTGTTTCGATCTTATATTGCATTCTAAAACACTATACTACTACACTAAAGAAAAATAAGATCAAATCAGAACATTTTATTCTCAAAATGTTCAACAAGGCAGCTTAAAAAATATGATCGCGTAATATCTCGTCTCTATAAACAAGCTTTTGTGTAAAAATAGTTTTCTTCAGATTTTTAATACCGACAAGGACCGAGTAACAAGGATCCTAAAATGATTGTTTAAGAAACCTAGAGACTTCCCAGAAGAAAACTGCGGATGTTATCGAAAAACATAGTTTTATGCGGGTAAATAGAAAAGTATCAACAGTTTAATAGAATATTCCGAGGCTCTTGAATCGCACTATTATCGGAAGTTATGTAAAACTTCCGTAGGAAAATATAATATAAATTTAACAGGCTCTCTCAGTTCAGGCACAGGAAACTATTACTCCTGCCATACTAGCCAACCCTAGAGTTTCGACAAGGAGCTTAGCTGCTCAACTGGGTATCAGCGGACAGTTATTGCAGACACTTCTGCATGAAGATTTACACTTATTTTTTTATAAAAAAAAACTGAAGGCAACCGATTTGCTAATTGGTTCGAATTTTACTAGAAGATCACCCGAATCGGGGAGGATGAAAGCATCTCCAACTGCTTTTTTATATCTAACGAGGCCGATTTTAATTTAAACGTCATTGTTAGCAAACAAATTTGTGGAATATGAAGTGACTCTAACCCACAAATGAGACGGAATTACATCCACTCCGAATCACAGTGTGGTGTGCAGTTTCAGCAAGCTGTACTGTCGGGTCCTATTTTTTCAAAGAAAACGATTTTATAGTTACGTTGAATGGACATCGTTACTTAAAGATGCGGAAAGAGTTTTTATTTTCAGAACTACGCCGAAAGAGAATCCCTTTCTACTCTATGTGATTTCAACAAGATAGTGTAACCTCTCACATAACCGGCGCTGTTCTGCCAGAATTGCGTCGAAAATTCCCCAATAACGTGATTTCCAGAAACTCCACATTCCGTTGGCCCCAACGTCTCCTGTCCTTACTGCACCTGATTTTTTCTTGTGAGGTTATTGCAAATACGAAGTTTACAAAACAAAACCAACCAATTTGATTGATTTAAAGCAATCTGAATTATAAAACGATGATTAAAGCAATTGCCGTTGCAACCGCCCAGGCAGTAATTAATAATTTGTTGATAAGATGTCTCACATGCGTCATCGAACGTGAGATCCATTTATGTTCAATTATTTCTAAAAGCCAATCAAATACTTAATAATGAATTATTTTTCAAATGAATAAAGAAAAAATTAATTGTGTGAATTGAATGAAAAGTCATTTGAATATTTTAATGTCGCAATATTCACCAGATAATTTATATGGAGTGGTTTGAGAGTTTGAGTTAAAAAACACAATTGTCACAATATTTAAAATTTTTTTACTTAAGCACAGTTTTTCCAACTAATACAGTACGTAGGTTTTCACCCCGCACATATTTAAAAAAATTTAATT
Organism: Nemotelus nigrinus; assembly: GCA_947369275.1. NCBI lineage: Eukaryota > Metazoa > Arthropoda > Insecta > Diptera > Stratiomyidae > Nemotelus > Nemotelus nigrinus. The sequence goes on from OX376372.1 coordinate 179,863,332, forward strand.
ATTTAAAATTGTTTAAAAGACGAAAACTGTAAATAGCGACCCATTACCTCCCGTTTTTGTATCTGGATGATCGAAGCTTCTAGATACTCCTTTTCAAAATTAATTAAAATACAATATATCGTTGATTACAGTACACTTATCATTTCGAAATTTCGCTATCATAATCGGCATTAGAAAGCAACTGCTGTGCTTTTGATTGATGCGGTATGTGTATCGTATATGTGACTACAATTACCAAATAAGTTAGTACAATGTGAATTCACATAAACTCATAGTTAGGATCTTCAAACGTGTTGGGTCTATTTGCTACATGTGGACCAGCCATATTTGGATTTTGCATAGCTCCCATAGTTGGCCGGAATTGATTTGTTGGGGCACTTTGCTGCTGCAAAATTAGAATCGAATTAACGTTAAGTTTTCAGAAAGTGTGCTAGAATACTGTACCTGTTGCAAAAGATGCCGGAGTCCTGGATTATTGTTGTTAAGCATTGGTCTGACCATTCTCTGACCGGGAACTGCTCCTTGCTGTAAACATTAAATAGATAAATAATTTAGTGATTAATTGTTCCAAACTATCATTAATTTGACTGATTTTTCACTCTCAGAAATGAAAATATAAGTAGTTTTAATTTTGAAATTGGAAATTCTAAATCTTGCTATTAAAGTAGTTTTAATAGGGACAATAAATTTGATAATATTTCAACGTACATTCACAACCATATTTGGCTGCGGCACCATAGCGTCCATTCGCTGCTGCTGTTGCAGTATATTCATTTTGTATTCATTTTGTTGAACAGCGCTCATATTGTCTTGCATTTGCATGGGCATTTGTCCGTAATTATTGAAATGCTGTTGTTGTTGCTCTTGCATTTGTTGCATATTTGGAACCATTTGTGGTGGTTTTGGCTGGGAAGAGAGAGCGATAAATATACATTCATCGTATGCATAGCTACTTCTAATAAAATTATCTGAGTAGTGCAACTTATTTTTGCACACTTACAACAACTTGTTGTGGCTGAGGATGAGCATTAGCCATGTTAGGTGCATGTGGATTTTGTTGCTGCATACCGGGTCCAGAACTATGCTGTCCGATACCTTGCTTTTGCTGAATTATTTTACGTAGTCGATCAACGAATGCTTGCTGGTTATTCGGAATGAAACCGAGGAAAGTTTTCTTTTCGGATGTATATAGCAAAATAAGGACTTTTATATCACAAGTGGGTTGAATGTTTGCGGATGTAGTAAAGTGAACACAGCCGGCCTAATTTAAAGGGATATTAAAACCAATAATTATAACACAAATGCATAGGTTTGCTTACCACTCCGGTATTCATGACCTTAATCAAAGATTCTAAAGCGTCACACGGACTTGGTCGGAACACCACCGTTTTCGAATCTTTCAAATACTGGCCACCAATGTTTCCGATAAGTTGTTTGGGCATTAGTTGCATGATAAGCTTTTGCGGCCAATTTTCCGCTTTACTGAAAAGAAATCACAGAGATGGTTTCAAACTCATTTTGGATGTGTGGAAATCGTTTACATTTCAGGCTCGCCATCCTTTATATTCGCACTGACTTCACAAGGAGCAGACCGTGAAACCTTGTTTTGATCTGCCTTTGCCTTTTCGATCCACTCCAACAGTCCGGACCAAATAACTTCTCGCGCTCGGTTTGCGACACCATCTGATTGATTTTGCTGTGGCTGCGGTTGTGGAGGTTGTTGTTGTGGTTGTACATGCGGACTCGCTGATATTAGTACGACAAAATATGCAAGCACGTTTCGTTATTGGACATAAAATATATGTAGCTTAGATTTGCATCATGAGCAATGGATACATGATTAAAATGAACGGCAAAGAGTCTGAAATTCGCCTTACGTGAATTTTGCTGTTGCATCGAGTTCATCTGCTGCTGCTGTTGTTGTTGTTGCTGTTGCTGCTGTTGATGTTGCTGTTGTTGATTCATCATTTGCATTCGCAAGACTTGCTGCTGTTGCTGCTGAGCAGGAGTTAGCATTTGATTGCCCACTAGAAGTAATAGATGAGTTAATATAAACTTGTATGTTGTTAGTGTATTGAATATACTTGGTTGATTTGGAGGGGTTGAAAGCTGCGAGATTAGAGCTGAGTTCGGATTTTGACAGTGAAGATTGCTTTGCTGTGCTTGTTGTGGACCTGCTCCTTGAACAAATGGTCGCTGTTGAGGTGGATAGAGCCATCTAAAACAATTCGAATAGAATGAATACGTAACAGTTTTACAGCATTATATATACCTGTTTCCTGGCGCTGCATTTGCATTATAAGCATTCGGCATTTGATTTTGTGGAGCATTTTGGAACTGGGGATTAATATGCTGCTGATGTTGTTGTTGCTGATATGTGATGTCAATAGTAAGATTTCGAATAATTTACATAGTAATGTACTTACGTTTTCTGAAAGAAAAAAACACGCATATTAAACGTAATTGCATATTTTGTTGATTTCATGAAAAAATGTGAACTAAACTTCGACAATCTAATTTTAAAAATATTAAAAAATATATGAATTACTTACGCATTGCTGGATTCGGTGGCATTATATGGTTGGCTTGATTTTCCACATTATTTTGAACGGTAGTCAACGGACTGGCTGCATTATTTGTAATTGGATGTGAATTTGGGCTGATTGGCCTTTCCTTCAAACTTTTAAAACACATTAATGCACTCAGAGATAACGAAAAATTATTATGACTTACTTAAATCCTTTCAATAGAACTAAATGTCTAACATCTTTGCAATAATTTTTTGTTGTGAGCGGTAGATCGCCACCAGCGGTCATGAATAATTTGAACAGAATCGGAATTTTTCTCGGTGATATTATTGAGAAATTGATTTTTTTCTATGTCAGAAATTTTATTAGTCATTGTTCACGTTTTAGTATATATGGGCGTAGTAATATAACTACCTCATGAAATAAAGCAGCAAGCTGTTCGACCGTTTTCGACTCATATTGTGGACACTCAACGACTGGCATTGTGTATGGAGAACTATTGCATATCAGTATGCAATGCTTTTGAACGTTAACATCATTGAAACGCTTTTCCTTCAAATCATCGAAGCATATTAGAGCTGTTGCAAGTCCTTCTGCTAAATTTGCGTTCGATTCACTTTTGCCGCCAGTTAAACTAAAACATTTGCTCATGAATTGCTAGCTGTGATTGTACACGTATTTAATTTACAGTTTATTTAGAGTTTTATTCTAAAAATAATAACTAAAAATAATGTTAAGATATTGACTACTTTTAAAATTCAGATATACGATATTATTTTACTTGAAAGTTTAATGACTTGGGATAAGTTTTCGATTAACTAATTTTTGTTTAGCAAACAAATGTAGTTTTATAGATCAGAAACCCCAGCGATTATATTTTTGGTAGTATGGTTGAAACTGCAATCAGCAACTTTGAATTTGTTTGGTCTACTGACACATTGGTCTACTTTAGTAACGACTGAAATACCGCTGCAATCATCTATTGCATTTATTACTCATCATATTAAATTAAGTTGATTAGTTTATTTATACAATACATCGAGTTTTGGATCATTGCTTTGTCTAACTATGCGTAACAACGATGAGTAAAAGTTGATTTCAGTTCGCGCAAAAGGAATGTGAAACACAAAAATATATCTATTAAATCGACTAGATTCTCAAACAGATCGGCAATGCAGTTTGAAAACTCTGCGTGATGAGACTATAAAGTATGCGCAAGGTATTTGTAATGGGAACACCCCACATGACAACAATATTCCAGAACATCACGAACAAACAAAACGAAAACATGCGAAATAGGCTGTAGCATTCGGAAATTTTAAATTGAAATTTCTGGGTGCAAAATTTCGATGTACACTATAGATTGTGCTTCGAAAAATAACAACAGCTTGGCGATTTAACTGTCGCCTCGAGCAAACAACACCAAAGCCAAAATGAGCACTGAGAAAGCGTAAACAAAGTACCATAAGGACTTGTTTTTCATTTTCGATTTCAAATTAGCCTCGAGGAGTCTGTCGGAAAACATTGCTGAGGGCGGTCGAGTATTGGGAAGGCTAAAGCAACTTGTGATGATTATGAATAAGTTACATTCGCCGAGCGAAACGATTTTTCCCTCGTGATTTTGCTAAATTACTTTGTGCCGTTAATAGCTTCGAAGTCAGAGCTGCTCGACAGTTTAAAGCTGTTAGAACTTCAAAATTCGTCAATGTCCTTGATCAGAAACCAAGCAAATCAAACGCGAAAATTAGCGAAAGAGTGTATGGAGTCAGATTATCCCTTCGATTTCGAGACGGATCACGCAGAGTTGCTGGCCAAGGTATTGGAAATAGAGGACCTGACCAGCAGAGTTTCAGGTGATAAGTCGGCATCAGAGTTTTAGCGAGGGTTAAAATCGAATTTGGCTTCCGTCGGCTGGCCAATATGCGCACGATCACCAAGGATTGGAAGGATAAAGCGAAAGGGATACGAAATAGGATCACGCTGGCGACGGGAAAATTTGTCGGAAAAGCCGAAGATACAATAGATGACGACGAACAGCCATGCGTTCGTGAGCAGATGGTACCCATTCAACAAGAGACGAGGGGAGTGAGCTCGGCTGAGGTGGCCAAATTGGGCGTTAAGTTCAGTGGAAATTTCATCATTCAATCATTGTTACAGAAAGATTTGAGAAAGCAGATAAAGAAGGAAATGCGAACTTCCTCACACACGAATCAAACAGCGCTCGCCCAGTTCCTGCTAGATCCGGAGCTGAAACTTTTAGCTGCAAGCTCAACGGTGTGGTGAAGCCTCGGGTGTTATTCTTATCAAGGCTTGCTCCAACTACTACCCCCGACGATGTCTAAAACAATATCATTGACATCCTACACCACACTAAAAAAATTTTACCTTCTGACTGCATTTCGGTTGCGAAAATTGGTCAGCATCCTCGGGTGTCATCGTTTAAGGTCATCGTTCCGGATTGCTCCTGTAATACCATCACACAGCCCAGTTTCTGGCCTTTGAACGCAATCGTCCGTGAATTTATACCAAGAAATCGTGCTACGGCTGGTAAATCTCTGCCAAAAAACGACTCGAAAACATGTCAATTTTCTACGCCAACATGAGTGGCATGCGATCTAAAGCTAACAACTTTTACACGTACAATCTTTCTTCAGACTTTCATGTCGCAGCTTTAACTGAAACTTGGCTCTGCGCGAAGATATTGAATACAGAACTATTTGATTCGCGGTTTTCTGTCTTCCGTAAAGATCGTCATGGACTTTTACTCGACGCCCCAGTAGGTGGGGGCGTATTGCTTACCGTGCGCAGTTCAGATCGCATATCAGAAGTAATCATACCAAACACCGATAGCTTGGAACTTGTCTGTGCTCGTGTGGACCTGGGAATGTCGCAACTCTATTTAACAGTTCTATATATCCCTCCTAACTCAGCATCGATTTATTATGAGCAACTCATCATTTATGTGACCTATTAGATGGAAATGATGAACTCATCCTCATGGGTGACTTCAACCTACCCAGGATTACTTGGAACTTATCTGACGACGGCTTTACATTAGCCCCAACCTTTTCTCCTGGTAATCGCCCATACGCCGAGGAGTTTATAAACGCAATGCTTGCGTGTGGCCTAAACCAAGTAAACAGCATTTTGAACAGTCATGGAAGATTATTGGATCTAGTTTTTACTTCAAACGCCTACCCGTCCGAGGTCAAGCACTGTCCATCATCTCTTTGCGATTCAACACATCATGAACCAGTTCTTATCATCTACGAAATCAATACATCTCTAAGCACTCCTTTACATAGCTCACCGTGTCAATTTAACTTTAAGAAAGTCGACTTGGATGTACTAAATGATCTCATCGCAAGGTGTGATTGGTCCACTGTGTTGTTCGAAAAAGACATTAATAAGGCAGTGTACAATTTTCATTTAATTCTTTTCGGATGCTTTGCTCAGTTTGTACCAGTCTCTTTTCCTAACAATTGCAATAAAGTTCCATGGAAATCAAAGGCAATACGCCATATAAAAAATTTAAAATCTAAAGCTTGGAAAAGATATTGCTCGTCTCGTTCTGTTTCTGACTTTTTGGTTTTTGTAGAGTTGAAGAATATTTATCACTCCGAGGTCGAAAGTTCTTACCAAATTCACCTTAGAAATCTTAATTCTACTTTTCAACAGCAGCCTAGAAGGTTTTGGAATTTTATTAATTCCAAGAGATACCATGATGGGTATCCCACCACGTTTAACTCAGATGGCCATTTCCGATCCATTAACTATTAGCAATATTTTCGCTAATCATTTCCGTACCGCATATAATACGGAACCTTCTACTAATAGTAATAATTATAATGACAACTTGACAATGATCCCAACTTCTTCTTTGGGAATGAAAGACTTGTTTATAGACGAAGATACCATTTTAGCGTTTTCTACGAAGTTGGACAATAATTTGACACCAGGCCCTGACGGCATTCCTAGTGCTATCTTAAAATATTGTATCTCCTCCCTGTCTCCTATCCTTGCCTACCTATTTAACCTTTCTCTGTCGCTCCGTATTTTTCCTAGTGGTTGGAAATACGCAATTGTCACACCTATTCATAAAAAAGGCGATAGAAATGTTGTAGGCAATTATCGTCCCATCGCAAAACTTCCATGTGTTGTTAAACTATTTGAAGCGATAATCAGCAATGTTGTGGCGTTTCATAGTAAATCTATATTATCTCCTTTCCAACATGGTTTCATGAAAGGCAAATCCACAACTACCAACCTGCTTGAGTTTTCCAATATTGTTATCCCATCAATCGAGGCAGGATTTCAGGTAGACTGTATTTACACTGACTTCACGAAGGCTTTTGATAAGCTGGATCATTCCATTTTATTGTGTAAATTGTCCTCGTTTAACTTTCCTCAGCTATTTATTTCCTGGATAGCATCTTATTTGGAATGTCGTACCCAATGCGTATCCTTCCGTGGCGCCCTATCATCTCAAATTGCTGTCATATCTGGTGTCCCTCAAGGTAGTCACTTAGGACCTCTACTTTTTCTTTTATATATAAATGACCTACCATCTGTCCTGAAACATTCATCAATTTTACTATATGCTGATGACGCCAAAATTTTTAAGAAGGTATCTAATATTAACGACTGCTTGGATCTTCAAGCTGACCTTAATAACCTCACGACCTGGTGTGACCTTAACAAATTAGTAATTAATATTGACAAGTGTACCGTTGTTTCGTACACGCGTAAAATTAATCCGTTGAGTTTTGAATACTCTTTGAATAATATTCCCTTAAGATATTCGGACAAACAATTCTTTTACTTTTGACGATCATATTAACGCCATCTTACTAAAAGCTTCATCTACCTTGGGTTTTGTGAGGAGGGGATCCAAAGAGTTTCATGACATACATCTTACTAAGATTCTTTTTTGTGCGTTAGTAAGACCAATACTTGAATATGCGTGTATAGTTTGGGCGCCTTTATGTGGACCGTATCGAGTCCATTCAGAAAAAATTTCTTCGGTTTTATTCGCGTGAATTTGCTTGGTCAGATCCTCTTCGCTTGCCTCCTTACATTAATCGACTTAATTTACTGGCCATGAATACACTTAACAAGTGACGTGAAAATTTCAAAACTATCTTTGCTGCTAAGATCCTCATGGGTAACATTTCATGTGAAAACCTTTTAGGTTTATTTGGCCTCAATACCAAGGGTCACAGAATGAGACAAGTCAACATTTTATCTGTCCCTGCCTGTCGGACCAACTACGCCTTTAATGAGCCCGTTTCGTCCATCAAAAGAAATTTCAACGATGCTTACCATCAATTTAATTTTAATTTATTTTTACCATCTTTGAAAAAGAGCTTAGCCAAAAATAGTCCATTTTGACTGATTTGTTGTAAGTTTTAAATCTGTAAATACTACTAGTCTGTATTAGACGAAATTCTTTGAAAATAAATAAATAAATAAAATAAATTCGTCTGGTTTCGTGAACGCGTTTCTTGAACGGTTCGAGGAGTTGCGGCCAGTGCTGCCGCTTCAGAGCTTTCATATCGTATCCAGATTCTACAAAATTAGTAATAAAAATGTATCCATCGTATCCACAATTTTAGCAATGCGTATCAAATTGATACCTTGGTATAATAGCTCTGCATGGCTCTGTACAGCCATTTTTGTCGGAAATATAAAATGTCATTTTCGACATTTAGCATAAATCGGCGATTCATGCCACAGCATATTGTAAAATCAAACATATATTTTTAAAAAATATTAAAATTATAATCAAAATCAAATGCATAAAACTCGGCAGAAGCTAAAAATATTTTTGTTTCAAATTTTCTGCTAATAGTAGATAATCGGCGGAAGGAAGGCCCTTTTCATTATAAATGAAGAAGCACTGCCGGTTTTAGATGCTCTGTAAGGGCGTTATCAGATACGGAGTCGAGAAATTGGCTCTACGGATCTGTTGAAGGGACAGGCCAACGATCCTATAAATTTAAAGCCTGACTCAAAATAGGTGGCTCAAATGACCGAGAAACTACTTGAAGAGGGGACTGTTGCCTGTCTGAGGGCAACGTTTGAGGAAGAATCGGATGCAGAATCCTCTATGCCGATGGGGTCAGCGTCGGGACTACCTCCGAGATGGGTAGCTACCTGGACCTCATAACTCTGGACGCAGAGGAATGGGCTTGGGCAGCTTCTCTGTCCGAGGGGGAGGACCTCAACCTAACCCTTATCAACAATGAATGATGGGGAAGGTACTGCACATCTCCACACCATACCAAAGCAGCATCAGCTAAAATTGGTGAAACCCCTTTTTCTGAGGGCTGACTCTAATGCTCATAATGATGTAGAGGGTAGCTCTTACTCAAATGCCCGAGGTGAGGAACTTTTTGATTTCATCATTGCCCACCACCTTTTCATCGCCAATACTAACAGCGAACCGACCTTTTTTACTCAAACCGTAAAGAGGTTGTTGACGTTACCTTGGGAAGTGGGCGGCACTCGCATCTTCTCCGTGACTGGAGGGTTTTACAAGACTGTTCATTCTCCGATAATAGGTTCATATCGTTCAACGTGGCTGGCCGGAGATCATGGAGATTAGCACCCAGCGAAGAGAGTGTAGGAAGGAGTTCAATAACTCGAAAAATCGAATGACTGGTCTGTATCAAACGAAGCTGAGGGCTTTTAAATATGCCGTACGCAAGGCAAAGAGTATCAGCGAGGCAAATCACCTTCGTGAGGTTTTAAGCACGACACCGAAGGCTATGTGGTGCATCATGAACCCTGAGATCATTTAGACTAGTTCGAGCGCAAGTACTCTAAACGTTCTTTTGGACGCACAAATGGAGCAAGCTAGGAGCTCAACACCGTCATTCAGAATATCTAATTCTCAACTGAGGAGGGCTATTAATTTGTTTGAGCCGTTTAAATCCCCGACCCCTGATGGCGTCCTTGCTGCTGATATCCAGCAGACCATGGAAGTATCGCTACTATGGCTCAGAGAGATTTATAGCGCTTGCCTGCGCTTATCGTATGTTCCATAAAGCAGGGAAAGTTTTTAATGTTAAGCCAAAGGACTATCATCCAATAAGCCTTAAATTTGTCCTGCTTAATATTTTGGAAAGGATTTTGCAATTTTGCAACGAAATCATTCGAAATTCCTCAAAGACTGCTGCATAACTCTTAGGTAAGACGGGAAATGCATTCAATATTAGAATAAAATATGTTTCAGCAGCGGCCTATGTGTTTTGAGGGTTAGAAGAATGCACCTACTCAGCTCTATATAAATTATTGTACATTATAAATTATTATGTATTACAAATTATTGTACATTTTTGATAGTTCCTGAGCTACTTTCTTTCTTGTCCGTTTCTTGAGTCACATCATGCTTAGACCCATTTTGAATAGAACGTCAAACTTTTCGAAAGAAAATGCTGCTACTTCCATTTTTATAATAGTATGATAAAATTGTGCAATCAAACTTTTCTATTTGAAATATAATGTAATGGAAATTGAAAAAAGTGATTGTTATGAACACACGTTTTCGCGCAGGTAAATTAAAATTGAGAAAAGTATCCATTTTGGGGACAACGTATCATAGTATCATCCAGATTTTTCAAATTCGATTCGGATCCAAAATGATACGAAGGTATCCAAAGTGGCAGCACTGGTTGCGGCAGGCGAGGAGTCTAACGAAGCCTCCGCTGTTCAAGGCAGCTTTGTATTTATTCGAATTGCGTGCTCTAATCTGGTACCGTGCGAATCGGGGCTTGGTGGCGTCTTGGAATGAACTTGTGCAAGAACTTAAGGCGGAATTCTTACCCCTAGATTACGAGGATCGTCTTTGGGACGAGATACGGAGGCGTACGCAGGGTGAAAGCGAGTCGATGGGCGTACAGGTAGCGGTGATGATATGGATCTTAAGACAACAAGCAGAACAATATTGCGCCAAGATGAGTACGGTTGAGAAGAATAGCGCACAACAAAATACACGAAGTATATCCGACTATCTGGCGCAGCTACTTAAGGATAGGAAATAGTTAGCAGCCTTTTCGAGTGTTTTCGATAACGTGGAACTGCAAAAGGCCCCGTGTTATGATAGGTAAATAATTAGAGCAAGAGATTGGCTGCAAAATTATGGTTCGAGGAAAAGGTTCGATGGGGAAACATAATGGGGATCGGGGACTTTGGTACCGCACTGGCTGGCTACAATGTTAGTGCAATCCAAGTGCAGCAAAAATTACAAGTGCACTAACAAAAATTGATTGATTCGTGACATCCGCAAAATAGTGTTTTACTCAGATATTTTCAGTGAGTGTATACGGTTTACAGAGCCAAGCGAGCAGGAAATTGCGTATGACACCGTGCTGTATCAGATTTATTGATTACATTTGTTATTTAGATCAAGATATAAAGCTTATGAGTTCGGCATCTATGTCGTGGAGTAAGTTCATGTTTTAATTCCGCTTGTGAGTTTAAATAGTAGACTATTTAATGGGAAAATCGTCACACGAGTGATAATCCGGCCATATATATAGGAACTCCAAGCTTATTGAACAGAGGTTGACAGAAGAAAGATTGTTAAGTGAAACTCACGTTGTTCGTCAGGATTTACTGGCAGCAAGTGGTTGACGAAACTGGCGGGCTGTGTGTTTCACAGTTGCTATCTTAATGTGTATTTGGAATAGCAAGAGTTCAAGCGATTCATATTTGTTATCTGTTGGGTTACGCCAAGGCAACGATCGCAGTGGCTGGAGGTCAGATCTTCTTAGACAACCTGATCAATGTAACACAAGTTGGCACGCGAGATGGAGCAGTTATTAACCAAAATCGATAGACTCACTCAAGAACATAGTGCAGTAGTTGGTAATTGATTTTCTGGGGTAACTTGTGGCGGGGAAAAATTATTTTTGCGACAGTTCTGTGTAAAGTTTTTATTAGTAATCAGACTGAGCGGATACTTAACGCAAATTTAGAGTTTTGGGACACTCTCATGCGAACCAAAGCGTCCACTATCTGCCTGGGGTCCCAAAACTTGATCACATCAACTGGACAGTGACGATGACCATCGACAAATGGGGCATTTCACGTGAAGCGAATAGCGAAAAAAATTCGATGCTCTGGATTTTGTTCAAAATGTGCATAATGGTACTTCTAGAGAATATGAACGTGGGTACGCTATTTTTCTTTTCTATGAGGTTTAGTTGACGAGCTACGGGCTTTTGAATAATTGACAAAATTGATGAAAGGTTTTTTGGAAGCCGATTCTGACTCGAGAAAAAATCTGAAAACATTTATTATAATGAAATTAACTGTTTTTTTTTTTAATTTTGAAATTAAGTAGAAGTAAACACTTTAACTTGTTATTTGAATGATTTGGACCAGGTTAGTTTTGTTCATTTTTATATAAAAACAAAGCTTAAAGCGTACTTATTTTATGATAAAAATTTTAGAATGCGATGGCCAGTAGTTTAGGAAGTAGGTGAATTTCAATACATAAAAGTTGTATTGCTTGGGATATAATAGATATTAGGGTCGGTCGTAATATAAGATAATTTTGCTGTACTTACTCTAATTTATCAATGGTATCCAAAACTTTTTGTGCATTCGTAAACGGCCCATATGTTACAGAGCAATTATTCGGCATAGCCTGAGCTGTTTTATAGAGAACAATGCCATACAATGTTGTATTTCGATCTGAGAAATATTCTCGATCATCCAGGATTCCTTGTGAAAAATACTCTAAAGCCGGAATCAAATAGTTTGTCTTCAGGTCGTTAATGTATGCGCCATTAATAGCTGTTCCTTCGATCACAAAAATTACATCTGCCATGGCTTTAATGTCAATTTCACTCAAGAACGTTACAAAATCGGCACTGCTTTTATTTACAAATAAAATCACTCTTTCAAATTGAAAATTTATCGCTCAGAAACAAACCGTTCGCAGGCAATAGTTGTTATTTAATTAAGTAAATTTCCTCGTCTCCAGAATCATAGTTTCTTGTCATTAACCATCCTGTTCGAACTCATGTTTTTTTTATGAACTATGTACATTTGTAATACACAAAAATTGTCTTTTAATGAAGCTCAGCCCGACAATGCAACGAACAGACGAACAAAATCAGCAGCATTTGCAGGCATTTGACAACAAGACTTACAAATGTCAAACTAGTCATTTTCTTCTTTCAACGTGCTCAGTGAAATAAGCGTTCAAATCCAGGCAACATTTTTATAGCGTAATATTACTGTTGGTTTCCGTTGTAAATTTCGTTAAAGATCTTATAAAATCATTTGACATTTTGTACAAGTCAAGTCACGTCAAGTAGTCGACTAGTTGGGAATGTTGGGAATTGGGAATTAGCGACCCACAGAACAAATTGAATTAATTAGATCTTATGAATTGAAAGAACAATGCCGAAGAAAAAGACTGGGCAGCGTAAGAAAGCTGAAAAGCAAAAACTTAGGCAAAAAGAAATTCGGAATAAGGAAGCCGCATTAGCTGACGTCCCGTGCAATGCACCGATGGAATGTGAGAAGTGCCAAAAGTAAGTTGAAAATATATTTAGCACATTTATATGCCGCTTTGCTACTCGCATATGTTTATCAGGCTTGTATTTGTTTCAGAAAACAAAAGTCGCGAGCGTTTTGCTACTTTTGCCAGAGTTTGCAACGACTTCCGATTTGTGCACAATGTGGTAAAGTGAAGTGCATGCTAAAGACAGGTGACTGTGTTGTCCGGCATCCAGGTATTTTTACTACTGGTTTAGGAATGGTCGGAGCGATTTGCGATTTCTGTGAAGCATGGGTTTGCCATGGACGCAAGTGTTTGCAGACGCACGCCTGTACGTGTCCATTGCAGGTGAGTAATTAACTAAATCAGACATTTAACTGGGACCAGCATGGATATGGAGCTTTTATAAAGCAAATATAACCGTTTAGTTTCCTTCAGACCATTTAGTTACTGGTTATTCCGCCATAAATTTGGATAATTGAAGAATTCCGAATCGCACTGCCGGTATCTCAACGATAGTTTACTGTTGACTTATCTTACCAACTTGTAACTTGACACGCTACTTATTTTTCTCCATTTGAAATCGACTTCTGTGTATTCTGTATTTGTGTTGGCGACCGACTCATCTTCTGTTTAGTGTTGAATAATTTTAAATAAGTGTTTGGTACAAGCGAATTAATTATTTTTATTTAAAATCCCAATTCTATTTTAAACCACCTCTCCAGCTTCTCCACCACTCAATCGAAATGCACGGTCCGTGTGCAATAAGTTTTCTTAGAATATGTGGGTATTGCTTATTGGTTTATGGAAAATCTCTTTCTTCATTACAAACCACTTTTTTCATTATTTTACCCCATATAGTACTATAGGCTCAACCACAGCCGTATAAAGCCAAGCAACAATGCGAGGTTGTAAACCCCAAGTCGCCAAAAGTTTTCGCGCTCTATCTGTTACACTACAATAAGGTCTGTTCCCGAGGTACAGGGTATGAAATGGTATAGTTTGAGTCGAGGATCTAGCCTAAATATTCGTCACTCTGCTTTGTAATTTCTTTGCTAAGATTAACATTCAAGTCGCAATCCCGACTCCAACGTGAAAGAATATCAAGAAAGATAGATACTTTCCTGACAGTGCATGTTATCTAACCTCCTCATAAGAGTGTTTACCGTAATGTTCCACAGCATTGGAAAGAGAATATCATCTTGATGTCTGCCCGTGTTGACTCCTCGACATAGGTGAGCATTTTCCAGAGAGAGGAAGCGAACCTTGTTCGTGAGGAGCTGTTCGATAAACTCTATCAGCTGCACACGTAAGTGCTTCCACAATTGCATCAGGCTTAATATTGTTGAAAGCCCCCTCAATGTCTATGAAAGCGGCAAGCATACATCATTATATAACCATCATACATCATTATATAACTGGAATCATTATATACCGAACTGCATTATATAACATCATGCTGCAGCTCGGAATCCCAGCAAAGTTGGTACGACTGGTGAAAATGACCATGACCGACTCCATGTCACAAGTGCTGATTCAGAATAATATGACCAACTCGTTTTCGACGTATACAAGGCTAAAATAAAGGGATGGATTAGCTCCGGTACTCTTTAATTTAGCGCTTGAGGATGTATGTCATCAGAAAAATCCCCGTTCACACGAGAGGAACTCTATTATTTAAGTCGACACAGCTAGTAGCTTACGCTGATGACATTAACATTATGTCACGTTCGTTCAACGACGCAGCTCCAGACGAAACCGCCAGTGAAATTGGTCTTCAAATTAACGAACAAAAAACAAAAGTTATGACTCAATCAAGAAAACGGACGCCAATAAGACAAAATATAACGATAGAGGACTATTACCTTGAAAACGTAGACAACTTCGTGGCCCTAGGGGCGAACCTCTCGAAGGATGGGAATGAGCTTGACGAAATCAAACTACGGATTCAATTAGCCAATAAGACATTCTTTTCGGTGCTTCCCACTTTGAAATCTCGATGCGTACACAGAAATACGAAGCTTCGCATCTATAAAACAATTATTAGACCTGTGCTATGCTACAGAAGCGAAACCTGTACGCATCTGAAAAAGCCTTGAATACGATTGAGAGAAGTGTATTGCGAAGGATCCTCAGTCCAATACGGGAAGAAGATGGATGGCGAATCCGATACAAAAACGAGCTGTATACCATATATGACGAACCGGAAGTCTCTACCGTCATACGACTCCAAAAACTACAATGTGCTGGCCACGTCCAACGAATGAGCGACAATCGAATCCCCAAATGATCTGTCAAGGGGCGAGCGAGCGGAGTCAGGCCAGTCGGTAAGCCACGCAAGCGCTGGGAGGATTCGATATATGCTGACAGCAGGTCACTTTGGGGAGCACCGAACTGGAGGACGCGGTCATGGAGGTGAAGCATTAAGGAGGCTAAGGCTCGATTTGGGCTGTAGTGCCCCGATGATGATGATGATACATTCCTACAGAGCGAGAAACTTTTCAATTTTCTCAATGAGGACGTGAAGAGCAATTTCAATATACTTGCCTTTGTTGTAAACATGCCTTTGTTGTAAACTGCGAGATTAATTAAGGATCAGTATATTTAGTAGTCAGTGTTCTTTTCCAGGTGTTTTTTGGAGGACAGAACTAAAAAATATGAGGCGACATCCTTAGGTTCGACGCGCGAGACTTTTCCTACTTTACGAATGAATGTAACTCTTGTTTCCCGCCTGCGATTAGAAGCACTAGTACGCATTGTAGATATCATTCAGCCACGGTAGCGTTAGTTCAATAGATGTCTGAATGTCAACTGGAAGAATGCCATTAAAGCTCGTGGATTTGAACGGCTCAAGGCAGTTCCACCTCAAAAGGGAGTTACTGATTTCAAGCGGCAGCGATAAGCCGATAATCTTCTACGTTTGATGCACTGCTTATGTAGGGAGACTATGATTTCCCGAGAAGTGCCAGCTCATAAGGAGAGTTAAAGTGTCGATTCTCGAATTAGTCCAGGGCTTTGGATGCTCTGTTTAGCCTTCCATGCTAAGTTACAGAGGCGATTATACTTACTAATACCCTCTATGTTGCCTCAGAAAGGGTTTCATAAGGGTGTTTCTGCCTTGCCGACGGCATACTTAAAGCTTTTCAATTTTGATCTACACAATGACCAGTCATTAGAATTTTTTGGGTTGTTAATCACTTTGAGGCTACCCCACACTTCATAGTGAGTATGAAAGTCAGTCCTTAGAATAAAAATCACGCAAATCCTTGCTGCTGCAGGTACAACATTCTTGACGATGTGTAAGGGAGATTTACACCATGATCATGACATTAATGATATTCTTAGGAAGGATACATACTCCTGATTTTTCGAGTGTTATCAGCCTGTTTCCTTTGGCGCTTAGCCCACAAATTCGGCTGTTTACAACTCATGGTTCTTGGATCCGAGTAAGGTTCTCCCAAGCTATACAAGCGAAGGCGCAGGGTGGCTGTTGCTGCGTTAGGAAAGTATAGTTTAATTTGAAGTACCTTCATCACTACGAGTAAAGGTCGAATCAGTACAACTTGATTCCGCATCCAACTCTGCCTCAGATGCACTTTTTAAACGAGTGGGATTGCTGGAATATACCCTTGTCAGAGACACTACTGCTTCGTGCTCTGTAAAGTGGCCTCAAAATCTCATCAGATCAGGATTATTATCTTGAGCCATTTTTCCGAAGAGATGACTCCATGTCTTTTACTGCCATCCATCACAGCCCAAATGAGGCGCTCCTTGGTCATTTCGTTGAGTGGCCGAGCTAGCCTTGAAGTGGTCGCCATTGGTGAAGGCTTCATCCGTGCTCTGATTCTTAAGCTCAGCCGGCCTTCGTCGTCTCTGAGCAGAATTTGCAACGTGTAGAGTTAGCAGGTGCTCCGCAACATTTCGTTTTGTGCAAAGGTTAGGTTAGGTTGTAAGGAGGGTTGCCAACTACGCGGCTAGTATTAGGCCGCCAGTTTGTGTCCATTTGCCACCCTCCGCTGGCTTGTTAGAGCTGTCAAGTGACCGCCTCGCCAAACTGAATCAGCTGACTCAGCATGCCGGTACTAGCCACCTCTGCTAACTCTTGAAAGTAGTAAGAACCAAATACCTTGACGCGTTTTTATTTCGGGCCGGACAATCGCAGAGTTGTGTGCTCGATGATGTCCTCTTCCATCTCGCACTTCTTGCATAAATTGCTTTAGGTCAGTCCCATTTTGTTCGCTTGAGATGCGGTAAGGCAGTGCCCTGTGAGCAAGCCGACCGTCGCTTTTAAGCAGTTTTTGCATAGCTTGAGCAGTTTCCAGCTTTTGCTTGGATCAAGTGCTGGCCATAATGTCCTGGCTATCCTGCAGTCCATCCTGTTAGCCCATTCGGACTTTATTTTGACCCATATGGCAGCATCTAGTTTGCTTGTGGCGTCAGTAGTTGACCGCGGTACAGTGGTGCAGGGGCTATTACTAGCTCCTGAACCTTTCCTCGCTAATTCATCAGCTTTTTCGTTGCCTATAACCCCACTATGGCCTGGCACCCACATAATCTGGATAGGAATATGCCTTGCCTTTTCATTGAGAGGCACTCTGCAAGCGTTAACAATTTTTGAAGAACATCTGTAATACCCGGTTGTGGAGGCAAATCGTCGATCCGCTAATGCACTTAACTGCCATGCGTATAGTATATGCTTTGGACTGAAAGACAATAGCATGGTCCGACAGTCTACACCATAGGTTAAGGCTCAAATCCGTAGCAAATATGCCCGAGCCGATATCGTGTGTCCGTTTTTGACCCGTCTGTGAAAATGCAGACGCCACCATCGGCAGGAGTTCCCTTTTTCTTCCAGTCTGTTCTTGTGGATATCTTTATTTATTTATTTATTTATTCACCAAGCAAGGTGTACATGTATAGAAGAATAAAATAAAATAGTACATGCATATAATTACGAAACAAAACAAAAAACAAAACTATATATGAATACAAGACTACTAAATAACGCATAAATAAATTAGTTACAAATAGATAACAAATAAAGTAATAAATAAATGACAAATATCTAAATGAATAACAATACATAAATATTAGTATGGTGGGAGAAAGGGGGAGACTATGAAGAGAGAGCCTTCATAATGTTATTTTTACAAGTTGCTTTAGATATTGTAGGGGAAAAGTTCTCGCTCATGATGAAACGTCAAAAACGAACTCATGATTCAGAGATTGCAAAATAAAGTCCTAAAAATTATGCTTGATCTTCCCCCGTGGTTCCCTACTAGGACATTACATGAAGCCACTAGAATCGATTTTATCAAAGAACGACTACGAAAAATCACCATAAAATTCAGACTTTCTTGTATTGCATCACCTAGCCCCCTCTACAATGAGTTATATTTATAAATTTTATAGTGTGATTAATGTGTTAAAATGTAGCGTAAGAAGGTAGACTGTAAGAAATTCAGTAAGGTTTTGAAATTTTCCTTCAAAATTCTGAGGTTTGTTTAGCCATGGTTAATTTTTCCCTCAATAAATTCTATTATTAATAAGTGAAACTCTTAGCACCATAATATTTATAACATTAGCTGAAAAGACATATATTGTCTAAACTCTAAACATAGTACATCAGTATCTCAACTAACAATGTGAATTATAACCAATGAGAAACAATAAATTGAAATTGAAATTCTCGCTAATGCTATTGAATAGCATGCAGCTCCTATTTATTGGCTCGTTTGCTGCATATGTTGTAATGTGTTGGTATTCAATAAGCAATCGTCGGGGTCTAGTGACTCTCAAAGGCTGATTGAGCACCAACTTTTCTTTCAAGTATACGACATTAACTACGTCTCTGATGACATCGAAGCTGAAAATTCCTGCCAAGATGTATTATTTTGTTTATGTGGTCCGTGTCTTTCGCAACGAGCCCAAATCTTCTGCGGCATTCTGAAAGAATACCGCTGTGACCCCACTGATTAATCCAGGGGCATAAGTCCCAGAACCATTTCCAACCCAGCCGTTGGGGCGGTTCTTCAAGCACCCGTAATATATATGCAAACTAATCTTTGCAGTCTTGCTAGCTTCTTAATATTGGTTTTGCTTTCCGCTACCTTCCATCACACGATCGCTCCATACACCAAAATCGGACTCACTACACATGCGAATATGTAGTAGATCGCGCGAGCCTTACCTATTCGCTGCTTCACATTAGCCCCCCAGTTCAGTTTCCTGTCTAGTATAGCCCAAATATTTAACACTATCAACAAGTTCCAATGTTGTTCCGTTGAAACTAGGTGTGACAACAGCCGGCACCCTGTATTTCCTTGTGAAAAGTACAAGTTCGGATTTTGTTGGGTTTGCCCTAAGCCCGGCTTTTCTGGCCCAGATTTGGATACGGTCCAGCACCGATCACATAAGGTCCGGCAAAGTTTGTGTGAACACACCTTTCACAAGTACCACAATGTCATCAGCTTACGCCACCACTACAAAGTCACTGGCCATTAAATTCTCCAGTATTTCGTTTACTGTCAGGAGATATGATCAAAGGGAGATGTCAAGGGGAGATATAATCGCTCCTTGTGGTGTTCCGATTCCGACTATTCTTTTTGCTTTGGTCTCCAACAAGGTGTCTTCAATTCGCCTGTTTTTGAGCAAGTTCGATGTCCAGATCGCCAGAGTTTTATCCACTCCATATCGAACCAAGGCATCAATGATACTCGCGACAGTGGCATTGTAGAAAGCCCCCTCAATGTCTAAGAAGGCTGCCAACGCGAATTCCTTTTGCTGCGAGGACTTTTCTTTTGTTCCTTTTGTCCTTAGTAGGAACTTTTTTTTTTATCAGACAACGTCTTGAGAGGAACTTTTTGCAGTTTCCTACGAACTTTGGAAGCTGTCTTTCTAGTCCCGTAAGCTCCAGCGGAGTCGTCGGGTGTAAATTGAGTGCCTGAGCAGGAGGCGGCCCAGGAGATGGTGCTGGTAAATATTCGCTGGTCAACGAACTTATGGCTCATTTGCCATTATCTATTTTCCACCTTTCCAATAAACGGGCATTTGAGCATTCCCCGAAATTATTACTAGATTAAATTATTACTCGTAGCTGGGGCAGACGAAACTTACGTCTGCAAACAGTTTGCAGAGCTGTCTGCAAACACTTTCCGCATCCCATGGTTTTTGCTACCACTGGCAGCGAAGCCGTCTTAAGCCCATTTTCGGCATTAGAAAGGTATGTTGCCATTCATGCCAGGCATTCAATTGGCAACTTTTTTTTTGGTTTTGGTTTCCGTTTTATAAGACCACTAGATCCTGAATGCTAAGAACAGGTCAAGTATTATGAAGCAGAGAAAAAAGTTCGAAGACGAAAGCGGTTGTTATAGAAAAGGGTGCGATCTACCTTGTAAAACCGGTTGTTTAACCCTCCGAGAACACAGGGGGTCAAATTGACCTCAGATACCTTTTTCGATCGCAGCGCTTAAGCCTGCGGGAAAAGTGGAGTACTATAGGCTTCTAAATAGGATTCTAAAATAAGCAGCTTGGATTTATCAAAAGACGTGCGAAGGAATTCAAAAACCTATGGGTCACGAAGTCCTTATACATAGCTCTAGTTCGGCCATTGCTCGAATATGCATGTATTGTCTGGCACCCTACCTTTGATGTCCATAGCGATAGGCTCGAATCGGTGCAGAAGCAGTTCTTGCTATTTGCGTTGAGAGATCTGTATAATCCTTACGAATTTGAAAATCTACCTTCATACAGATACAGGCTAAGTCTCTTAAATCTATCAAGTCTATCTTCGCGGAGGATAGTCATATGCTCCTGCTTTACTTTTGACGTTATTAGGGGCTTGATCAATGTTGTGTCCCTGTCCAATAAGATCACCTTCAACGAATCAGTAAGGCAGACGAGGCACACACGTTTACTGAATGAATACCGACACCACACAGTTTACGCCAACAATGAGCCAATCAATAGATGTTGCAAAATATTCAATAGCTTCGCAAAATACTATTCCCCTACCATTTCCAGACCTAGGTTTAAAACTGCTCTGACTAAGGTGCTCACGTCATGAATGCCCTATCCAATTCCCTACTAAAGATGGTTATATATTTTTAAACTTCTTCCATTGTTGTTAATTATACAAATTTATATAAATTGTTAGATATTAATTGTAAGTGTTTTGTACGCCTTGTTTGGTTGAAATAAATAAATATATTTCTGTGTCTTGACTATAAGTTTACACCGTTCGCTTCCAGTACCAAATCGTTAGTGGTCGTTGAAAAGCCTTTGAAGCAGATCAAGGGGTCAAATAGACCCCATCTGTACTCGACGTCGATTTTGAGGTAAAAACTCAAATTTTTTTTTTACTTTATAAATCGACAGATTAATTTAAAAAGCCAAAAAATTAGTTTGCAAGAGTTTTAATTTTGTTGTTATTATCAATATAGCGTATAATCTGCGTTCTAGTGTACGCAATAATTTGTTAGCTGAAGACAATGATAGCAATTTTGGCGAAACAGATTCCTCCGAAGATGACCATGTCTCGGAGCAATCAGAATCTGATTATTCAGAAGATTATACCTATTTTGCAACCCTTTATGTAGAGTTAATTTTTTTTATTATTTTACTTTGTCTGGGGAGTATCCATATACATTTTCAGCTCAAAATATTAAACATTGACAAAGTTATGATTTATTTTAAATATGCAAATTTTAAAATCTTCACAATCGCCGCCGTAAATATGGAAAATAAATACATTTTTTTCAAGGGCCACTATAGGGCTAGTTTTTTTTTTTATAATTTTGTCATATCTTGAGAGTATCCACATAAATTTTTAGCCAAAAATATTGAAAATGAAATAAGTTACGAATTTTTTGTAATAAAGCTGATTTTCGACAAAACGGTTTTTACTCGAATTTTTTTTAGGTATGTTTGGGACATTTAAGGCACTTCTAATGTATGAAAACTACTAAAAGAGGTCTCAAACAATACTCAAAAAAATTTTCAAATGAAAATCTTCAGTGGCGGCGATTCTATAGACGTTCAAAAGTGGTTGGGGTCAATTTGACCCCAATTGTTCTCGATGATCGAAAAAATAGGTGTGTTCTCGGAGAGTTAATTTGAAATACGAAGTGAATCACGAGCGTTTGAACGGTGATTAATCAACAGTACTTATTTATTTATTTATTTATTTATTAATGTCCAAATCAACAGAACAAATCCAATTATAGATTAGACATAACAAAAAGAAAACAAACATATATATATATATATATATATATATATATATATATATATATATATATATATATATATATATATATATATATATATATATATATATATATACATATATATATATATATATATATATATATATATATATATATATATATATATATATATATATATATATAAATAAAAAAAGGCACAACTACATGAGAGTTAATAAAGAAAAAAAATTAAATAAAAAAAGAAAATTAAAATTAAATGAAATTCAGAAAGGAAAAGTAATCAAAAGCAAAATCGACCGAAAAAAGATACAAACAAAAGACTAAATTATGACATATTTCATGTACCTGACAGAACGTTATTTTTAAAAATATTCTTAAACACAGCTAACGTTCGGGGCAGAGGACCAAGGTTAAGGTTATTATGCTGACGAGCCAAACGCAAAAGGAGAGAAAAGAAATAGGTGTCGCTACGGGCAAATGTAACATTAAATTTGAAAAATGTTCTATCAGAACGGCCCGAATCTCTAACAGAAAGGTAAATGCTGTGGTCCAACAATATACAGCCGTTAAAAAGTTTAAAGAGGAGGCACTCGTCGAGGAACACTCTACTTGACTCAAGGGAAGAAATTTGAAGGATGGAGAGGCGCATACTGTAATCGCAATACGGAATACTGAACTTATAGAACAATAAGCGGGTGAATCTGCGTTGCACGGATTCAACCGCAGCAATCAAGTATGCGTAATGTGGCCACCAAATTTGGCAATAGTATTCAAGAACACTACGAACGAAGGAATAAAACAGATATAGAAAAGTGGAAAGATTAACAAAACGTTTAGAGGATCTGATGATGAAGCCGGAAAAACGAGAAGCCTTGGCAGTGATGTATAAAATATATAAGTCGAACCTCAACTTGGAATCGAAAATCACGCCAAGGTCCTTGAAACTAGCAACAGCATTGAGAGGGGAGCCGAGGACAGAGTAGGAGAAGAGAAGAGGGGATGTTTTGTGGGTGAAAGACATTTGATGACACTTCGAAACATTCAAAGTGAGAGAATTCGCTGCGTACCAGGTAGCCAAAGTACCCAAATCTTTTTGCAATAAGGAACAGTCACTAGCGGATTCAATCACTCTGAAAATTTTGAAATCATCAGCGTACAAAAGACAGGGTGAGTTAAAGAGGGAAGGAAGATCGTTAGCGAAAAAAAGGAACAATAAAGGACCAAGAATAGATCCTTGCAGAAATCCTGAGGTAGGAAAAAAGGGTGTAGAAGAGCAAGAGTTAACAATCACAACACAAGAGCGATCACAAATGTAGGAGGAGAACCAAGAAAAGAGGACACCAGAGAGACCAAACCTTGCTAACTTTGACAGAAGAATAACATGGTTCACAGAATCGAAAGCCTTGGCAAAGTCTGTATAGGACATCTACTTGTTTTTGCTTGCCGATTGCAGAAGCAACTGTGTTTGTAAAAGACAATAAGTTTATAACCGTTGACTTACCTTTAATGAATCCATGCTGTTCACTGGTCAGCAAGGGCTGAATAAAAGGGTACACTCGATTGTAAACTACTCTTTCGAGGAGCTTACTAAAACATGGCAAAAGGGATATAGGATGGTAATTAGGGATGGAAGAAGTATCACCAGCTTTATGAATGGGAAATATGTTGGTGGATTCCCAGAGGGCAAGAAAGGTACCGGTTGAGATGCTAATATTGAAAATTATTGACAGAGGAACACACAAAGAAGAAGACAGGGATCTGGTGAAAAAATTCGTAATGCCGTCAGCACCGAGGCTAACGCTTCCATCGAAGGACAACATTAATGATTCGACTTCCAAAGAATTATTTAAAACAGTGGAAAGAGTTCGATCAGGCATGGGAAAAATTGTTGAAGGCGAAGAACTACTGAGATGGGAGGTAAAAGAAGAAAAAAATTGAGCAAAGAGCTCGCAGGAATCCTGAGGTGAGGACGCAGGCTTATCATGAAAAAAGAGGCAGACCTTTTGTATTTACTACGCGCCGCATCTTTGGCTATAAGTGCAACCGAGACATCGACTGTGAACCACGGAGGATCGGAACTTCTTTTACAGCGGAAGGAAGGAGTATGACAGGAAATTAAGTTGGACAAGAAGGGATAAAATTTGTCAAGAGCATCATCCACACTTATCCCTCTGAAGAAATTATACCAGTTAGTAGCATTGATTTCATTGGACAAAGCGGAATAGTTTACTTTTTTAACATTAAAACGAAGAGTAGAAACAGATTTGACTTTAGACGAACGGTTAAGAGTTAATTCCATAAAAAGAAGAGGATGATGAGGATTAGGTTGCACATACGGAGACAAAGAAGGACTCAAGCAAAAGGAAGAAGGGTGAATATTAGTAAGAACAAAATCCAGAATCCTGTTGTTAGTATTCGGTACGTTGTTAAATTGGGAAATAAAGCAAAGGGACATAAAGGAAAAAATAGCGAGAGAAATATTGCTAGAAGACAAAATATTTGAGAAAGTATCATCCCAAATAAGCGACGGCATATTAAAGTCACCACATAAAAGTAAGGAAGCAGAAGGGAAGCGATTATTAAGGTAGGACGAGAGTTCCGCAAAGAAACGTTCATATACTAGTACGGGGCTACTACCAGGGATGTAGATAGAGGAAACAAGCAGCACTGCGGATGGTGAAGGAGAAATACGGACAATCACACATTCAACGAGGACGGAGGGAATGAAGTCACTGCAGAGCGTTCCATTCAGAGAAGTGAATACCAATTAAAACACCACCTCCTAGTGAAATATTACACGCAGATCGATTCCGATCTCTACGAAAAACAGTGTGAAGAGGCAAGATTTCACTGCTGTATATATCCCCAGACAACCAGGTCTCTGTAAGACAGACAATGTCATCAGACGCGATTACCGAGGAGATCTTTACACAATTAACCTTAGTCCTCAGACCACGAATGTTTTTGTAGCAAATTTTCAGAGGTCGGTTCAAGCTCTGCTTGTTGATGAGTCTAGTTTCGAAAGCTCCGCGATGAATTTGTGCGAAAGTTTTTCCGAGGTCTTAGAATGAACTCCTTAACTAAGGTGCCAAGAGGCAAGAAATTGATTTGGAGAGCCTTTTCTGAGCCAGGAGGCAAAGTGATTCAAAACGAAGCGATGGTTTGGTTATCCAGATTGTCCTTTGTCAATTGCGCACACGTAAGAAGCGAAGGAACGTGGCCCAGCCTTGCCAAAATATACGATTTAATGTCTTCAGCCGTTGTAGAGTATGCGAGCTGCGATACAAATATTTGTAACTATCTACGCACAACTTTGCAAGTCGAACATTTAATATTTTGTTGTTTTGATAACAACTTACTTATTATTTTCCAGGATCTAAAAGGTTCCTGCCTGACGAATCAAATTTGTGTTTGAAGAAATACTTTTTGGCCTTTCTTATAGCTCGATTCGATTCCTCCTTCATACATATATTGATTGATTATGGAATCTGGGTCTGCTATGTGGGTTTTGTAAGCTTTCCATTTCAGTACAATGCTTCAATTGCCTTGGTGATATAAGATTGAAAATGCTTGGTTGTTATTGCTTTTGCTTTGGGTCAAGCACATCATAAGTAAATATTGATATCGTCAGTTTTATTGCAAATCTTTTAACGTTTGCATAGTCGGTTGTAGTTTATTTGAAATTTTTCAAAACATTTTTTCCTTCTAGAATGCTGTTTGTATTGAATGCGAAAGAGGTGTTTGGGAGCATGGTGGACGTATTTTCAAATGTTGCTTTTGTAACGGTTTCTTGTGTGAAGATGATCAATTCGAGCACCAGGCTTCGTGCCAAGTTCTAGAATCTGAAAACTACAAATGTGAGTAACAACATTTATATCAAAAATAACTATTTACGACCATTTAATTTTTTCTCACAGGTCAATCGTGCAATAGACTAGGACAATATTCTTGTTTGCGTTGTAAAACATGCTACTGTGACGATCATGTACGCAGGAAAGGTTTCAAATACGAAAAGAATAAGGCGATACCATGTCCCAAGTGTAACTATGATACTTCTGTTACTAAGGAACTAAGTATGTCAATCCGAGTACATAAATATGGTCGGCAAGGACAAGGCGGTGAATATGATAGCGACGAAGAAGGTGCTGGCGGATATAGCGGATATTATGGTTCAGGTTGTCATCTCCGAAAATATTGAATATGATGGTATTTCAACGTTAAATTTATTTTTAGGGAACTATGGTAATAATGATGAAGACTATGGTGGTGATGATGACTACGACGATGACGATGAGGACGATGATGAAGAAGACGATGAGTCCGAGGAAAGTGGTCAAGATTCAGATGCCAACAGTCAAGACCAAGAACAGGGTGCCAAGACCAAGGCATCATCATCGAAATAAACTAATGAAATATAGGAAAATATATTATCAATTAATTTTTTCGAATAAATAGTAACGAATTTATTTGTTTATTTCAATATAGAGTTTCATATCAAGTATTTAGAAACGCAGATATGTAGATGTTTTTGTATAAATTGAAAGGAGTTAGATCACAACCTTGTTTTATAGGAAGATAAACTCATTTTAGGCGATGCTACCTACTTTTGAAGCATATTCTATTCTGCACTATATTCAGGGTGATATGTAAGCAATATAGTTTTGTTTGCAAAAAATGTTGATTTTAATATTTATTTCATTCAATAGAAAAATGATTTTAGGTCATCGATGCAATTAGATATTCCGGATTTTAGTTACATCTATTTCGGCAAAATTTTGCAAACATTGACCGTTAAAGTGGATTCACTTTTAGTTTGTCAGTTTATGAAAACAACTTTTTTTTGTCAGAGGCCAAAGTTTCTATCCACTTTATTAAAATTTCTTGCTCAACGATGTTAATATATTTTTATTAAGTTAATGAAAATTTTCTCGAAGAAATTACCTCCATACAGAGTTAATAAAATGGCTTGCATGTGTGACCGCTATCGACGTACAGCAGTGTGGTTGAAGTCCGTATCCCAAATATAATGTGAGAATTTTATTTCATTGTTTATGTTTATAATGACTATTAGGCGCCAATTCCATGAATTGTAGGAATCTTTGATGACAGAGTTTTGATGGCATATTTCACAATGGACAAATGGATATTAATTCTATATGTGCTATAATTTAAAAGCTGAATCTTAAAAATTAAAAAAAAACTTTTCAAAAAGAAATAAAATTTGACTTCAAATGAAAATTTGATATCTTTGCGATATTTGAAGTTATTTCGGAAATGAAACAGTCAACTGATTTGTGATTTAATAATATGTAAAACTCACAATGACTGCTCTCATTTTTCATGTATTGAATGAGAAAAGCAATTCTTAGAGTTTTACATATTATCAAACAAAAAAGCAGTTTATTGTTGCATACCATGTCTTACGCCTATGAGTGCACCAACACTTCTAGCGCTCTTTAATTTATTTAGTTAAGAACGAATTTCCAAAGAAAACTTACTGTTGCGTTTAGAAACTAAAATATATCGGAGCCAAACCACAAATTATCGAATTTAATATCAATCCATATTAAATCTTTTAGTGGTCACTAATCCAAATAATTGGTGCTCATATAAAAGCTGTACACATAATATTATCGCATTAGTATCCAATCTGGATTTCTCTCGGTGGTTTCAGGCTGCAAAAGCAAAATTTACAGCGAATACGATGGCCTTAAAAATTAAATCGGTCGATAGACATATTATAGAAAATGCTCGAAAGCATTTTACTGATCGTTTCGAAGTTGCTCATTTAGAAACACCGGTTGCTGTTATCAGACGCGGACAAAAGTTTTCGTTCACTATAACTTTCGAGGATCGTGATTATAATCGTGATGTGGATGAAATTAAGTGCATTTTTACAGTTGGTGAGTGCCAATGTGGACTGTTATAAATGTTGTAAAATTATTAGAGGCTACTAAGTCATTAAGATATAAATTCCCATAAATATCTATAGATACAAATATCTTAGTTTTGGCTAAATTATCCATAAAAGTATAATAGATTGCACAGTTATTTTTAGCAAACTGTTCCAATACACCATCAAAAACGTAAATGAAACTATTTTACTCTATAAATAAAAATTGCACCTTAGCTATGGCATAAACGATTTGTTTCATAATTATTAATCAATAGCTATAATATGTAAATAACACAAAATATTCTTCCAGAATTAAGACTAAAAAATATGGGGCATTCAGGAAACGAATAAAATTTATCATTCTTTTGGAGAGTAAATGTCCATAGTAATCAATGAAGAGGTTAAAAAATTTGATTATTAACCTACATAAAAATCAATTTTTTTGGCTTTTAGGATTTATGAGCTTGAATTTATGAATTTAAAGTTTTGTTTGACATGGAAATCTAGATCTACCGTTCAATGTATTTAAACTCTAAAACAATACTACTCTAGTCTATACACTGGGCTTAAAACATGAAACAAGCCCACTGAGTTTCCAACGTTACCACGTATCAAATAATTGTTGCCTGAAAATAGATCGAATAATACTTAGTTATCTTTTCGTTCATTGTGAGCAATCAAATTTAAGCTGAGCAAGCCCAATCCATCGATATAATCAATATAAATCGAATAGGAAAATCAGTGCTGAACATGAAGTGGATTATTACCAATGGTGCAAAAATTGACTGATTTTCATCTACTATAATATGGAGTTTCAACATCCTCAGCATTTATTTGATCCTTTTCAATGATAGAGTCTCCGTAGCATTTTTGAGTTAGGTCTTCATAACACGAATGACGCAAACGTCTAGCCTAATGCACTTTAATTGGCTTGGCTTTAGTAGTGACTTGACGTTCATTGCTCATCCATTGCTCATTTCGGATTTTATCACAGATATAAGAGAAAATGGATTAGAAATCGCAGCTGAGAAATGATCCAATTTTCGACCTACTGTCCATTGGTGTGAGAATGAGATACGAATGTGTGAGACAAGCCAAACCGGCGATAGGGGATCATGGCAGCATGGGAAAACATTAAATAATTGTATGAACTTCTTGCACCTTGCTTTCATTTAAAGTATGTGCATGTACATGAATGCTTAACGCAAGAGCATTTCTATCACAAATTAATTTCCTAATGCTTAAACTCGCTTATGCAATTGTTGTTCTCAGATAACTGCAAACAATTACATAAAAAATTGGTTCAAATTGGAATAACCAAACTGCTGTGAGGATTGTATGTACATAAATACTTGATACAACATATAAACGCAATATTAACATGCATTAAATGCTTTTTGTGTGTGCATACAAAATATATAAAACAAACGCCTTGTATCCGATCTTACCCTACAATCAGAAAAAACACGTGTGAATTTTGACAAGACTTTGTTCACCGCGTGGAAATTGGCTTTTCTTTTTAACATGCGGCACTTGCGTTCGTACTCTGATAGCATTTCTCGTAAAAAAGGGGGAGAATTAGGGCTTTTCGGTGCTGAGTGCGGTAGAAAGGGGCGCACTGAGCGGAATTTTTGTGAGAGAGCAATGTTGTGCGTGTATTAAAAAAGGCACATTCACGTATGGGTACACGGATAGCCATTTCGTATCCATATTCTTTCATATCTATGGATTTTATTTACTCTTTCCCGGATCGAGTTTGTGAACCGATTAACCTCTCTTTTTAGATTTAGGTGTCCAATATTTCTGGATCTTATCCGAATACGATGTCTTTTTAAAATTAAGTTTCTTATGTACCCGAGAAGCTCATAAGGGCTGTTTTCCTTCACTGGAGTTTGTTCTGTTAAGCTGCTAGTGATAGCATCTATGTTAGCATTTGGATTTGTTATTATCTAAGTTAGTATCCCTCCCTTTTTGTTAGTTTAAAAAATCGCCTTCCAAGAGATTATAGAGATTGGTATCTGTAGCGAATAGTGTAAATGAGAATGGCTTTAGCACACCTCAGGACCGGACCGAAGTCCAGAACCAAGAGTGCTAAGGTCGGAAAGTTGAATGGCTGTTGCCATTCAAGAGGCAAATTAAAAAAAAAAGAATTGCCCCGAGAGCAGGGTACCCTAAAAATGGTCGTGAAGGCCCCTCGTCCGCATTAGCGGAGTACTCTTTAGCCGACCCCTTCGTCTTTCTTATTGGGATGAAGCCCGAGAAGATTTTTCTTTTCAGGGTTCGTGTATGGTCTGGCTGACCGATGATTAATTAGAGTAGTGCTGGATTTTCAGCTTTTAAGGGAGGGACATTGGCCATTTTTTCTATGTTTTTTTTATATTCAGGCCAATGTCAGTGGGTGGAGGACCGCAGACTATCGGGGATCAGGGCTCCGCCACCATCAGGGGCCCGGGGCTGTCTGCCTCACCTGGGCTCCTACGAAAAGAGAGGCAGTATTTCTTCCCCTTTCCTTCATAGAATTTTCATGTTGGCTCCGTGCGTCGTCACGAGCGCTGGGCTTGGCTTGCCAGCCCATGCAGCAGAGCCACGGGTGGACTCCTTCACGGAATAAAGCCCCCTATTCCCTTAGGTATATTCATATGCCAGTTTGCGGCTACTCTATAAGACGAATGAATTATAGGTAGCATCCCATTTTTGTGAGAGCTAACCGACTCCATTTTTCATGAACCCAACTCCGCCGCAGCGTGCTAGCAAAGTGGCATTCCAGCATCAGTTGGGGTCGGTTAAAGAGTACTCCGCTAATGTGGACGGGAGGCCTTCACGGCCATTTCTAGGGTACCCTGTTCTCGGGGCAATTCTTTTTTTTTTTTAATTTGCCTCTTGAATGGTAACAGCCATTCCACTTTTCCGATCTTAGCACTCTTGGCTCTGGACTTCGGTCTGATTCTAAGTTGTGCTAAGGCCACTCTAATATACACATTTCACTACATATCTGCTTGTTGCCTGGCGAATTGAGAAGAGCGACTAGAAATTGTGGCCAATGACTGCGCATTGAACATCCTTTGGACTATTTTTTCATTATATTCTGCATCAAGTGCTGGACGATGCTTGTAAATAAATAGGGATTTGCCCTGAGCTGGGAATTGTGCTTGTTTTTCCTAACCTGTGCTTGAGAATAGGTTGGAACAGTGGTTGTTGCTTGTTGTTGAGACAGTTGGTAGTTGCGATCTCAAAGAAAGTTTTTTTCAAAAAGGTTTTTGGGGCTACCGGAGCAGCCTCCATTGCTTGCTGGGTGATTTTCCCCAAATTCACAGATCTTGCCTGTTCTTCCGTTTTTTGGGCAGTTCTTGAAATGATGAGGGACATCACATTTTACCCATCGTGGTTTTACGTGGCATTTATTTAAAGAATGACCAAACTGCTGCCAATTATGACATTGCGCCTGACCTTCTTGTTAGGTTTTTGGGTCTCAACCTGAATTAATAAAATAGAAGATGGCATGAATATTGTATATGCCTGTTTCATTCCTAGGCAATAGAAGTGTTAATATGTTTGAAGTTACTGTCCGTTACTTCAACAAGTAACACTCAATAGGATACTTAAAAGAGAAGCCATGTACTCTCGAGACCTCTTCCATTTCTTCAGTGAGCATACCTTGTAGGCCCACAGATAATTATGGTCAGATTTTTTCATCACGAATTCAGTCACGAATTTTGTGATATTTTAAAAATCTTTGCTGGACTCTAGACTTACTTAAATTCTCAGATAACTCCTTTTTGCAGACGTAAATAGGAAGTTGAGTCTGTGGACGTCTCTTTCTACCTGTAACCATTTTCTGGGCTAATCGCGAATGATTGGTACAACTGTTCCTCTAGGAGGAGGATGGTGCTGTACTCTATGGGGAGATAGTTTTTTTTCGTTTCACTGGTCCAGAAAAATACATTCGCATGTTTTATGAAAACATGTTATTAATATTTATCGTGTTTATTCATATTTCATCAAAATACTCATTATTTAGTCAATTTGATCAAGTCAAAATGGCTTACCGTTTTTGCAGCCTAAAACTATATCGCAACTCTCGACTTTTCTCAGTCACTAATAATACATTTCATTGAAATACGCATGAAAACTGTTTTTTGCCCTATAAATTCCGATCTAGTCACCAGATGTTAATGAAATTCATACAGTAGCTGAACCGTATTTTAGGCCACAATTGGTAGAAATTTGATTCAGAAAATAGGTTGGAGCTGCCAGCTTTGATAATTTTTGTGCCCTGAACCTTGAAAATTCACTTAAGGGGGGAAATACATGTAAAATCGAAAAAAAATTGCTAATTTCAAATTGATTTAAAATATATATATATCGTTCATTCAGAAAATGTTTAATATTAAATTTTTTAAGTACATGTCTCACAGTAAATGAAAATATTTTTTTAATAATTTTTCAACACAAAATGGCGGCGATGTGAGCGAATGAAAAAAACACATCAAAAACTGCCTCGTACAACTTAACGCCTTTTCCGGGGAACTTGCAACATTCAGAGAAAAAAAAATATGCTAATGAAATATATAATTCATAGGTGAACCAATAAAATTTATAAAAAAAATTAAATTTTTACATTAATTTTAGATTAAACATAAAAATCGATTATTTTTTAAAAAAATCACACTTTAATCATTAATAAACAAAATATTTTTCTGAAATTACTATAAAATTTAGGTTCAACGAGGAGATAATACTCTTTTGTAGATGTGGTATAAATTCGAGCCGGATCGGTTCAATATTTTTTGAGATATTTTGTACGGCAGTTGAAAAAGTACTACTTTGAGAAAAACGCGTTTAAAGTTTTAAAGCTCCACCGACTTGGGGAACGCCGCGCTGTCTATAACTGATTATAACTCGAGAACTAATACGAGCATCGCTTCAAAACTTTTTTTGGTATATTTTAAGAGCATTTCAAACATTTTGGTGTAATAAAAAAACTTGATTTTTTTTTAGCAGTTACATGTATTTTTCCCCTTAACAAAATAAACCTTTTTGATCTTTAACTTCCAGGGCAGTCATCAAATGGTTGAGAAAACACGATAGGGCGGCCAGCTATGGTAGTTTTCGTATTTTTTGTTAATTCTTTAGTAAGCGATGTTATCATTAAATTTTCAAATGATAATGATTTTTTAGTGCCATTAAACAACAAATACTAATGCTTCGAATATTTGAAAACTTTAACAGGTGGTATCTTTAAATTTCTTATTATCCCTATAACAGTCATCGGATCGAAACAAAATTTACAGAGGGGGTCGGAGCAGATTTAGTGTACTTTTGTTTTTGGTGCCAGCAAAGGGCTGCCAGTACCAGGAATTTTTACTATTGTCGTACCAGTAGATGATAGCATTAGATATTTATCTTGAAAGCTTCCACAATGAAAATAAGTAGCCTATGTTGAAATTTTCCAAGTTATAGAAATTTTTCAAATTTCAACCCAAAACTATCACTGTAGCTTTCGATGAAGTCATCATCTTATTTGTTCTACCCTATGAGTTTTTTTATGTAGTCATCGGATCAAAATAGTATGCGGCGAAAGCTCCAAACTACAAATTTCGTATGGGTATTATTTTTTACTAATGTTCGAAGAAGAACATTAGTATTAAAATCACTTTGGCCAAAAATTCATATTTCTATATATATATATATATATATATATATATATATATATATATATATATATATATATATATATATATATATATATATATATATATATATATATATATATATATATATATATATATATATATATATATATATATATATATATATATATATACAGGGGCGGATTTGACCATTTCGCCGCCCTAGGCCGGAGAAATATTTGCCGCCCTTTTCGTGAATTATAATATATCTGACAATGCGCAATTTTTTTCGATTCCCTAGAATACTTCGCTGTTTTTCGTTTTTCACAAAATAGAAATATCAGAGAAAAACCGGCACCGGTTCGCTCGCCAGAGTTCCCTATTACTGCGCCCTTGCTACACAAATAATTATTAAAATACACACACGGTAAAGAGCCTAAAAGTACATAAAAAAATAATCCAAAAATACCAATTTTTAACAGTCCAAAACCGTATACACCTTTACATCGCATAAAATTCCAACGTCTTCGCTCATATTTTTATAAGTATGTTTATTATTCCGTTCAAAGTTTGCTTCCGCACTTGACTGGAGATCAACTATGAATTCGACTACTGTAAATTAATGTTCGATATGTTATTAGTTAAGGATGAACCAGAAATATTTTGACCTATGATGTTCTAGATTTCATTTTATAGAAAATTTTTTATAGATATTAATTTCAGTAATGAAGTACAATTTAAAAAACACATCAAAAATAAAGAGATTCGCATGTAGTTGATATACCCTGTACCATAATAATAAAAAAAAGTTGTCTGAAAAATCAATGCACGGAAATATTTTTTATATTAAATTGAAGAGGTATTATTTGGGTTCTTTTTAGGAGCTTTTTAGGTCTTTTTAGGCTCTTTTTAGTATTTTCAGATACTTTCTAGGTACTTGTTTTTTTTTTTTTTTTTTTTTTTTTTTTAGGTATTTTTGAGTTTCTTTGGGCCTTTACCGTGATCGAAAAAATTTATCAGAAGTGAATTGTCGCCTGCATTGATTTTTTAGAGAATTCGGTTGGCTTGAGGGGTTAGGCTCATTCAACTCAGATATATGTACATATACGACAGAAAAAATACTGCCGCCCAAAAAAAATCGAAAATTTGCAGCCCCCGAAATTTGCCGCCCTCGAAATTTGCCGCTCTAGGCCCGGGCCTAGTGGCAAATCCGCCCCTGTATATATATATATATATATATATATATATATATATATATATATGTATACATATATATATATATATATATATATATATATATATATATATATATATATATATATATATATATATATATATACATATATATATATATATATATATATATATATATATATATATATATATATATATACATATATTTACATATATATATATATATATATATATATATATATATATATATATATATATATATATATATATATATCATCAAAAGTATCAGGTAAAAAATCTCATATTTTCAGGATACATTAGTTTATATGGAGAATAGTGCCAGGTTTCACCAAATGTTAATAATCTTTAACTCTTTGGCGCCGGCGGCCATTTTAGTGATATTTTAAATATACCTATTATTCTGTCAACAAATAATTTTTGCAGAAATAAAGTTTATGAAATGAATTTGGAATGTGTTTTAAATGTGAATATGATAATAAGTTTGAAATTGTTAACCTTATGTGTGCGCTGGGCGTCTAAAATGAGATTGGAAAAATGTGACAATTTTTGAATTGAAATCATTACGAAACTTAAAGGACGTATTGATGCTACCAAGTTCTAAACTTACGAATGTGCGGGCAAACCCTACAGCTACGGCAGGTGTTGAAAGTGAAAACCTACAAATCACCAACTCCCCTGAAAAACTTTCGTCTTTTACAATAAAAACCAGCTCATAAAGAAATCTTACGCTTTGTTTATACAACCAAAGCAAAGATTTTGAAATTTCATATGGGGTAAGAACGGTAAAAAAGGTTAAAAAAGGTTTTTGCCCCATAGCTTTCAGTGCAGTCGTGAAATCAAAACGAAGTTCGTATGGGTAATGGAACTTATTATAAGCAAAATTCAGGAAGAATCTGCTTGAAAACCCAATAAAGGGCTGCCAGCTATTGTTGGTGTTGTATTTTTTGCCATATTTCTATGAAGCGATTTTATCGTAAAATTTTCAAAGGGGAATGTATTCGGCTTGAAAAAAATTGTTACTCCTCTCTTTAAATTATTTAATATTTTTTATTGGCTTAAAGATTGTTTTAAATTTATTTATTATGTGAACAATATTTAGTAAAGTTAATAGAAATTTGAGTTTCTATCTTATGTTTTCAAAACATATGCTTATATCAAGTTCAGTAACTTTATATAAGAAGATTATCTCATCATTTGGTAATTAACGGGTTGATAATGTAGTATAAAAAATAAATTACAGTAAAAATTTGACCTGTCAGTACATAAGGGTCTTCTACTGGTCGTGCTCCAATTCATGTCAATAAGATGAATGTGATAACTATAATTCAAAATAATATTTGATTGATAGGATAAAACTGAATTCATCGAAGTTTTCTTAAATGGTCAAAAGGAAGGATAATAATAATTGCAATTGATATAATTAATGCAATAACGCCCCCTAATTTATTAGGAATTGATCGTAAAATTGCATACGCGAATAGAAAATATCATTCTGGTTGGATATGAATTGGAGTTACTAGAGGATTTGCTGGAATAAAATTATCTGGATCTCCTAAGAAGTAGGGGTTTATTAATGTAAGTATTGTTAATCTAGCTAATATAATGATAAATCCTACAATATCTTTGTAAGTAAAGTAAGGGTGGAAAGGAATTTTATCGATGTTCAATCAACAACATAAATTAACATTTCGAAAATTTGAAATTTTTTGCGGGTGGTAGCCCTAATTTTCTTTGTATCCCTATAACTTCCTATGCAGTCATCGAATCGGAACGAAATTCGCAGAGTAGGTTGATTTCAATGTGAGGCAATTGTGATATATTTTTGGCTTTGATGCTAGCAACAGGTTGCCAGTGCGAGGCGTTTTTGCTATTTTCGCTTACATTAAGTATTTATACCGCAAACATTTGCAATGAAAATAAGTAAACAATGTTTAAATTTTCTAAAGTCTGGACATTTTTCGGATGGCAGCCCCAAACACCTTTCTATCGCTGCAACTTTCGATGAAGCCAACGAAATTAAATTGGCTTAGGGTCTATTATTACTTAGGGTGTATTGGTCTTAAGTAGGAAAAGCAGCTACTGGTAGTGGTCAAAATCTGCACAAATCCTCTACTGTTCTTCGAACATTAGTGTTTCTAGCGATTCTGATGCGCTAGGGGTTTTTTCTTAGAATCCTACCAAAATATTATTTCGTTTTTTTACAATATAATTTTTTCTTGAAATATTGTGCACTTACTTATTCAATTATTAGCGAATTCTCCATTGTTGATGAGCGTTTCAATTGCATTGGATGAAACCTTTTCGTTGTTTTGCGACTCGCAGCTTTTAAATCTTCTATAGTTTTAAAATAATTCTCTCTCCTATATTTTTTGATTTGTTACTATGAAAAGTTTCTGCTTTGATTAGTTATAAAAAGAAACGAAAAATGTTTTTGCAATAGTAGTTTCTTAAAGTTTTTGCTGTACTGGCCACTGTTGAACCATATTATTATGAAATATATGGGTTAATATAGTCACTGAGGCTTAGTTTATGTTTCTCCAAGTTTAATCTATAACCTATGTTACATGAACAATTTTCAGGACCGAAACCGATCGCAACTAAAAATACTTTGGGTGCATTTGTATTCGATAAAAACACTAGACCGAAGATTTTACAAAATAACGAATGGGATGGACGTATTATGTCTTACGGACAGAGTGGACAAAAAATCCTCAATGTTGAAGTAAAATGAAGAATTCTTCCTGTAATACTTTTCGTTATAAATTCATATTAAAATTTTCCAGGCTATTGCTCCAGTTGATGCACCTTTCGGGCTATATTCACTTAGAATTGAATGTACTAGCGGTGAATCGAAAACTATCTTTGAAAATGATCTACAGTTTTGGATACTCTATAATCCATGGGTTAAAGGTTTGTAGTTTAAGTATACTTGTTTTTATTTTATGATTAATTACTATATCTTGCATATGCTTATCGAATTTT
This sequence comes from Nemotelus nigrinus, assembly GCA_947369275.1. Lineage (NCBI taxonomy): Eukaryota > Metazoa > Arthropoda > Insecta > Diptera > Stratiomyidae > Nemotelus > Nemotelus nigrinus. The sequence continues at coordinate 179,901,326 of OX376372.1, forward strand.
ATTCAGATGATCTCGTTCATATGGACGATACTGCACTGCTGGATGAATATATTTTGTCCGATGTTGGAAAAATTTGGCTGGGACCGCAGACTACGACACGTGGAAGAGAATGGGTGTACGGCCAGTTTGCAAGTCATATTTTAGACGCTTGTAATTTTGTTTTGGAAAGAGCTGGAGTGCCGCATGCAAGGTAAGTTTTTCATATTTTATATGATAAATTTTGATGTGTGTATTTGATAGTAGTGTTTATTTTGGATACAATGTATACCAAATAAAATCTTGATGTCTTTGAAGTGGGCAAAGTTTATGGTAATATTGTGTTATTTAAGAGAGCCGAACACAAACATTTTCCATTTTTCAAGATAATAGTATGAATCTTATGATGCCCGATCATAATTCATATAAATAAGTAGAGATATCGTTTGAATTCTGATAACTAACCAAACATATGATTTCAAGATGTGAAGGCTGAATTAATTTAGCATAGTCAATACGAATGCTAAATTGGAGATGGCGTTGTAATACATTTATTTATTTATTGTTTCGTGCTTTATTGTTCAAATGCATTATGTTGAAAATATTCTATGCGTTAAATTTTCGATTTGAAGATGAGAACGATGCACAGTGGTTTATTTGTGGGAAAAGGTGAACTTTATTCATGAGAACCACTAGATGTATGAAATTGAGTGTTTTTTGGGTTTTCAAACATGGGAAATCCATTTTTGTGGTTGTTTTGGCTCCAACTTTTACCAACTTTTCCAAAGGGGGTCAAAATTTAGAAAATTTGGCTCTCAGGAAAAATTTTTTTTTATTAATAAACGAGTATGACTAATCATTTCCAAAGTATTTTTGCTGGCTGAACACGAGACCGCTGTCCAAATCCGCCTATTCTGCTTCAATGTTGAGAAAAATGTAATTTTTAGAAATTTTTTGCTGCTGACGCAATTTTTATCAATATTGTGACGTGATAGCAACATTTTGGAACACATTCGTGACAGCAGGCAAAAATACTGTGGAAATGATTATTCAAATTCGATTGACACAAATGATCTCGGACAGTATTATTGATTTGATTTGCACCCCACAAAGCACAAAGTTTAACCCCCACAAAGTTTAATCGAAACAATTGTAATTATTTTGAATAAATTTTTTATATCAATAAATCAACTAAACAAAAATAACCTGCGAAATTCTATATACACATTTGTACAAAGTTTTGTACGTATTTTTATTTTAATTTTAGTAATTATCATGTTCTCCTTCCTCCTCCTCCTCGTCATGATTGGCATCTCCTTTTTCGTCTCGTTGAACCCGATCTGTAATATAATAATACGTTTATAGTCAAATATATGTAGATAGATGTATAGTAACAACTACCTTCAGCTTGGTTTTCTTAGATTTGTAGTAGGCTGTTTACCTCTGGATTCATTTGAGACTTTTTCGCTTTTGGCAAATTCGTGCAAGATATTGTGCTCAAAAGTGGATCGGAGCTCAAAAGGAGTCTATTTAATAGGTCCGCATTTGTATTCTCACGGGAGCTCTTCCTTGTAAAATACTCCCGAAAAAATTTAAATTCTTTGTTCTTCGATTCGGCTGCCTCTTCATTTAGCTGTTTAATGGGTACCAAAAAGTGTTCAATCACAGCAGGTCCGTGAATAAGAATCTTGTTGACGGGTGTAGGCATGTAGTGCCAATCGTACAACTTTACGTATTTTTCTGACAACGTACAACTTTACGTATTTTTCAAACAATATAATTCGAAATTATGAATGTTGTTTGGGAATCCAATACTCATGGCTTTAAAAATAACGCCAACACGTCTGATCAGATTTTCATCGATATTTCTTTGATATTTCATCGATTTTCATCGAATGTAGGGTTTAGAAACTATTGTTTAATATATGAAATTCAACATTGTGTTTATCTCAATCTCACGTGCTCGAACCTGGTACAAACGCTTGCTATTATATGCTAGCGCAAATGATAAGAAAATATTGCAGAACACATGGACTGGTGCAATAAGCGCGCAAAATGTTGCATTTTGTGTAAGGTCGCTGAACTTTGAAAGGAGTTTACGAGCCCAGCCGCAGCTGGCTGGTGGTAAATTAAGTTTTGATAGTTACTTTGGATTTTAATGAATACAACTAGACCTATTTTGTAACAACGTTCAGTGACGTTCTAAACTTAAAATGGACTAGAAGTTTTAAACACCGAATTTCTATACTATCTGCAGTATGAACACGATGAAAGGGGGGAGGCTAAATTATCAATGTCTTTCATAGCTTAAGAACGCTGTATTATTCAAGGGTATTTTGATCTTCATATTCTTTATTTAAAAAGAAGGTTAAAAAATAGATGCAATTTTTGGCTGTTTTCAGCTCCTGTGCTCTTACCCTTAAACTTATCAAACCCGATTACCACTTCAAATGATGGGGGCCATATAGGACAATATTACCCCCAAGTTTCAACTTCATACGTAAAAGTCCATAATTTGAATAAAGTTCACCTTTTTCGAAAAATATACCAATGTGCGATGGTTTAAGATAATTGTTGAAATAAGAAAAAAATGGTGACCTCTTTCAATTTTTTTTTGTTAATTTAAATACAACTAAATTAACACAATTCGAATAGGTATGTACATTGACGGCTAAAATCAGGAAAGCTTTCAAACACACCTATCCCTCAGTTTACATATATCCAAGCTACTCTGGTGGTGGAACAGTGCTCTGGGCTATCGCAGAAGACAAGTTCGAGAACTGTATAAATTAGATTTACATATAAACCCAAATCAGCTAATTCCAGAGAAGGCTAAATGAATTTTCAGGATCTAAAAATTGGAAATACGGCAATCAGATGGAAAGGAGATGTGCGGTGAAATTGAGACCACTTCGAAAATGACGAGACATAAGAAATTGTTTGATAAGCATCGTGTGGTGTCGAGCTTACTTTGCAAGACCAATGGGGAGTGGACTAGCAACAGCACGAAAACGATGAAGTTCCTCGTAGTTATGATGACGGTTAGGTCAATGCCTCCTAGAAGTACGGGCCGTAATGCAGAATAATGACGTCACACTATACTGTCAAAGTGTCGCGAAAAACACACGTAGTCTTATGGGACGTCCGCGGGAAATCGTAAATTGTACAGGTTGTGTTGAAGTGAGTGAAGTGAAAACAAAGTGAGGTCCGCGGAACAGTGCTAGTGAACAGCTAAAACACAAATTAATGCGGTGCGTGCGGTATTATTGGGAAAATTCGCTACGAAATGTTTATCGGCTGGTGTTAGGTTATGTGACGTTTTGTGTCGATTCACTGTCGATACAATTGATTGACACAAAATGCAAGTTAAGACTAAATTTTATTTCTACAACGCGTCCACGCACAAAAAACTAACGTTTTATTCATATTTTAGCTTAAAAACCGCAAGTGAAATCTCCGTGTCTGTCGGCACTGCCTCGTGGAAATGTCAAAATTCACGGCTAAATTGACGTCATAGCTAAAACGATTACGTAGCCTGACGGCCCGTACTTCTAGGAGGCATTGGTTAGGTGAACAGCTTTCATTATGTGGAGGAAGTAGTCAAAGTTGTGAACAAGCACGAACTGGTCTGGGCTATTAAGTCCTACAAGTCCCCAGCTCTGGATTGGAATTTCGCTCGACATGTTTCAGAGATTTGGAATGCTCACCACAACCTGGCTAATGCTAATTTACAAAAATTGCTTAGTTCTAAGCGATGAACCAGCAGCCTGACTGGAAAGACTGAAACATTACAGCCTAATAAGCCTGACTTTCTCCCACCTCAAGGTATTCGAAAAACTTTTAATTCCCACATTAAGGGGTAGTCAGCGGCGTGGAATATTGAGTATTTTAAGTATTTCTTTTTTTCAGAAGATTAATTTATTTTGGAAAACAATTGATACAAAGTATTTATTTTATGTTTCAACTTTGTTTTACAAAAATAAAAAAAAAACTATTGTAGACCAAGTTATCACAATACAATATTTTTCGGGCTTCGTCCTACAAATCGTACTTTGCGGTGAATATCACCTAAACTCAATCAAGTAAAAAAAATAATGGACTTGAAAATAAACAAAATAGTGGCCATTATAATTCACTTCAAGGATTAAGCACTAGTTTATTGCTTCTAAAAATATAGGTTTTAATATAAAAAAAAACGCTTCTATTGAGCATTTATTTTTTATGTTTCCAATTAGCGTTATAAATTTCATTCAAATTACTTGAGTGATTTTTGAATTAAAGACGGCAACGACATTTGAAAAAAGTTTATTTAAAGTTTTACATTTGATTTATGTAAGGGAATACAACTTATATAGCGTTATCCATTTAGTGGTTGAGAAAGTAAAACACTGCATATCGACATTTGTTAAAGATACACGTCAACCACGCTGTTCTTTATTTAGTTAAAGGTTTACCATATTGAATATGGATCGACTTGGGTGTTAGAATAACAAGCTGTTGATGCTAATTTTTCGAAAGAACATTTTTCCAGTGATGAGTCCCATTTCTCGCTTTGTGGATACGTTAATAAGCAGAACTGTAGAATAAGGGCTCACAAAAATCTAGATCGTAGAGAGGCCATTACATCTGGAAAAAGTCACGGTGTGGGGCGTATTATGGTTTGGTGGCATGATTGGGCCATATTTTTTTGAGAACGATCAAGGACGAGCCATCACCGTCAACTCTGAGCACTATGGACGCATGTTAACCGATTATTTTTGGACGGAAATCGAAGATTATGACTCTGACGATATGTGGTTTTAGCAGCATGGGGCAACAAGTCACGTAATACAGGTAAATCGAGCTCTTTTGCAAGAGAAATTTCTAGGACGTGTAAGTTTGCGATTGGCTGATGTTAATTGGTCTCCAAGATCCTGCGATTTAACGCCTCTAGGCTTCTTTCTGTGGGAATACGCGAAAGATTGTGCTTATGCGAACATTCTCAAACTCTGGACGAACTGAAAGTCAATATTTGGAAGTCATGGCCGAAATATTGGCCGAAATGTGCCGAAAAGTCATTGAAAATTACCTTAAAAGGATTGAATCCTGTAAAAAATTCCGTGAAAATAAGAATTACATCACTTTCCGAATATTTTGTGTGTTTTTTTCAAGTTTACTTTCTGAAGTATGATGTTGATAACCCTTTACATACCATAAAATACTGTAGGATGCGTCGGGAGCCGGAAGTCTCAGCAACTATCGAACATATGTAACAGAAGGTGAAGGATATCTTTCGATTTACAAAAAGGCCTACAGCCTTCAGTTTCCAGTGAGATTGAACTATTAACTAAGTTCCATATTTTTCTTATTTGGTGCTACGCTACGGGCCAATAATTTTATGCGTGGCCTAGTGTCAGCCATGAAAACCCATTAAATATTGTTGATTTTGTAAATTTTGATGATGATAGTCTAAACCAGGAATGGCCATGTATACCACGCGCCAATTTTTCCGCAGACGTGTTCAGATGCGCCATATAACTCGACCAATTTTTCTATCTACTTAAGTTCACAGTTGGAGTTAGAGAATGGGAAAAGTGGTAAGATGTGTTTCGGTTAGGGGAGGAAAATAACTCAATTACGCAATTAAATCAATTAATTTACGCTAATTCAAAAGACACACGTTTATCTGGGTACCAATCTGCAATAGTCAGAAGTGATTTCCTGGACGAGAAGGTGATTGCTGCCATATTTCTCGCCGTTTTTACTGGTGAATATAGAGAAAGGAGTCGAGTGCTATGATGCGTTTACCATCAACTTTTTACGATTTTTTTGCTTGAACTAGTTTACTGATTCACTGCTAAAATTCTGAAATTTCATAAAATGTCCGAACTAATGATAAATCCGAGTGACCGGGGACACGAATGCGAGTGTTGAGCTGACTAATCTCGGCAGTAAGAGAATCCAGAAGAAATTTTTTTATTGAGTTAACTTTTACACTCGTTAACTCAATAAATTGAAGTTAAAGAATAAATTGAATTCATGAAAAAGGTCTACACAAATGTTCCAAAAAAATCTAAAATTTGCATTTTATTCTGGTAACGGTTTTATAGGACTTTTGTTTATTTATTAGCGCTTAATTGACATTATCTTTTGATATTTTGCACTGACTCTTCAATTGCTTTACAAAAGGAAGGCTCAATTTCGTCCCATTTTTCCATCAATTCTATTTTTAATAGATGTCTAATAGTTATAAAATGTTTTTTTTTTTTACATTTGTTTTAAGTAACTCCATAAATATGGGATAGCATTTAGATCAGGCGTCGGATATTTGGGGGCAGCAATAATGAAGCCAATTCCCTACACTATAGGCTTGGGATCGCTATCTTGATAAGAAATGTTTCAATTCCCAATTTTCGACCACTTTCTGTTAAATTCATTTTTCAGATTCTTACATGCATCCCCTGGCCCATTATTCCCTCAATTATATGAATATTCCCACGTCCAACCGCTGACATTGACCCCCACACTTGTAAGGACCCTTAATCGTGTTTAACGTTTGGCGGTAGATTATTTTCTTTGAATTCTTCATTGATTCTTTTCCATACATACGATCTGCTGTTCGATCTAATAACGTTGTATTTACTTTCGTTGGTGAGTAAAACTTGCCGAAACGAAAAGTCCTTTTCACCGTACTTTTAAGCAAAATCCAGTCTTTTTAACAATTGACCTGACTGACTAAAGACTTTCTTTTCGCAACCTTACCATTAAACGATGCGCAAAATTCTCCTTATTGTTTCCAAGACTAGTTTTTTCCCCAAGATCTTTTTTTACTTCAATGGCAAGTTTAAGAGCACTTAAAAGGGTTTTTCTTTTATCTCTCGGAATGCCCATCGTTCAGCTAACTTAGTGAAACATTTTTGGAGAACTTGGTTTAGATTTATATTCATAGTCCTTGGGGCTATAATGTCGTTTTACTATGTTAAATACTATTGTGGGAGCTCGATCAACGATTTTAGCGATTTTAAGCACATTTTTACCGGTTGGGGAATGTCGAATTATGAAAAAAATGCATTTGAATCGAATGTAAGAGAAATAACAAAACACCAAGCAATCTCTCCTGTTTGTTTCTTCCTCTTCACATGTTTATTCTGTACATATCCATCTCTTTTGGGAAAATATGCTGCAACTTAATCTTTTTTTTTACTGCTTATACTTTATTTTAAATGTTTATTAGCTTTTATATATGTCTGACCCAGCGGTTGTTTATCAAACCTAACCACTGTTTTACTTAATTTAGTCGCGGAGATGCCATCAAAATGGTTCGAGCCGTTTCGAAAATCGTTAATTACAATGATGACAATGGCGTCTTGATTGGCCGCTGGGATGGAGAATATGAAGATGGAACGTCTCCTTCAGCGTGGACAGGCTCTGTAAGTTGAATGAAAATGAAGTGAATTTTAGTTTTACAGAGTTTGTAATTGTGATAAGGCTGAGATATTGGAGGAATACTTGAAAACTGGTGATGGTGTCAAATACGGGCAATGTTGGGTATTCGCTGGCGTCCTTGCCACTATATGCCGAGCAATTGGCATACCATGTCGTCCTGTTTCTAATCTAGTATCTGCTCATGACAGCAACGGTTCCTTGACAGTTGATAGATACTTTGATCGAAATAATATTGAATATGAATTCGATCCTAACAATGAAGAAGGTGCCGACTCGATTTGGAACTATCATGTATGGGATGATGTGTACATGGCTAGACCAGATTTACCGAAAGGTATGTTGATTGATGTTATGAATTGAAAACATAATCTTTTAATCACTACAAAAACGATTTATTTTATGTAAAAATTAATTTCGGTAGCAATAAAATAGCAACAGTCCTTGTCTAAATTCGTTCAAATATTCGCAGGATATGGAGGCTGGCAGGCAGTTGATGCAACACCTCAAGAAACTTCTGATGGATTTTTCCAGTGCGGTCCAGCATCTGTTGAAGCTATACGGCGAGGTACGTATTTTGAAAAAAATAATTGCAAGTTCATAAAAATAATTATTATTTGACATAACTCGACTGTATCGTTATTCGAGCAGGAGAAGTTGGATTTAATTACGACGTTGGTTTTATGTTATCATCGGTGAACGCAGATTTTGTCAAATGGAAGGAAGACGATCGCTGCCCTATGGGTTTCAAACGAATATTATGCAATACTTATCAGTAAATATATTGAAATTCATAAATGCACAGGCGTTTTCAGATGTTTACTATTTTTAGTGTCGGCAAAATGATACTTACTAAAAAGCCATGGATTTTCGATCCGAACGGTGACAAAGATCGTGAAGACATTACGTACTTGTACAAGCATAAAGAAGGAACAAAAGAAGAACGTCTGTCGGTTTATAATGCTGTACGAAATACTCGAAGCGCCAAGAAGTATATATTTAAAGAATTGTTAAAACATTATTCCACATAAAATTTCAACAATTCGTTTAGATTCTTTGAGATACCAGAAGAAGCAGAGGAGGATGTCAAATTTACTTTAACTGATTTGGTTCAAATAAATGTTGGCGAACCATTTACATCGGCTGTACATGTTCAAAATACTTCCGCGTCGGTGAGTATTTTAAATGTTAAGGGTATTTTAAATGTTAGGAGATAACAGTTTGCTATACACCACACATATTTGCTGTCCTTACCAAGCAACAATTCACCAAACAAATTGATCTTTGTGCGTCATGAATCGATATGTGAGCTTTTGAGCTATCTTAATTCAAAAACGGATAGATTTATTGTGTATATTAAATCTCACAAAAGTCAAATTCATAAAAAAGGAGATATAAATGTTGCAAGCAACTATCCCGCTATCGTCTTATCGCCAGATCATCATCCACTCCTAAACCATTTGTGTTGATAGCCAGTAATATTGCAATGTTGCATTGTAAAGCAGTCTAGCATGTTTTTACGGAAAGCGAGTCCATAAACGCCAAACTGCTGGAATTTTCCAGCATCGTGTGGATACAATGATATAAAGTTAGTTTTTTTGCATACAGAGCAGTGCAAGCAGGAAACATCATCTTGCAAACAGGATGAATATGATTAAAAACAATGCTGTAAACATTTTTCTCATCCTATGAGTCGGAATATACTTCGATTACGTTTTAAAAAGAAATTAGTCTGCTTCTAATTTTCTACGCAGACATTAGTTATTTCGAAATTTGAATTTTGAACTGACAATTGTCAAACAAACAAACTGCTGCCAACCAAGTAGGAAAGAAATAAACTGCATGCTACTCTGGATCGTTTTTTATGCATGCTGGATACTTACTCCACACTGGATGAAAAAACGCAGCTTTTCGACACATAATCATTCCACACATAATCCATAACTCGCCTTAAATACTACACAATTCTACACTACACTAGACAATCTGAAAAAAATATACGGATGTCAGATGGTTGTGTATGAACCCTCTGCTATCCTCGAAGATAGTAGCAAGAACATATAAGAATAGGAGCAAATAAGCCTCATATTTTACTAAATCGTCGCAGTGAGTGGACGTGTTTCGAAACTCTCATGTATGTTACGCGTTTGAATTTTTGCAACTTTTGCGATAAGTGCCAGAGCAGTTTAATTACCAGAACAGTTTATAACAGTGAATCGGGATCGCATTATTGAATAAAAGCAATTATAAACAGCTAAATCCGTTGTGGACTAGTAGCAGCGCGCTTGACTCGGCAGCCAGTGCGAATCTAGTGCAAGTGTAAATTGCTAAATAATATATGCAAACGGGATGCCTCTGAGAAGAGCTCCCCCCAAAACCAACCCGAAAGGGGAATCAGAACCATCATGTATTGGCGATTGCACGGCCATTATTAACTCAATAAAACGACCGTCCTCAGGTGATGTTGATTATGATCTGACGCCAAACAAAAATGAAAAACTGGCCACAGCCAATGAAAAAATCCTAACGGACGTTGCTGTGAGTGCACATAATTCCATCCCATCGGGAAAGCAGAAGTACGAGTTCATTACGAGGAAAAGGGGACGTAACCCGAGCTCGCCACCTCAGCAGAGTATTGCGAAATTTGCAAAGTTGCCGCCAACCAAAACGCAGAATCGATTCGAGATTCTGTCTACGCTAGAGGAGAATGAAAAGCAGTCTGGGTCGGAAAGTATTAAGCAGACAAAGCCGCCGCCTATTTATATACGCGAGAGAGCTACCAACAAACTGATTGAATCTATTAAAGCCATTATTGGCGATCGATTCCACGTCACCGGCATAAAGAAAGACCAATTGGATGAATCAAAAATCCAAACTCAAAATGAAGATGATTTTAGGAAAATTCAATCTTACCTGGAAGCTGAAAACAAACCCTTCTACACTTTCCAGCTGAAGAAAAGTAGAGGGTTAATGGTGGTTCTGAAAGGAATCGATTATGAAGTACCGACCGACGAAATAAAGGCTGATCTTGAGAGGCAAAACTTCAAGGTGAAGCACGTTTTTAACATCTTGAACAGGGAAAAGAAACCTCAACCGATGTTCAAGGTTGAATTAGAGCCTGAGTCTACAAAATTGAAAAAAGGTGCTGTACACCCTATATATAATGTACAGTATGTTCTTAGTAGAAAGATTAAGGTAGAAGAACCGTTAAAGAGGAATGGACCTCCTCAGTGTCACAACTGCCAAGAGTACGGTCATACCAAATCTTATTGTACACTGCCGACGATTTGCGTTGTATGTGGAGACCGTCATCACTCCAAAATCTGCAACAAGCCGAAAAAGCCGGAATCAAAACTCTGCAATAATTGTGGAGAAAACCATACCGCTAACTACAGGGGTTGTTTGGTGTATAAAATAAATTTGAACAGCGTCAATCAACAGTCAGCCATCAGAAGTGGAAAATATGTACCACTCAACCAACAACCTCAGGATATTTCCCGGACTCCTGCCTGGACTGCAGGAGTTACTTCCTTTGCAAACATAGTCAGAGGAGCGAACAATACCAACCAAGTAGCCGAAAAACCAGGGGAATCGACACTTGTCTCTCCTCAGGGACTGCAAACTTTAATAAGCAGTATGGAAAAGTTCATGAATACGATGCAAAGCATGATGCAAGACCTCATTAGGAATCAAAATCTTCTTATACAACACTTGCTCAATAAACCATGAATCAATATAAGGTGAGCTCATGGAATGCAAACGGAGTAATCCATAATAAACTGGAGATAGAGCAGTACCTCAAAATGAACTCTATAGATATTTTTCTCATATCTGAAACACACATCACTTCAAAAAACAACTTCAAGATATTGGGATAAACTTTCTACAGTACACCTCATCCTGATGATAGAGCCCATGGTAGTACTGGTATCCTAATAAAGAGCAAGATCAAGCATCATCATCTACTGAACATAGCAAAAGTGAACATGCAAATTACTTCAATCGTAATCACGAGCAACCATCAACAAATAACATTTGCTTCAATTTACTGCCCTCCTAAGTACTCTACTACGTCCGAGGAATTCATCAATTTATTTAAACAGCTGGGTAATAAATTTCTAATAGCTGGCCAAGCACACCCACTGGGGCTCACGACTCATCACGCCAAAGGGAAGACAACTGTACAACGCCATACAAAGCTCACATCTCAAAGTATGCTCACCTGGAAAGCCAACCTACTGGCCAACAGACAGACGAAAGATCCCTGACCTAATTGATTTCGGGCTCTCTAAAGGATTTGCTGCACATCACATCACTACAAACACAGGGGCTGATCTTTCATCGGACCACTCTCCAGTGGAATTCACTGTCTACGGCAATCCTGCAAATAATACCTATAATTCAAACTTGACGAACAGGCGCACCAACTGGAAAGCATATAAAATGTATATTAGCTCCCATTTAAACTTAGACGTAGCGCTTAAAACTCCTGTTGACATAGAAAAAGCAGCTTGCTCACTTGGCGAAGTAATGGTAAAGGCGGCAGAAGTAGCCACCCCGGAAAATACACCTGATGTGGTTTACACCCCTGATGATGTCATTGCAGTCCTCAAGAAAAAGAGGGAAGCAAGAAGAAGGTACATTGTACATAGGTCACCCGAAACGAAGAATGCGCTTAATGAAGCTACTAAAGAACTCAGAAACCTCCTCAAATTGCGCAAAACCAAGGAAATCACGACTTATTTAGAGCAACTATCACCGAATGAGGAGTCCAACTACTCTCTATGGAAAGCAACAAGGAGACTCAGGCACCCGATAATACAAGATTTTCCGTTATGCATGCCCAATGGGGAATGGGCTAAATCAAATGAAGCCAAAGCAAAAGTGTATGCAGATCATTTGGAGAAAGTATTCACTCCGAATTATGGTGTAGCGCCAATCTACAACCCTCCAGCAGTCCAACTACCTAGTGAAAAGCCGTTTAAATTGAGTCACAATGAGCTATTGTCATCCATTGAGAAGGACATCAATAACAAAAAATCACCAGGACCAGACAAAATCAATGGACCTATGTTAAAACAACTCCCAGGTTGCGCCGTTTTGTATCTATTATGGCTCTTCAACAGCATGTTAAGAATAGGATATTTCCCGAATATCTGGAAAATATCCCAGATCATAATGATACCTAAACCAGGAAAGGATGTGAGCCTAATAGCTTCCTACCGACCAATTAGTCTCACCTCCTGCATGTCGAAACTATTTGAAAAGCTTCTACTTGCCAAATTAAGAAGCTCATTGGAAAACGATCGGATACTGCCAGACCACCAATTCGGATTTTGAAGAGATCATAGCACGGTAGAACAAGTGCACCGAGTGGCTGTATATATCAGGAAGGCATTTGAAGACGGAAAATACTGCTCGGCAGTCTTCCTTGATGTCGCACAAGCGTTCGATAAAGTATGGATCGAAGGGCTTAAGCACAAAATCAAGCTATATCTCCCTCAGCCATGTCATAATATTCTGGATTCCTACTTGTGTGATAGGACATTCGCAGTTCGACATAGAGACGCAATATCAGATGTGAGAAAAATAAAAGCAGGAGTTCCTCAAGGGAGCGTTCTGGGGCCTCTGTTGTACTCAATCTTCACTACAGATCTCCCGTTGGGCAAATACATCATGACAGCAACATTCGCCGACGACACAGCAATCCTTTACGCCCATAAGAGTCCAGAGATTGCTTCAAGAGATCTCGAAGAGCACCTTATCAACATTCAGACCTGGATGAATAAATGGAGAATAAGACTCAGTGAACCGAAATGCGTTCATGTCACATTTTCACTAAGAAGAGGCAACACTGCTCCCATCAAACTGAATAATGTAGCCATTCCGCATCAGGAATCAGTTAAGTACTTAGGAGTGCATCTGGACAAGAGGCTAACATGGAGCACACACATTGAAGCAAAATGCCAACAGATACGAAATAAAGCCAGATCACTATACTGGCTGTTGGGCAGATTATCGGCTTTGGAACTGCAATATAAACGTTTGCTATATATAGCAGTCATCAAGCCCATATGGACCTACGCCGTTCAGCTCTGGAAGACGTTATCCAAGACGAATATTAAGAAGATTCAAAGAGCCCAGATGCGAGTTCTGAGAATAATTACAGCGGCCCCATACTATGTGAAAAACGAAGTCATCAGCAGAGATCTGGAGATCCCACCCGTGGTAGATGTTATGGAAGAGCTTGACATACGATATAAGGATAGGCTGCAGAAACACCCCAACCAGCTGGTAGCTAAACTAACAGCTGAACCGTACAGACATCGACGGCTTAAAAAGAGGAGACTTTAATATTGTCAAACCTAGTTGAATTATAATCCAAAACTTATTAGTACCATATATGGGTTAACTCAATAATTTTTTCCTTTTTCTTCTACTTCTTGTTTTTTTTTGGTGTTAATGGCAACCTCAGTTAAAACGAAGGTCCTCAAAACATTGGTAGCGAGGGCCAAGGTTAGTTATTTTTAGTGTGTAAGATTTGTAAACGAGATGTTATTTAGCATGTAGTAAGATACATTGAATAAATAGAATGTTATATAAAAAAAAAAAACGAAAAAAGGCAACATTAGTGATTAATGGATTAATTTTGCAAATAACATCCTGCTAACATACCACACAAAGATCTAAAAGTTGTTTGTGGTTTTTTGTAGTTTTCTTGCATTTTGTGGAGCATTCTGACGGATTTAGCGGCCATTTAAACCCGAACATTGTCCTGTAGTGCTTTCAAAGCTCGAGAACAATTGCCAGAGACCTTTGATTTCAGTTTTCCCGAAGAAAAATATCGCATGGAGTTAAGCCGGTAGAGCGTGCAGGCCAGTTGAGGTCCCCTTTCAAAGTGATGAGCTGTCCAAGAAAATTTTGTCTCAAAAAATCCATGGAAACTCTTGATGTGTGCGCTGTCGCTGTGGCACCGTCTTGTTGAAACCATTTATCGTCTAAAATTGCATTGCCTCTAGATCAGGCTGAAAAAACTCCTGGAGTATAGTCAGATAACGTTCTGGATTCATAGTTTCGGCACGACCATTGTGTTGAAAAAATAAGGGTCCATTATTTCTACTTTGGATACGGCCCACCAAACTGTGACTCAATCCAGCTGTGTGGGTTTCTTTTGAAGTTCTTTGAAATTTTTATTGTTCCAGTACACCATATTTGGTTCTTTAACACACCCACTAAAATGGAAATGAGCTTCATCTGAAAAGAACACAATTGCGTTACGAGGTATGGAGGCCAGCATGTTTTCTCAAGCTGTTTGATGCGTTACATAATCCTCTGCTGAAAGTGTTTAGACCACCACTTTTTTATAGGAATGCAAATGAAGGGCACTATGCAAAATTTAGCGAAGAAAACGTCTGAAAATGCCAAAAGCAACTGATTATTTTCGAGCAGGGCGATTGGGAGACTGCTGCACTGCTGCTTAAAAACGCTCGACTTTCGCCAGTGTAGGGATGGTTTTTTGCGGTCCTATTCTTATCAGTGCAACAATTCCTGTTGTCTTGAAAGCATTCACCTATGACACAATTGAGCTTCGTGAGGGGGACAGCAAACCGTAAATGCGAAAAGTATAGCGTGCGAAAAGTAAGTCTTGACGCAAAAGGAGCGTTGTTCTGCCGTCCACTGCATTGCTAAGACTAAGTCGGGTGGAAATACGAAACTCTCATTAATCTCCTCCAACAACTACACTCCGCTCTCAAAAACAGTAGCCATTCCAAATAAAACAATTGCGCGCGCTACCCTGTACAAGACGCAAGTGACAAAAATTAAAAGCATTTGGAGCTACGATCAATAAAAATACTAGACGCCTAGACGTTTAAAATAAAATGAATGAAATGATCTAATCAATAATCCTAGATACATGTTATCTTACGTGGCAGTCATTAAATTGAAACAGTGTTTTCGGAGATTTTGCAATTATCATATCATGTTTAATTTATCATCTATAATCTTGGGGTCAAACACACAATACAGAAAAATGAAACCAGACTTATGAAATACTTAATTATAACTGTAATAAGAATAACACCGAACTGTATACTGTGACTGTACACTGCCCAAGCTAAAGAACCAGATGATTCCGGAGCTTAATGAAGTGTCAGTTAAGGCGCTTAAAGTCGAAGCGAAGCTAACCACATCTATTATTGGATTTGTCTAATTGATGTTTAGCCGCAGGAATCTTTTTATCGAAGCGGAAACTAGCTCAACTGATACTTGGTGCCAGGGGAAAGGTAGCTTTTGCAATCCATCAGTATACCAACACTGAGGAGAAGCTTCTCAAAAGGCTACTCAAGCCGCGGCTGCTGTCAGTAATTAATTCGACTGGTGAAATTTCTGACAGGCAGCACGGTTCTCGGATAGAGCATTCAACAATCGACACTATCTGAGAGGTTTTTGGGGTTGCAGTGAGGAACAGGTATGTCACTGGCAGCACCAAACATGCGAAAAACTTTCATTTCGGCAAGGTGAGCATATAGCAGGAAGATAGTAGAAGTGGAGATGGCATCGACGGTAAAACTTTCCACCATTAGCCCCTTCGATTCTCTCGCGTACAAAACATGTTAAAGAAGCAATACCGTTCATTGTCAAATTGGAGGAGAAGAAATTGGATGTAACCAGATTTGACAATGAACGGAAACATTTTTTATTACCATCCTCTTCAATGTAAACCTTAAGGGCATGTTCACTTCATTTCTACTACTTCACTGGCATAAAGCCTTGGAGTCTTTGAACAAAAGTTGACGTTGTAGTGGATCCGCCGATTTCACTCAATTCAGGCACAGACAAGAAGATGGAGCGGTGATGAATGACCGAGCATCGCCTCCAGCTGGTGGTCTCAAAGGTAGAGATCGAAGCGGAGAACATCAGCTATCATACCCATGGCAGTTGGCTCCGCCAAGGCCCAGATTAGCAAGTCAATCCGGTATCTGGTAGTGGCTCTGGATACCAAGCTGACCTATTTGGATTACATCTACAAGGTGTGTGATAGAGTTAAGAGTCGTTGCTGACAGGCTGGAGCCTACGATATGGGAGCCGAACTTTGTAGAAATGGGCTCTGAGCTAAGCAGTTACGGGCTCGCATTGCCAGTGCCCAGCACAGATGTGCCTTGCAAACTGCCTGTAGCAACTGCATGGGCTCGGAAAAGACCGTTATAATGGTACCGGGGATCATTCCGTTGGACTTACTAGAGTGAGAACGTAAAGAAGGGTACCTCTCTTGCTCAGAGCCAGAAAGAACTTAGTCTCAGATACGCGGGCGTGTGTAGCCCTCCAAATTTGACAGTAACGTTATAGCGAAAGTAGTAAAGGACGTGGGGTGGCTAAGCTAATTGGCCTTATTGAACCTTGTGTTAACCATAACCACGGAGAGGTGAATTTCTATCGGTGTCAGCTCTTGACAAAGCACGCTCAACTCGGGAAATATCTGAGTAGAATGGGCGAAATAGGCACACTGTCCTGCTTGTGCTAAAACGCTGAGCATGACGACGTTCAGCACATATTTTTTATGTGCAGTCGCTTCTTGATTTTCAGACGCATCAATGAATCTATGTTTTACCTGGTCGCACTAGAGATGATCGTGGTTGCAATATTAGGGAAAGTTTTTTTATACGTTGAGAAAGTACAGCCCATAAATCGGAAGGAGGATTGCTGTACCAACTCATGAGCTGTGGTAGTTGTTGAAGTTTGTGAGTTCCAGTAGGCGAGTCAACATGATCGATTCAAAGTAGTGCTTGGGTGGATTCCGACTCGGAATTTCGTGGGCTTGTAAATAGTTTTTTTTTGTGAGTCAAATCTCAAAAGGTTGGAAACTTGCTGAAAAAGCCACTCTCAAATGCACTGTTGCTGCCCATTACTACCAACTTACGATAGGTGGTAATGAGTTAATAGAAATCGATGCTGAAAATATGATTAGGAAGATAAACATGTTTCCAAAAAGAATACCTTTCGGTCTGATAGGTCCCCCGGAAATCTGGTGTACAAATTTTTTGGCCCCCTACACTGGACGAAAATATTTCCCTGAGTCGTTCCCGTAGTAACCATAAACTTAAAATATTATCATTGAACGCCACAGTTTATTCTCTACATTGGTACCTTATAACGTTTTTACAGTTTCAATTTTTTGGCGATAACCCCAACTTTTTAAATTCAGCAAAAAATTCTCTGTTTCATTAGTGAAAGTAAAGTAAAATTTGTCAGTACAACCCGGAGCAAATTATATAATACCATCATCCTGTAAGCTTTAAATTTTATTAATAATATAATAATAATTTTTTACAATATAGATAAGAAATATCGAAATCGCACTCTCAGCTGGAAGTGTATACTATACTGGAAATAAAGCGAAAATTGTAAAGAGGATTTCGGGTGAAATCAAATTACTACCCGGTGCTAAACAGAGCGTTCAAATGACGGTTAGACCTGAAGAATATCTTCCAGGATTAGTGGAGTAATTTAAATCTTTTTAAAAAATACATGTGCTAAACGAGGTGCCTATTTAATATGTTTATCTATTTTAGGTACAACAACATGAAAATATATGCTATATGCACGGTTATAGAAACAATGCAAACTTGGGCAGGGGAAGATGATTTTCAAATTATAAAGCCAAATATCAATATTCAGGTAAATGATTTCTTCTTCTTAAAGTTGATTTCATTGTGCATTTAAAAATACCTTTAAGTTTAATGTTGATCATAGCTTAGGCATACAAAGGTATTTGTTTTATTTTTCACTTATGTTATTAATATCAATTAGCTTTAATTCTGAAAGAGAGTATGTGAAAATTATTTATATCTCCAAAGTTGTAAAATATTTGAAGTAAACTCGACTGGTATTTAATTTTATGAGAAATAAATCTTGCGCCCAATGTGGGCTCATCACTGAACACATCACTTAAATGAAAATATCCGACCAATTTCATTCATTCAAATAATTCATTTGAATTATTTCAGATATCTCCAGAGGTGGCAGTAGGTGATGTTCAAAGAATAACTATGAGCTTTAAAAATCCACTAAATTATTCGTTAACTGGTGGACGTTATAATCTTTGCGTACCGCGAGTATTGGCTAGAACTGTTCCAGTGCATGTGGGAAATATTCCGCCAAAAGGATCCGTTGTTGGTCACTTTGATTTGCAAGTTCGGGTAAGAGAAAATCTACAAGCTTTATGTTTTGTTGTTATTCATTCAATTTTTGTTGTTTGTTTTGTAGAAACCTGGCGAATTCAAAATAGTTGTGACTTTCACTTCCAAACAGCTGGATGATATGTCTGGCAGTGCCAAATATGAAGCATTTTGAATTGATTTGGTACAACGAAACTCGAATCGATGCAGTGGCTGACATTTAATTATTTTGTGTTTATTAGCTTTCAAAGAAATAAATTTGAATGTTTCAGCAATAATTGTTTATTTGATTGATATTCAAAAAAATTTCGAATGTTAATCGTTGTTTATTTCTTATGACAGAAAACTAAACGCTTTAGACACAAGTACTCGCATACAATTTCACGATGATACATTTAATAAGTAAACATTTTCAGCAATTACTACGAAAATAGTCCTGAATAATGATTCAGGCTGTAAATTTTCAAAAATCATCAAATACTTTCATTTTATTACTGATTTTGATCGGTTGTTGGCTGTTTTTAATACCATCAATTTTCGTTTAAGCATCGTTCCAACCTCTTTCTAAACTAGATTAAAACAACACATTTTAAATTTGAGCAAAACACCCAGAGACCCTGACGTCAGCATATTACCGTGCTCAAAATTAAAATCTGTTGTCGAACCAGCCAGTCATCCTTTTCAAATTTAGCAGCATCCATTCTGGGCTAAACTCTAATTTCCGACTGTCATGTATCAATCTCACTCATCATCTCCTTGTTCAGTTGTCCGAAAGTGAACACGGACGCCAAGCAATAGAAAAGCTAACCAGAAAAAATACTGTGCGGAAGTACAAAAGCGTCCACTTTGTTTTATACTACTAACCTACCGAACGAATTACGGAGAAAAGTATCAGAATGAGAATCACAAACGCATACAAGAGGATTAATAATGGAATTAGTCCAATGCTTGAGAAGTTAATGGAATGATAAATGAGATAAAAGTTCTGGTGGACACCATAATGAGAGAATGAGTAATGAATGATCAACGGTAATATATGGATGCATAAATCTAGAAGTGAAACAATCTCTTTTTGAGAACATACGGCATTCGTATCATAAATCTGAAACTAAATCAGCCTATCGATAAATCTGCCATTGAATATTTTACTTATAACAAAGTGTAGCTTGCTTGCGTCCGGCAGAGTTTTAATAAAATTTTTTTCTTCGAATCGAATATGTGTAACGTCAAAGGTAGGCCATAAAGAATATATCGTCACATTTAATTGTAATACAAAATACAGTGGGCTAGTTTAGGAGTTTGTGGCAGTAGCCTTCAAATTATGATGACATAATTTAATGCACAATAATTAAATTATTTCATCATTAGTCCTTGGGGAAAATATAAAGAATAGAATAGATTAGAGAATACTAGAGAATACTTTTCATGCTAGACTAGAGAACACTTTTCTTCACGCAACGTGAATACTACTCTTACTAAATTTCTAGCTGAGTTTACACCGGAGCGAATACTAAGCTTAAAACGACAACTAAAGAGGACTGCTCCAAGCAGCCTGAGCGATTTTAAGCAGCACTAGAATAGAAACGACCACATTTGCTTTCAAGATGAAAGGTGTTCTTTTATCAAGACAACTCAAAACCATATACAGCAGAATGACGTTCAAGAAGGGAAATTCTGTCGCATTCACCTTTTTCACCGGACATCGCACCATCATCATGTTTCTTAGTCTATAAATTTATCGGAATGGGAAAATTATGTATTCTAAAGAGAATATCAGAAAGATTCTTGAGAAATATTTTTCGTCACTGCAAAATGAATTTTGGAAGACAGGTATTTAAAGTCTGCTAGGTAGATGGCAAATTATCACAAAACGATAATGATGTAGCAAATAGATATTGGCCGAGTCTAGGCCAAAGCTGACAAGCCCGAGCGTGTGGACGGTCCAGACAAACGACTTTGACTGGACTTGCCGGTGCTTGTGTAAGATACCTTTTCCAGCATTGGCAATTTCGATCAACTTTGTACTAAAATATAATGTGCTTAAGCTTTCAAAAGATAATTATACTTATATGAAAATAAGTTTCCTATAGCTTCCGACGCAATAAATAGTTCGAAATGATATTCATCAAACAGGTTGCCCCTAACATACAGCAGGTTTGATATGCTTTTAGTTGCGATACCAGCCTAAGGCTAACATTAGTGATAATTTTTTCATTTTTGTACTAAGAGATGCTAACATTTAATTTTCATATTACAAACATTTTCCTACAAAAGAAAAACGCAAAAAATGCTTAAATTCCCTAAACTACATAGCCATATTTCAAGGAACTATCAAAGAAGGCACGCTCTTATCCACTTGTCTTCAGTTGAAAATCACAGCCGCCAATAAATACGAGAATTAAAGCCGTACTTGTAGGATATTACATTGAAACCTTTTAAGTTTGTGTACACAAACCATTCTAATGCTAAGATGTCGATGTATTATAGCTATAAGCTCTGAACCAAAATTACAAGTTCAGGGCACAGCGCGCTTGTCGTTCTGAGCATGTCTTTCTTAGTGCCAATAACGCCACGTACCGGTTGATAAATCGGGAAAAATTTTTCGAGGTGACGTGATAGTTTGGAGTAGTGATAGGCCAAACTACTATTTTCAAATAGTAAAAGTAGCAAAATGTTAGACACAAAAGTCCGTTCTGCCAAAAAATCTAAATAAAGGCTTTTTTTAACCGATTCATGTTTATGGTGGTATGAACAACACAGTATGAAAAGTATATTACGACCAAAATGGAAACTAATACAAATTCACCTGAAATCAATAGTTGACAAGATATTGATTTTTTTTTACATTGCCATCCAACAACAAATATAAATCTGTTGAAAAATCTGCGCTTGAGTTTTTTTGCACCGAAAGTCTAAAATTACTGCGCTCTTTAAAATAAATTTAAATAAAATTACTGCCGACGAGACGACCAGTCGGAAAGTTAATATTGAAGAAACCCACAGAAAATTGTCTATTTTAGCTTTTTACTCATTATGAGACCTTTTGCTAATTTTCTAGTTGTCAAAACATTCAGCATATCATACATTCAGCATGGCAAAAAAGCGTAAACACTCGTGAACTACTCGTGAACAAGAGCAGAGCAAAGTATATGCATGCAAAACTCACAATGTGCACTATCACCATCAATAACCGCTCACGATCAGTATTCATTATTCGCATAGTTCTCATCATTTAAACTCTATTCGTACTGCACATGGAGCTAGCTCAGTGCTCTCATTTATTCCTCACACTCTACTTACACTGCACATGGAGCTGGCTTATTCCTCTGCGTAATACGATAGTCATATACACATGTGCATTTTCCGAAGTTGGAATAGCCTAGATTTTGCTTCAACTACACACGGCAGTACTTCATTAGATATAAACTCTATTTGCTCGAGTGGCTCCGCAACATCGCTCTTGTCACTAAAGTGGACTGTGCGTTGAAGGTATGAGGTGTGCAGAGCAGTTCCAAATGATAGCTCATATAGATCTTTGAAACTTTTTTGACTGGATCGCTCTTGAGCTACCCATCACTTGTCGGGAATGTGCCCGAGATTGTGACCAGGACTTTCCGGTCGACTATGGGAATGTCTTATGCTCCGGTACTCTTTAGCTTAGCGCTTGAATATGTCATCAGGAAAATCCCCGTTGACACGAGAGGAACTCTATTATTTAAGGCGACACAGCTAGTAGCTTACGCTGATGACATCAACGTTATGTCACGTGCGTTCAACGACGCCAAGGAAGTATTTGTAGCTCTAGACGAAATCGCCCAGGAAGTTGGTCTTCAAGTTAACGAACAAAAAACTAAAGTTATGACTCAATCAAGGAAAAGCACGCCAATAAGACAAAACATAACGATCGGGGACTATAACCTTGAAAACGTAGACAACTTCGTGTACCTAGTGACGAACCTCTCGGAGGATGGGAATGAGCTTGACGAAATCAAACAACTGATTCAATTAGCCAATAAGACATTCTTTTCGGTGCTTCCCACTTTGAAATCTCGATGCGTACGCAGGAACATAAAGCTTCGCATCCACAAAAAAATTATTAGACATGTGCTATGCTACGGAAGCGAAACCTGGACGCTAACGCAGGCATCTGAAAAAGCCTTGAATACGTTTGAGAAAAGGGTATTGCGAAGGATCCTTGGTCTAATACGGGAAGAAGATGGATGGCGAATCCAATGCAACAACGAGCTGTATTCCATATATGACGAGCCGGAAGTCTCTAACGTCATACGACTCCAAAAACTACTGGCCACGTCGAACGAATGAGCGATAATCGGATCCTCAAATGATCTCTCAAGGGGCGAGCGAGCGGAGCCTGGCCAGTCGCCAAGCGAGCGCTGGGAGGATTTTATAGATGCTGACAGCAGGTCACTTTTGGGAGCACCAAACTGGAGGACGCGGTCACTGAACCGAGACAAATGGAGGCGAAGTATTAAGGAGGCTAAGGCTCGATTCGGGCTGTAGTGCCCCGATGATGATGAGGCTCCAGCTCTACACTCGTAAACTAGTAAGATGTCAGACAGACATTAAGCTTTTGCATCTAATGTGTTTCTCACGCAACTGTTCAAGTGACCAATTTCATTCTCCTCGAAAAACTATTAAAAGCTCTTTTTGGTTGATGAAGATGATTAACAAAAAAAATATGAACAACTGACAATTGATAGACTAGACAATTGACTTCCAACTGACTGCACGAATAGAAGTACCTGATGAAAAAAACCATCTCCAAACTTTTCAAGCACGAACCACAACCCGCCCCGCTGGTAGTCCAGTTGCCACCATTCGACGACCCGTTCATTCTCCATTCTCCTCTTTCGTTAAGGCGACATAGCACCTTCAAATTGAAAAAAAAAATTTATTTTCAAAGGCTTGTTTTTAATTGAATCAAAAGACATATCTTAATGAAACTTTTTACACATACTTTATATGTCTTAGACTACATAAACAAAATTGTTAAAAATGTTTTGTGGCCCTCTGTCGCCTGTTACACTTTTTTGGAAAATACACCAAAAAAACCTGGCGTGCATGATAACTGCCCTCAGGAAAGTCTGGAAAAAAAACAAAAACGGGGTTTTGACCAACATCAAAGCGGCCTTGGAATGAACTAAAAAAAAAAAATTTGGTTGAAAAATAACAAAATGGCGGCGTTTTTTCGAAAATCGAGTTTTTTTTCCCCCAAAAATCGGCTATAACTAAAAAAGTTTAATGCCGATTTTTTCATCCGAGGTTCATTCTGAGCATTAACATGTGCAAATTAACGTGTTAAAATTTCAAAACGATTGGATAATATTGTTTTTCTTAATCATGCACGCCAACTTGAAAAACGTTGTTTCGAGAAAATCGCATTTCAAGTTAAAATTCAATATTTTTTGCAATAAATCTTATCGAAAATTAATCTGCGATGCTTGGACCATACAATACACCTTCTTCTTGCTCATACTTTTCCTCTTCTAAAGATTTTTGCTCCCTTCGAGCAGTTCTGGCCTCTTTAGATGCCTCAGTCGAGTGTTTTTCCGCCTGGTTAATTCTTGCAGCATCTCTATGCTCTGCATGTTCCAGCGCACATTGGCCAATTGTAATTCCCATGACTTGCATTTTTTTCAAGATAGCCATAAATCCTTCACTAAATGTACATACAGAAATATTTGCAGCCATATTTAGTACGTTTTTCCCACAAAAAGTATGTTTGGGGGCCAAATTCCAAACACAAGAATTATAGCTTTCGTTATTATTCTGCGCAAAATTGCCCAAGCAACGCTTTAATAAATCTTCTGATGATAAGTCATCATAAATAGGCTTTAAAATTTCTTGTACCTCATCATCTAAAGGTGGAGGATGCTTGAAATTGTTTAATGCATTATCACCCGCTGCCTCCGCCTTGCGCCAGTTACACCAAGTCGTTTCTCCAACAGGACAATAACAGTGTTGAGGGTTCTCATAAGTTGAAATTGTGTGGTAATATGCTGCCCAAATTTCCTTGCGCATATTATCAACTGAATCAGGATTTCGTCGTATTGTTAAGCCATAATGCGTGGCTAAATTTTTCATTAATTTTAGTATCAGGTGAACTTTTTTCGGACCTTTTTTTGGAGATTCTACACTTTTTTTTAGAAACATCTTTTACAGCAATTTTTTAATTTTTTTTGCCAAGGCTAGCTTATTTTTTGCTTCTTTTAAAGGAGATGACTCATTTATCTTTGTCTACACTTTGGCTTAAGTCGATGTAGCGATATAGCGAAGTGAACGAAAATCATAGAAAAAATGATCTTGGGGCGCTTCGCTATATATACTCATAAAATTTTTTTGTTTTAGAATTTCAATTTTATATTATTAAAATCATGTTTTAAAACCTTCATTCTAACATATTCAATCAAAAAACAAAAATCGATTTTTTAAAAATTTGGAGGTGCTACGTTGCCTTAAAAAAAACCGTTTTTTGACAGGCTACGACCGAACCGCACAGCCTGTTTATGATGTCAACTGATGGCCTTACCCCTGTTATAAGTACATCTGACAATTTTTTTATTTTTCAGGCTGACGTTTATTTCACCATAAGCTGATTATTGTATTTTGGTTGTGCATGTTCCCAAAAATCTTCCCATAAATGTTGGTCCGGTATGATGTTACACGTGATGTAATTTTTTTTAACAATTCTCAAATACTTTGGCTTTCAGCTCCTCCCATACTCGAGCTCTTGATGGTCGAATCTCTTATGTGTTGAGCAAAAGCTGTTATTGGAATGATTTCCAGTCGATATGAAATGATTTTGTCAAATGCATCACTTCCTTCCGGACTAAGAATAAGGAACATCAACTTCAATTGTATGCCAGAATGCCAAATAAGTGCTGATGATATGGAACTGGGTAGTGCAAAGCTGGAACAAATATAACTTTAGACTGCAGCAGGCTTAGACTAGACTGGCGGCTGATGCGGCACTGGTTGTACCAAACAAAAACACTGTTCGGTGGAATCAAATTTACGAAGTTGCCAAATAGACGACAGAGACAGAGCCAAACCAAAAGTCAAGGGAACCTGGCGAGCAGGCGTGGTGTTAATTTGGGCAGCGCTATGTATTTTACAACTAAATAGCGTAATAAAACGGTGGCAGTAAACTTTCACTCTCTATCTATTTATAATTAAAAAAAATGTCCCGCTTCGGTGCTAATATACACTGATGATGATGATAATAAGTCGAAAACTCGTTTGTCATTCGTATTATTTGTTGTTCATTGATTGGTCTTTAGTTCATTCAAAGAGTTTTATTATATTTTTGAGAGTTTTATTATATTTTGTTGAATTCAAAATACGCACCAAGGCTACATTTGCAGTAGCTAAGAAGGATTCTACGCTACTTATCCTAAGACGTAAGCGAAAACTGACCAGAACATCTAATTATAGAAAAATGGCAAAGGCTCGAATGTTCAGTTGTTGTTTAGAATAGATGACATCTTCAAAAGATGCCTATTAATAGTCTTGCGACAAACTAAAGCAGTCATTATGAATTTTCAAGTGAGAAGAAATAAATCGGCAGGGAAACAGTCAATTATTTTTGTTTGGTGATAAAAGCTGTAAAAAGCTGTAAAATTGTAAGGAGTTTAGTTTAATAGAAGTATGTTCAACTCCAAAAACGTACTTTTTGATTTAATAAAACGCTGAGAATCATGAGCCCACGAGCTGTATTTAAGAAGAAATATGACTGCCTGATCTCTGAACTAGGCAACATAAAAAATATTTGCACTTTTTTCAACTGAGCCCTAGCAACTAAACACTACAGAATACGATAAAGAACATATTAGCATTTATAGCATTCGATAAGCAAACATTTTGCTGACTTCTTGTTCTAGAAATAAATTTCCAACGTTCTTCTCGTTAGCATAAAATACCTCTAATGTCAAATACCTCCAGGACCTTCAATGAACTCGATTTTATTTCAATAGCTTTAGTATATTATAAGGTCAATTTGCGTGTCAAGAATTTATAAGAGAACTAAGACATTTAAAAATAATCTGCTAATTATATGTGATTAAACACAAATTTCAGAATTCGTGGTGATTTTCAACAATAAACGTCGGTGTTTGGAATCACTGGCATTTCCTTATAGTTTCCACAATGTTTATCGAGTATGGTCTGATATTGCATAACTTATTGGATTGTCCGTGACCAGTGATCCGAGGACTTATCCAAAAATCAATTAATTGAGAAAAACAACCACAGTGACTACTAGATAAGCAGGCTCATCCATGCATTTGGACACTTAGTATACATATGTATCTGCATGTACATGTCGGT
Organism: Nemotelus nigrinus; assembly: GCA_947369275.1. Taxonomy (NCBI): domain Eukaryota; kingdom Metazoa; phylum Arthropoda; class Insecta; order Diptera; family Stratiomyidae; genus Nemotelus; species Nemotelus nigrinus. Next base: position 179,928,247 of record OX376372.1, read on the forward strand.
GAGATTCTCATTCTCATATAATCAGTTTCAGGAATAATTTTATCGACCATTTCCATGTCGAAGCATTGTGAGATGAATGATGCTGATCACATCATAACAATGCAGACTGGTCGGGAAACATGATTGGCAGGTTTCGTTGAAAGCATCGATTCTGCATTCTCATCGGGATCAAATCAATTGTGAACTACCCTTGTATATCCCGTTTGATTCCTTTCCTCAAGTAATCTGTAGATATCAGCACTAGCAGTGTACTTTATATTATCGATCCTTTATAGTACGGGTCGAATGAACAATGTCCATTGTGGAACTGAATAAAAAGCTATCCACAGTTTACAAATATGTAAAATAGAATAACAGTTGATACTTATTGATTATGCAAATTTTTTTATGGATTCATTGATTTTGTTTCGATATTGTGGTATATAAACTTTGGCAATCAAACGATACGATGCTACAATGCATACATCCCGTAAGACACGGAGAGAACGACGGCTTTTTGATTAGTTAATCATTAGCAACTGTTTTGAACTTTACATGTGCTTATTAGAAATACATATATATGTATCTTCCTGAAAATTATAACAGTATTCGAGTCTGCATCAATTGATATAGTATGCGATTTACTGCTCTTCTATCGTTGAGGGCAAACAGCGATATGAATAGAAGCTGTTGATGTTATTCGATGTCCTTGCAACTTACTGAATTTGATTAAAATGCTAATGCTTCATGAGTCGAGGTCCCTTTGAAGTGGAATGATTCTAAGACATTCGAAAAATGTAATTCTCTAGTGCAGATACAATAAATCGAATTTATCAGACATACATTCGGAATTAGAATTTATTGACATCGCACCAGATATTTACCAACTCCGGCGCTCTATTTCTGTATGAAAATGAACTGGCAACTTATACACGTAGATGTTTTTCAATACATTATACATAAATATATGTCAGCGAAGAAATAGTTTGCGAACTTACAGTTTTCGTAGCAATCTAAGATTTATGATGGTGTTTTATGGTAAAAAGGCAGAATAGTGCCAGATAGTCACGTCGTAAAAATGTTCCTGTACTGAGAAGTTTCGATTCTAGATATTATTGTTTATGGCTCATAAACTCTTATAAATAACACATTGTCAATAATGAGAAAGTAAGACTCTTTGGAAGCATATGACACAGATTTGTAACCATAGTTTAGTCGATATACATTAGTATAACAGTGAATTGTAGAATAGGAGAAAAAATATATAATCAAAGGTAAATTGACATTTTGCCAGACAAATAATAGCTATCTCAATCTTTCATATTTTGATTTGAATAAATTTGAGCTATAGATTTTTTTCAACCATATAAAAATCAATAACAGATTTCATAGGTTTGCCTGATACTTTTCATATCATGGGAGCGTTTATACAATCAACATCAACGACGTAACAACTGGTAGTCAAATCTAAATCTGCTGTAGCGTGGAGTTTTAGACACTCCAATTTCGCATCGGTATCGTCCAGTACATATTTTAAGTATTGTTTGTTGCATAGGCTTCTCTAATAAATTGACAAGATTGTGTACGTTGATCATGACCAACGTAGTAAGACAAGTAAAAAAAACCTCTAGCGAATAGAACCGCTAGAAAGACTAATGTTCCATGAATAGTAGAAGAATTGCTCAGATTTTGAGTGAGCAGCACGTGCTTCTCATTACAGCTAATCTGTTTCGACGGCCATGCATCACGTTGATCTCAAAAATGCATAGAAACCCATAGGCTACAAAGGTTTTCAGGGTCAACATTTGTATGAATTTAAACATTTAGAAGAGTAAAACAATTGCCACTTGTATTCATTATCGGATTCTATCTTACAGAGCTTTGAAAGTACCATCGCCTACGACATACATATATGATCAAAATGTTCAGAGCTGGCAGTCTTTTTACCAGCATTGCAACCAAAAGTCTTCACCAAATGCTAATTATCTCTAACCCATTGGCACCGGCGGCAATTTTAGTGATATTTTAGATATGCCTATTATTCTATCAAAAAATAATTTAAAAAAAACTAAGTTCGCAAAATGAGTTTCGAGCGTATTCTTAAAAAAAATTGATGTTTTTGGAAATTTTTAACCCTGTGTGTGCACTAGGTACCTTAAATGAGATCCGGAAAAATTATCGAATTGCGGTAACTTTTGACAGAGCTATTGAATCATTATAAAACTTACAAAACATATTGATGTTCATAAGTTGTATACTTATATGGTTTTGTATGAACGTGTTGGCAACCCTGCAGCTACGGTAGGCGTTGAAAGTGAAAACCTTCAAACCATTGCCTGAATTATTTTTGCTCAATTTCAAGACCAATCTGTAGAATAAAAAAATGAAACCAGTTAATTACACAGGAAATAACTATCATCCTATTTTTGGTAAAGTTTTTAATCTTTTGCTTCTTAAATTTTAAAAGAATATTATTCCTTACATGGCATAATTTATGGCGTTCAATATTAATAATAAACTATCATTGTCCAGAATAACTTGTTTTTGCTGCTGAGTTTTTCTTCGCCTTGGTCATATTCATACTTATTACATACCTGGATCAAAAATCATCAGAAAAGATGGTATTTTTCTATCCAACATATAACAAACACACACAGAGCACTCACACACAGAGAAAAACACCATCCAAGTTTGAGTATTAGCATTCTTACAAAAAGCACCCTACAACTCAATGATTCGCCGGCTGTTTCCGTTTGCATTGATTTAATAAATTTTCTTGAGATAAATCAAATTTATAAGATACATCAAAGGTTTAAAATTAAGTTAAAGCTTATTGTCAATTAATAAATAACAAACTCATTATGAAAATCTCTTGGGAACTAATTTGTTTTTAACAAAATCAAATAAACGATTTCTTTTCATCACATTGACTCCATTCTTCATCTGGACTGTCTGCAATTCCAAAAGCCAGCGCAACAGGGAGTTTACCGTTCCGAACAGATCGATTGCTCATGAAAATCGTTAATTTCTCTCCATACGATTTGTTCTATCCCCTGACATTCACTAATGGTATCCATCCTCACCCAGGAATCAAACACTTACTACGTAATCCAATCGAAGGATAAGTCTTACGAAATCAGCCTATGCACTTTCTCCAATTAAGCTATCAATATCCAGGAAGATAGGTAAATTAAATGAGAAATGAAATGCTGGTGGCTTGGGTATATGGCTCGGGTAAATGTGTTAAACTGTGGTTGAATGGATTACCATAATCCTGCTCTGTAGATTTGATTCTATCTGTATTTAGCTGCGGGACTATAGTGTCGATGACATAAAAAGCTAACGAAAGGTGATTGCTGGGTGGCTCTCAGTGCAAGTCGAGTTGAAAGTTCGCCAATAAATAAGTACTGCAACGCATTTATTGTTTCATATATACATATGTGTAGTTTCCATTTTAATTGATTTCAAATGAATATTAGAATATCAGAAAATTAATGTAAGAAGCGCTTTGGCAAAAATTCGTACTAGGCCGTATATATGGTATATATATATATATGGTATATATACATATATATATATATATATATATATATATATATATATATATATATATATATATATATATATATATATATATATAAATATATATATATATATATATATATATATATATATATATATATATATATATATATATATATATATATATATATATATATATATATATATATATATATATATATACAGTCGGTTGCGAAATTTTCACAGTCCGTTGCGAAATTTTCGCAGTTCAGTGCGAAATTTTCGCAGTCCATTGCGAAATTTTCGCAGTCCAGTGCGAAATTTTCGCAGTTCATTGCGAAATTTTCGCATTCCAGTGAAAAATTTTCGCAGTCCATTGCGAAATTTTCGCAGACCGTTGCGAAATTTTCGCAATGGACTGCGAAAATTTCGCACTGGAATGCGAAAATTTCGCAACGGACTGCGAAAATTTCGCAATGGACTGCGAAAATTTCGCACTGGACTGACTAAATTTCGCACTGGACTGCGAAAATTTCGCACTGCAATGCGAAGATTTCGCACTGGAATGCGAAAATTTCGCAATGCCCTAAGAAAATTTGGCAATGGACTGCGAAAATCTTGGAATGGAATGTGAAAATTTCGCACTGGAATGCGACAATATTGCAATGGACTGCGACATTTTTTTCGCAGTCCATTGCGAAATTTTCGCATTCCATTGCAAAATTTTCGAATTAAATTGCGAAATTTTCGCAGTCCATTGCGAAAATTTCGCTGATCAGTGCGAAATTTTCGCATTGTAGTGCGAAATTTTCGCAGTCCAGTGCGAATTTAATTTTGATTTTTCACAGTGTGAAGTTTCGTAGTTCGAATTTTCGCAGTACGAATTTTCGCAGTGCTAAATTTTCGCAGTCCAGTTTGAAATTTTTGCAGTGCGAATTTTCGCAGTTTGATTTTTCGCAGTGCGAATTTTCGCTGTCCAATGCGAATTTTTCACAGTGCGAATATTCGCAGTGCGCATTTTCGCAGTTTGATTTTTCGCGGTGCGAATTTTCGCAGTCCAGTGCGAATTTTCGCAATGCGAAATTTTCGCAGTCCCGTGCGAGTTTTCAGATTGCGAAAGTTTCGCAGTCCAGTGCGAATTTTCGCGGTCCAATGCGAAATTTTCGCAGTGCGATTTTACGCATTGTGAATTTTCGCAGTGCGGGTTTTCGCAGTGTGAATATTCCCAGTGCGAATTTTGGCAGTGCGCATCTTCGCAGTGCGAATTTACGCAGTTCGAATTTTCGCACTTCGAATTTCCGCATTGCAAATTTTCGTAGTGCGAATTTTCGCAGTGCCAATTTTCGCAGTCTGAAATTTTCGCAGTCCAGTGCGAATTTCCGCAGTGCAATGCAATGCAAATGCAATAAATTTCAAATTTTCCGAATCTTATTTTAGGCGCTTAGCGCACATAGGGTTAAAGATTTCAACAAAATTATAATATTCACATTAAAAACCCGTTCGAAATTCATTCCATAAATTTTATTTTTGCAAAAGTTCTTTGTTGACAGAAAAATAGATATATTTAAAATATCATTAAAATGGCCGCCGGTACTAAAGGGTTAAAGATTATTATTTTTATGGGAGATCTGGCATTATTCAAAATGCGAAAATTTCGCACTGGAATGCAAAAATTTCGCACTTTTCACTTTTAGAAAGAAATTTTCGGTTTTTAGTGTGAAATTTTCGCTCTCCAGAGCGAAATTTTGGCTTTTTAAAGCGGAAAAAATCTCAGGAACGCGCCATCAGATTAAACTGAAATTTTCGGAATACATTGGTCTATATGCAGAATAGAGCCAGATTTCCCATAAAGTTAATAATCTTTAACCCTTTAGTACTGTCGGCCATATTAATGATATTTAAAATATACCTATTTTTCTGTCAACACAGAACTTTTGCAAAAATAAAATTTATGGAATGAATTTTGGACGTGCTTTCAATGTGAATATTATAATTTTGTTGAAATCTTTAACCCTATGTGTGCGCTAAGCGCCTAAAAGAAGATTGGGAAAATTTGAAATTTTTCGCATTGCAATAACTTTTGACCAGAGTATCAGATCATTATAGAACTTGAAATACGTATTTGTTTTACTAAGTTGTAGGACCGTGAAGTTTTTTATGAACGCAGTGGCAGCCCTGCAGCTACGGCAGGCAGTGAAAGTGAAAACATTTAAACCATCGACTCTCTTGAAAATCTTTCGTCTTTTACAAAGAAAACCAGCTCATATAGAAATCTTTTGCTTTGTTTTGTTACCGTTATACCTCTACGGCGGTGTTTAATACCTTTTAGCTCCCTTGAAACCCAAAGGGGTAATTTCGGGGGCCTATGCTCACCGGAGATGGGGGTGGGCCGGGCGCCACTAACTTCACAACCCCGAAATTACGCTTACCGACGCTTGGAAGCGAGAAAATGCGACGGCTTCGCGCTAAATTTAGAGTTCAAAATACACGCCAGCGGTTACCAAAATTTAACACAACCGTTTATTGATAAAGTTTTAAATTTCACACTCATTGCACTTATGCACTATCCTAAACGGCGCCGCGGAAGTTTGATTTTAACAAATTCACTAATTGACTCTACGTATAGCGTCTATAGTTACTCGGATTAAACATTTTGATATAAAAAACTTAACCTACTTACAGATTAACTCTTCCCTCGATGTCCTTGCCACAGCCAACGTGACTCAATTCCACTTCGTCCAACATTTCAAACTAATCCCTTCATGAAATTCGATCTCTTCGGCGAAACGCTTTTCGCTCCGCAGCTTTGATCCTCTAATCGATTCGTTCCCTGCCGGTCTTCGATTTTCTCTTTTCACTGTCGTCGCTCACGATATCTTATTTTCCCGGTGCCGCCAAATGTCCAAGATTGTATCTCGATATGTACATGGAAAAGAAAAAGATTTGTTTTGTGATATTTCGCTATCACACTCCGCCTACTCGTCCGTTGCTTACCGAGGTGGATTCCAAAGAGAGCGATCCATTGCCTCGCATTCTAAATAATACACTAACAATATCATATCTTTTTCACAAAAGCCATCGCCGGAAACATGGATAGGACAGGCTTTACCGTCGATGGCTTTTGTGAAAAAGATATGATATTGTTAGTGTATTATTTAGAATTACGAATAAAGAAAACTTATTGTAAAAATTAAATAGTCTTTCAATTTACATTTTAGGATATGTATTGAACCATACAAGCAGCATATTTAGGATATATATTGAATTCGTGGCGATGACGGATTTACATTCGTAAAAAGCATTTGGTGGGATTACAAGTGTGTGTTTGGCTTCTTCCTCGCGGTCAAGCTAGGAAAAGCTGCAACGAGCATTCGCCGACAAACGTCCGGAATTGCCGACCATATCAGCATTATAACCCAAACAAATGCCACAGAGCTTTGGTTGGCAAGTAATGCAACACCCGCCTGGCAGACCGACAGAATACCATCTTTTCGTGTCTCTTCAGATTCATTTGAATGACAACCTCTTTGGTTCTGTGGAGGCCATCAAAAACAACCTTGATGATTTTTTTCCACAGCAACTAACTGAACGTTAGCAGAATGTTGTTGTTGTCTTATTTCTGGTAAATATATACATATATTATTCTGGGCGTTCGGAATTGTTAATAGTACGAAAAAATCGTGTTATTTATTTATTTTAATTATATTAATATTAATTGATAAGCCCTTCGTTAGCACTAAAGCCAAAAATATATTAGACCTCCCTCACATTGAAATGAACCTACTCTGCGAATTCCGTTTTGATTCGATGGCTATTGGAAGTTAGAGGAGTACGAAAAATTTAAGGCTACCAGTTGCAATATTTTTAAAATTTGTAGTTTATTGTCACTACAAGATCATTATCGCTTTAAAATTTTACGATGAAATCGCTTAGTAAAGATATTGCAAATTAAAACAAAACCAACAATAGCTGGCAACCGTGTAACGATTTTTCAACCAGATTCCTTCTGAATAATGCCTATATTAAGTTCCCTTTATCATATGAAATTTGTTTTCATTTCATGACTGCACTGAAAGCTTTAGGGTAAAAAACTTTGTTTTTCTGAGCGAATTTTGTAGACCAAAATTAGCATAGCTGGCAGCACCAACCGAATTCTTCAGCCAATTTCCAACCAAACACTGCTTAGAGTAAGGTTCAGCTATTGTGTCAATTTAATGAAAATCTGGTAATTGGATCAGAAATCGTAGGGCAAGAAGCAGTTTTTTTTTGTTTATATTTTTTCAAGATGGGATTCTCGGCACAGAGTTGCCCGCATTCCCAAATCGCTTCTATCAGACCTGGTCCTACTCAATACCAATACATTTAGTGAATTCCAACTTTATCTGATAATTAATAATAATTCAACTTTATCTGATCTTGCGAGCAGAAGTTTTTGATGCTTAAAATATAGGTAGATTAAAAGAGGGTTACCGTTCTTGTCCGATGCGAAATTTGAAAATTTTCGCTTTGGTTTTATTAACTGTCACTGTCGATCACGCACGCGAGTAGTACCGGTGAAAGATGAACGTTTTGTTTTGTTGTTCAATAGCCACGGACACGTTAACGGTATAGGGATGGAGGATGTGTGATGTAAACAATGAATAAAGAATAGCGAATTGTAAACTAAGCTGTACAGTATGATGTAGGGAATGAATTAATAATAGCGAATCATAGACTAAGTTATAATGTATGATGTAGGGAATGAATGAAAAATAGCGAATCGTAGGTTAAGCTTCGAGCCTCAGCGAAGCCTGGCAAAAACGGCCAATACCAAAACCAAGGCGCGCATTCGCCAGGACCCGGTATCCCTCGAAGCTGATAGTGGGGCCGAGCCACCCCATAGTAGTCATGGTAAGCAACACCGTCAAAAAACTCACTTGACCAGACGTTGGAATCGATATCGCTATCATCGAAAGGTTATGCGTTGATGTTCGATCCGAAAAGGCAGAATTAGTAGTAGTAGCCATGATTATGTGTTGATGTCCGATCCGAAAAGGCAGAATTAGTAGTAGTAGCCATGATTATGCGTTGATGTTCGATCCGAAAAGGCAGAATTAGGATCAGCTCCTGGAATCACACAAACCACGCCGTGTCTTGGTGAAAGGAAAACACGAATTTGACAGTTCAAGTGTCAATTACAACTTGGCGGAACGCCAGAGAAACGGACCGCGTTCCGGGTCGTATCAAGCCATTGCCATGCATGTGTCTCGTAAGATCGAGCGCAATGCCAGGCGCAAAAGTGCAATGACCGAATGCACTTGGACTGCACATGCATATTACGGCAATGCACATTAATGAACGTTAATGCAATTGAACTTTTAGAGAAAATACGGATTCCCCGAAATTCCGCAAAGCCAGTTTAGCAAGTGGAATCGAAGGTAGCCTGCGAGGTGGCCAGGCGATGGATCGCTCTCTTTGGAATCCACCTCGGTAAGCAACGGACGAGTAGGCGGAGTGTGATAGCGAAATATCACAAAACAAATCTTTTTCTTTTCCATGTACATATCGAGATACAATCTTGGACATTTGGCGGCACCGGGAAAATAAGATATCGTGAGCGACGACAGTGAAAAGAGAAAATCGAAGACCGGCAGGGAACGAATCGATTAGAGGATCAAAGCTGCGGAGCGAAAAGCGTTTCGCCGAAGAGATCGAATTTCATGAAGGGATTAGTTTGAAATGTTGGACGAAGTGGAATTGAGTCACGTTGGCTGTGGCAAGGACATCGAGGAAAGAGTTAATCTGTAAGTAGGTTAAGTTTTTTATATCAAAATGTTTAATCCGAGTAACTATAGACGCTATACGTAGAGTCAATTAGTGAATTTGTTAAAATCAAACTTCCGCGGCGCCGTTTAGGATAGTGCATAAGTGCAATGAGTGTGAAATTTAAAACTTTATCAATAAACGGTTGTGTTAAATTTTGGTAACCGCTGGCGTGTATTCTGAACTCTAAATTTAGCGCGAAGCCGTCGCATTTTCTCGCTTCCAAGCGTCGGTAAGCGTAATTTCGGGGTTGTGAAGTTAGTGGCGCCCGGCCCACCCCCATCTCCGGTGAGCATAGGCCCCCGAAATTACCCCTTTGGGTTTCAAGGGAGCTAAAAGGTATTAAACACCGCCGTAGAGGTATAACGGTAACAAAACAAAGCAAAAGATTTCTATATGAGCTGGTTTTCTTTGTAAAAGACGAAAGATTTTCAAGAGAGTCGATGGTTTAAATGTTTTCACTTTCACTGCCTGCCGTAGCTGCAGGGCTGCCACTGCGTTCATAAAAAACTTCACGGTCCTACAACTTAGTAAAACAAATACGTATTTCAAGTTCTATAATGATCTGATACTCTGGTCAAAAGTTATTGCAATGCGAAAAATTTCAAATTTTCCCAATCTTCTTTTAGGCGCTTAGCGCACACATAGGGTTAAAGATTTCAACAAAATTATAATATTCACATTGAAAGCACGTCCAAAATTCATTCCATAAATTTTATTTTTGCAAAAGTTCTGTGTTGACAGAAAAATAGGTATATTTTAAATATCATTAATATGGCCGACAGTACTAAAGGGTTAAAGATTATTAACTTTATGGGAAATCTGGCTCTATTCTGCATATAGACCAATGTATTCCGAAAATTTCAGTTTAATCTGATGGCGCGTTCCTGAGATTTTTTCCGCTTTAAAAAGCCAAAATTTCGCTCTGGAGAGCGAAAATTTCACACTAAAAACCGAAAATTTCTTTCTAAAAGTGAAAAGTGCGAAATTTTTGCATTCCAGTGCGAAATTTTCGCATTTTGAATAATGCCAGATCTCCCATAAAAATAATAATCTTTAACCCTTTAGTACCGGCGGCCATTTTAATGATATTTTAAATATATCTATTTTTCTGTCAACAAAGAACTTTTGCAAAAATAAAATTTATGGAATGAATTTCGAACGGGTTTTTAATGTGAATATTATAATTTTGTTGAAATCTTTAACCCTATGTGCGCTAAGCGCCTAAAATAAGATTCGGAAAATTTGAAATTTATTGCATTTGCATTGCATTGCACTGCGGAAATTCGCACTGGACTGCGAAAATTTCAGACTGCGAAAATTGGCACTGCGAAAATTCGCACTACGAAAATTTGCAATGCGGAAATTCGAAGTGCGAAAATTCGAACTGCATAAATTCGCACTGCGAAGATGCGCACTGCCAAAATTCGCACTGGGAATATTCACACTGCGAAAACCCGCACTGCGAAAATTCACAATGCGTAAAATCGCACTGCGAAAATTTCGCATTGGACCGCGAAAATTCGCACTGGACTGCGAAACTTTCGCAATCTGAAAACTCGCACGGGACTGCGAAAATTTCGCATTGCGAAAATTCGCACTGGACTGCGAAAATTCGCACCGCGAAAAATCAAACTGCGAAAATGCGCACTGCGAATATTCGCACTGTGAAAAATTCGCACTGGACAGCGAAAATTCGCACTGCGAAAAATCAAACTGCGAAAATTCGCACTGCAAAAATTTCAAACTGGACTGCGAAAATTTAGCACTGCGAAAATTCGTACTGCGAAAATTCGAACTACGAAACTTCACACTGTGAAAAATCAAAATTAAATTCGCACTGGACTGCGAAAATTTCGCACTACAATGCGAAAATTTCGCACTGATCAGCGAAATTTTCGCAATGGACTGCGAAAATTTCGCAATTTAATTCGAAAATTTTGCAATGGAATGCGAAAATTTCGCAATGGACTGCGAAAAAAATGTCGCAGTCCATTGCAATATTGTCGCATTCCAGTGCGAAATTTTCACATTCCATTCCAAGATTTTCGCAGTCCATTGCCAAATTTTCTTAGGGCATTGCGAAATTTTCGCATTCCAGTGCGAAATCTTCGCATTGCAGTGCGAAATTTTCGCAGTCCAGTGCGAAATTTAGTCAGTCCAGTGCGAAATTTTCGCAGTCCATTGCGAAATTTTCGCAGTCCGTTGCGAAATTTTCGCATTCCAGTGCGAAATTTTCGCAGTCCATTGCGAAAATTTCGCAACGGTCTGCGAAAATTTCGCAATGGACTGGGAAAATTTTTCACTGGAATGCGAAAATTTCGCAATGAACTGCGAAAATTTCGCACTGGACTGCGAAAATTTCGCAATGGACTGCGAAAATTTCGCACTGAACTGCGAAAATTTCGCAACGGACTGTGAAAATTTCGCAACCGACTGTATATATATATATATATATATATATATATATATATATATATATATATATATATATATATATATATATATATATATATATATGTATATATATATATATATATTTTTATATATATATATATATATATATATATATATATATATATATATATATATATATATATATATATATATATCTATATACCATATATATATATATATATATACCATATATACGGCCTAGTACGAATTTTTGCCAAAGCGCTTCTTACATTAATTTTCTGATATTCTAATATTCATTTGAAATCAATTAAAATGGAAACTACACATATGTATATATGAAACAATAAATGCGTTGCAGTACTTATTTATTGGCGAACTTTCAACTCGACTTGCACTGAGAGCCACCCAGCAATCACCTTTCGTTAGCTTTTTATGTCATCGACACTATAGTCCCGCAGCTAAATACAGATAGAATCAAATCTACAGAGCAGGATTATGGTAATCCATTCAACCACAGTTTAACACATTTACCCGAGCCATATACCCAAGCCACCAGCATTTCATTTCTCATTTAATTTACCTATCTTCCTGGATATTGATAGCTTAATTGGAGAAAGTGCATAGGCTGATTTCGTAAGACTTATCCTTCGATTGGATTACGTAGTAAGTGTTTGATTCCTGGGTGAGGATGGATACCATTAGTGAATGTCAATATATGTATATATTTACCAGAAATAAGACAACAACAACATTCTGCTAACGTTCAGTTAGTTGCTGTGGAAAAAAATCATCAAGGTTGTTTTTGATGGCCTCCACAGAACCAAAGAGGTTGTCATTCAAATGAATCTGAAGAGACACGAAAAGATGGTATTCTGTCGGTCTGCCAGGCGGGTGTTGCATTACTTGCCAACCAAAGCTCTGTGGCATTTGTTTGGGTTATAATGCTGATATGGTCGGCAATTCCGGACGTTTGTCGGCGAATGCTCGTTGCAGCTTTTCCTAGCTTGACCGCGAGGAAGAAGCCAAACACACACTTGTAATCCCACCAAATGCTTTTTACGAATGTAAATCCGTCATCGCCACGAATTCAATATATATCCTAAATATGCTGCTTGTATGGTTCAATACATATCCTAAAATGTAAATTGAAAGACTATTTAATTTTTACAATAAGTTTTCTTTATTCGTAATTCTAAATAATACACTAACAATATCATATCTTTTTCACAAAAGCCATCGACGGTAAAGCCTTTCCTATCCATGTTTCCGGCGAAGCCCTCGTCACAATATAATCGTCAGAATCATTCGAACAAATACTGCCAGAAGACGTTGATATCCGTCTCGTGTAACTTCTATCTTTGCGCGATCTCTTCGATTCACTACACATACTTTGACGTTCGAAGCTAGATGAGATGGATTGCGGCCTCGTCAAAGTAATGCTTCTGAAGCTCGAATCGTCCCAGTCTTCCTCCAAAGATGGTGGCATCCGATAATAGTCTATATCTCGTCGTGATTTCTTGATGCACCTTTGTGGTGAAATTGATGATTCTCTGGGTCGTTTTCCAGCAGTCCCAAAATAATTGATCCGTCGCTCATCATAGAACGGACGCTTCATCGACATTTCAACGGTTATACGTCTTCCGCAAACAGTGGCCCCATTCAAATACTCTACAGCGTTCCAAGCACTTCGATCGAGCTTGAATTCGATAAAAGCAAAGCCACGACGACCCTTGGCTTGGCTTAGTCAACCCTAATTACCTGGGAAACCTAATTACGAGTATCAGCTAGGCTTAAGTACTTGGCAATAAAAAACCTTACCATGTGAACCGAATATGACTAATGATATTTGTATATTCGATATACAATATCCTAATTAGAATCAACTGTCTAAATATTTGGTTTTTTGAGAAGGCACTTTCCAAGAAAATTCACTTTAAGTGACAAATTAAAAATTATCTAGTGTATAAAAAATAAGAACAAAAAATGCAATAGTAAGAAATAAGAAGCTTGAGTAGCCTAGTGGGTAGAGCACTGGCTTCTTGCGTGTGGGGCCCCTGGTTCGAATTCAGGTTCGGCTTTGAGTCCACCTAGCTCTGATTAGGTACCTGATTTAAATCAGGGGTAAAGTGAGTCGTGGAACTAATCACTCCACACTCGTATTCACAATGATTAAAAAAATTGTAATGGAGCTCTCTACCAGCTTGAACCCCTGGATCCGTACGAGGGTTGTCGTGGGATTACTAAAAAAAAAGAAATAAGAAAAATTATATGAATAATACCAGAAAGTAAGTTAGGAAATAGAAAGAAATGAGGGAAAAGTAATAAATTATCAATATTATTTAAATTTTACTTCTTTAAGCAGGACCTGGTTTGATATTAGCTATTTTGAAATATTAGACACCCTATGGCAATGGTGCCTTCTTGAAAAATCAATAATAAAATAATCGCTTTTCCGGGATAAATTATGATACAATTATCAGATATTAACAAAATTCTCGTTGTAGCTGAACCTTACCCTAAGCCAAATTTGATTGAAGATTGGTTAAAAATTATAGAGGAACTGCCAGTTATGATTGTTTTTGTTTCGTAAATAAATTTTCGCCCATAACTTCCGTTGCAGTAATGAAATCAAAAAGAAATTTAATTATTAATTATTGGGTTTTCAAAATTTGAAAAGTTTGGCAGATGGTTACTTAAAATTTTTCTTTCATCTACAACTTCCGATACAGTTATTGGATCCAAACGAAGTTCACAAGGTAAAATGGCCTCAATCAATAAGGTTCTATTTTTTTTACGATAAAATAAGTATAGTTATAGCTATGTTTTTTTTTATAAAAATAAAAAAAAACAACCTGTTCCAGATCATTCAAATTACGAGTTGAAATGATTACTTACGGCTTCGCACAGGAGGAGATTTTTTTTCCAATTAGTTTTCTATGCCAATCAGTATTTTTTAATAATTTTAACTATTTTTTTTGGATTTCAAAATAAATAAAAAGATTTAGAGAGTGAGGTCCACACCAGGCTCGAAAGTTCTACTAAATAGTCTGAAGCAAAACGCAGTACACACCACGCTTCAATGTACTGTGAAGACAAAGAATGTAATCTGATCACTAACCTTGAAGGACGTCTGGAGCGATGGGAAGTTGACTTTAGCGAATCTCTAAACCGTCAGTTCAACGAAGAATTTGAAGCTTCACCAATGCAAAAAGGAAACCTTATACTGCCACACTACCAAACATAGAAGAGGTACATAGAGCCAAAGGTCGGCTGAAGTTTAACAACACTTCTTTAGCCGACGGTTTACCGGCAGAGCTGATTGAATACCGAAGGCACACGTTGCATTAGGCAATTCATGAAATTATATTGCAAGTATGGGACCATGAAGAACTGCCAGAAGACTGGCAGTAAGGTATAATATGCATAAAAAAATGTAACAAAAGGGCGATTCTGGAGATACTACAACCATGAATTGATCGCTATCTACCTAGATGGCGATAAAACACGGTAGGCTCCAGTATGCACGGCATTTAGCTCGTATGAGGGAAGAGGATCTGGCTCAAAAATCCAAATGTGCCAGGTTTTAGGGCAGAAAAAAAGTTTTAAGAGAAATATATCCAATAATGAATATAAATAACAAGTGATTCACTTTCCTAAATTTCGATATTAATGCGATTGGTAACTCTAAACCCTTTCTAGCCTATGAATTTCAATGCAGTCTTTGGATCAAAGTCAGGCATAACCTTCGGGACTGGTTGGTTAGGTAGGTTAGGTTGGTAAAGAGGGCTACCGGGAAAGCGGCTTGCATTAGGCCACCAATTTGGGTCCATTTGCCACCCTCCGCTGGCTTGTTAGAGCTGCCAAGTGACCGCTTCGCCAAACTGGATCAGCTGACTCAGCTTGACGGTACTGGCCACCTCTGCTAACTCTTGAAAGTGGTAAGAACCAAAAATCTTGAGGCATTTGTTATTTAGGGCCGGACAATCATGGAGAGTATGCTCGATGGTGTCCTCTTCCATCTCGCACCTCTTGCGTAAATTGCTGGATGTCAGTCCCATTCTGTTCGCATGAGACGCGGTAAGGCAGTGCCCTGTGAGCAAGCTGACCGTGGCTCTCAAGCGGTTTCTGCTGAGCTTGAGCAGTTTCCTGCTTTCGCTTGGATCAGGTGATGGCCATAATGTCCTGGCCACCCTGCAGTCCAAACTGTTTTCCCATTCAGACTTCAGTTTGGCCCATATGGCAGCATCAAGTTTGCTTGTGGCGTCAGTGATTGACCGTGGTACAGTGATGCAGGGGCTATTGCTGGCTCCTGAACCTTTCCTCGCCAATTCATCGGCTGTTTCGTTGCCCATGACCCCACTATGCCCTGGCACCCACATAATCCGGATATGAATATGCCTTGCCTTTTCATTGAGAGCCACTCTGCAAGCGTTAACAGTTTTTGAAGAACATCTGTAAGACGCAAGAGCGAGAATGGCTGCTCTGCTGTCGACGCAAATCGTCATTAATCTGGTTGATATTCCGCTAATGGACTCAACTGCCATGCGTATAGCATGTAACTCAGACTGAAAGACGGTAGCATGGTCCGACAGTCTTCACCACAGGTTAAGGTTCAGATCCATAGAAAACACGCCCGAGCCAACTCCTGTGTCCGTCTTTGACCCGTCCGTGTAAATTCAGACGCCCCCATCAGTGGTAGCTTCCTTTTTCTTCCAGTCTGTTTTTTTGCTCATGTGGTCCGTGTCTTCTGCAATGAGCCCAAATCTTTTGCGGCATTCTGTAAGAATACCCACTGATCTGAATCGTTCCACATGCCGGAACTTCTAGCGCGTATTGCCACTAGGCTTGCGCTTCTAAAGATGAATCGATCTAGAGGCATGAGTCCCAAAATCATTTCCAACCCAGCCGTTAGGGCGGTTCTTAAAGCGCCCGTTATACATATGCAAACTAATCTTTGCAGTCTTGTTATCACCTTGATATTAGTTTTACTCTCCGCTGCCTTCCACCACACGATCGCTCCATACACCAAAATCGGCCTTACCGCACATGTGAAATGTAATAGGTTTAAGACCCCAGGTATTGGAGTAGGCGGACAGGCACACGAAAAGTGCTGCGTGAGCTTTACCAATTCTGTGCTTCACGTTAGCCCCCCAGTTCAGTTTCCTGTCTAGTATAAGGCCCAAATATTTAACACTATTAGCAAGTTCCAATGTTATACCGTTGAGGTTAGGTGTGGCAATAGCCGGTACCCTGTGTCTCCTTGTGAAGAGTACAAGATCGGTTTTGTCGGGTTTGCCCTAAGACCGACTTTTCTGACCCAGGTCTGGACATGGTCCAGCGCCGATTGCGTAAGGTCCGACAAAGTTTGTGGGAACGCACCCCTCACAAGTACCACAATGTCATCGGCATACGCCACCACCTCAAAGCCGCTGGCCTTTAAATTCTCCAGTATCTCCTTGACTGTCAGGATCCAGAAAAGGGGAGATATAATCCCTCCATGTGGTGTTCCGGTTCCGACTAATCTTTCTGCTTTGGCCTCCAAAAAGGTAGCCTCAATCCGCCTGCTCTTGAGCAAGTCCGATGCCCAGGTCACCAGAGTTTTATCCACTCCATATCGAACCAAGGCATCGATGATACTCGTGACAGTGACATTATTGAAGGCCCCCTCAATGTCTAAGAAGGCTGCCAACGTGAATTCCTTCTGCCGTAAGGATTTTGGTTGGTTGTAATAAAGAGTACGTATGGTACAATGATCGCTCAAAACCTGCACAATCCATCTTCTCTCCTTCGATAATGAGTATTTCCAGTGGATTCTGGATCAGTATTTCCAGTTTTTCTTGTTTGCGACATATTTATGTTTTCATTTAGTTGATTTTTCAAACGTGTTTCTTCCAGGCAATATGCTAATGTAGCCTACGTATTCTACTAATCAGCTGGATTTATTGGCCGTATTTCGTCTTCGCTGAACGAAGCCATAGTCAAATTCTATCAGGCGTTGATCGTTGTCATTAGTTTCATCGTAAAAACTGGATCCTACAGTGATTCTCCTATGTCATTTTCCAGTACCGATTTTGAGTTAAAATCAACGAGTAATACTCAATAATTTCAGGTCAGTTGAGTAGAATGAGTCAAATAATATTTCCAGATAGTTGAAAAAATATAAGAATATTAGAAAAAACAAATATTATCTTAGACCAGAACATCAGAGTTGCTTAAATTTATCAGAAAAAAAAAGAGAAACTTTAATAAAATTTTTATTTGACTTATCTTTTTATCATTTCTGAAATTACAACAATCAGTGAAAACTCAGCAAAAACTCAAGTGATCTTAGTGCCCCATACAATCTAATATAATTACTATTGCATAACAAAAATTATGCATTTTCTCACACACATCAATTCGAATTTCTACTGTAAATTTTATTGCATTTTTCAATAATCTCACTTCAACTTTATGAGCTTATCGCAAACTATTATTTTATTTTTAATAATGATTTCTCGCTATTCGAAGTTACAAAAATAATTATAAATCGAATAAATTAAAATTTTATATATATATGTATCTCTGTTAAAGAAATGGTTTTTTTATTTGTTATCTTATATTTCATGTTGTTTTTGTTAATTTGCATTTCGTAAATGTTTGCATATTTTTATATTTACAGCAATTTATGAATATATAATATTATTACTATTATTATAACAAGTCCGACGTTGGTTCTTTTTTGAATATGGGCCTATATTCAATTTCCGCAATAAATTAAACCAGTTCTAGGCTTATTAAATTTACAACATGAAATTCATAGACTTTTTAATGATTCTTGCTCACTTGAATTCACTGGAATACATTTTTATCTTTTTTTCATACATTTTTTCGTTTGTTTCATGATAAATGTTAACTTTCTAGTTGTATTTTTCATACTATCAGATTTCGAACCGCTTAATTCTCCGTATTTTGAGTTCAGCTTTATAAATTCTAAATGAAAAAAATTTAATACAATTAATTAGTGGCAGTAAGAAATCGATATTTTATGATTTCCAGGATTTTCTACGTTAATACTATGTTATTGTTTGCATCTATAGTATAATTTGCATCATTAAGAAATTTTGGGTTGCTTTGTATGTGTATTTTATTCATAGTTTGCATGTACTCGTAATTGTTAAATTATTTTTCAAATTGTACTTTTAATATTTCATAGAATAGGATGAAATAGCAGTAGCTAAGTGGTAGGAATATAATGTTAGGGGTAGTTAGTTGGTGCATAATGTGGTTAAGCCAACTGGACTTGAAGTTGTTGATGATTTGAAAATAAGTAGTTTTAGAAGCAATAAATTCAAGAAAACTTAAGAAGAAGGAAAGTAAATATGTTAATAGAAATTCAACTGAAGGAGATATGAGCACGTATTGACAGGTTAAGGGGACATAGCACCTTCCAATTTTTAAAAATCGATTTTTTTTGTATTGAATATGTTTAGAATGAAGCTTTAAAAATATGATTTTAATAACATAAAATTGAAATTCTAAAAAAGCAAAAATGTTGTGAGCATATGTAGCGAAACGCACCAAGGTCATTTTTTCTATGATTTTCGTTCACGTCGCTATACTGCTACATCCACTTCGGCCAAAGTGCAGAGAAAAATAAGTAAGTCAACTCCTGCGAAAAAAGCAAAAAAAAAGTTTGCCTTGGCAAAAAAAACAAAAAAAAAAAAATAGCTAAAAAAAGTGTTGAAACTCCAACAAAAGGTCCGAAAAAAGTTTAACCGACACTAAAATTAATGAAATTTTTATCATCATACTAGCCATATGACGAAATTTTAATTTGGGCAGCATGTTACCAAAAAATGTCAACTGATGAGAACCCTCGACTCTCTTATTGTCCGGTTGGAGAAAAGACTTGGTGTAACTGGCGCAAGGCAGGGGCAGCTGGTGGTAATGTTTTAAAAAATTTAAAGCATCCTCCACCTTTAGATGACGAGGTACAATAAATTTTAAAGCCTATTTATGAAGACTTATCATCAGAAGATTCATTGAAGGGCAGAATAATAACGAAAGCCATAATTCTTGTATTTGGAATGTGGCCCCCAAACATACTTTTTGTGGAAAAAAATATCATAAATATGGCTGCAAATATTTCTGCATGTACATTCAATGAAGGATTTATGGCTATCTTGAAAATAATGTAAGTCGTGGGAATTACAATTGGTCAACGTGCGCTGGAACATGCAGAAAATAGAGATGTTGCAAGAATTAACCAGGCGGAAAAACACTCGACTGAGGCTTCTAAAGAGGCCGGAACTGCTCGAAAGGAGCAAAAATCTTTGGAAGAGGAGGATTATGAGCCAAAAAAAAGTATATTGTATGGCTAGGTAACGCAGATTAAATTTTGGTAAGATCTATCACAAAAAATATTGAATTTGAACTTTAAATGCGATTTTCACGAAACAACCTTTTTCAAGTCGGCGTGCATGATTACGAAAAAAGTTTTTATCCAATCGTTCTGAAATTTTAACACGTTAATCTGCACATGTTAATGCTCAGAATGAACTACGGATGAAAAAATCGGCATTAAATTTTTTTAGTTCTAACCGATTTTTGGGGGTAAAACCTCGATTTCCGAAAAAACGCCGCCATTTTGTTATTTTTCAACTAGATTTTTTTTGTTTAAGCTCATTCTAAGGTTGCATTGATGCTGATAAAAACACCTTTTTTTCTCGGACTTTTGTGAGGGCAGTTATCGTGCACGCCAAGTTTTTTTGGTGATTTTTTCGAAAAAATTCGAGCACACGACAGGGGGTTAAAAAATTTATAACAACTTTTGTTTACGTAGTTTAAGGGAAATAAAGTATGTGTGCAAAGTTTCGTTAAGATATGTTTTTTTATTCAATTAGAAACTAGCCTTAAAAACAAACAATGTTTTTTTTCAATTTGAAGGTGCTATGTCCCCTTAAGTAGTGCGTCGTGAGAAGTGGTATTATAAAAGCATTAATAAGAGTAGAAACAGTTTGAGCGCTTGGCGCACAGAACGAGATCTTTTTTAAAATCTCTTTTTGTCGGAAATTTTTTAAACTGCAAATTTGCCTTACATTGTTTTTCTGTAGAGGTAATCATTACTGATATATTTAAGAAAGTCACGTTTGGTGAACTTTGACCCCGTGTAAAATGTGACGCAGCACCCGGATCGATGGGGACTTTTGAAATTTCAAAACCTCAATATCATGGTTGACACCAAAATCCAGGTTTCCTCTAATTTTTCCGAAGCACGATATCAAATTTCCCTGGACTATATTCTATGCATTACAGATTCACGGCGTTCAAAACTTGATGTACGCAACGCCGAATCGCTTTTTGTGGGCCCTGCGCTTTAATGTTCTTTAGTGAAGATTGATAAAAAAATAATTATCGTGAAAGATTTTAAATAATATTGAAATGCACATGTGTTTATTCAAGCATATTAAGGTACGTACGAGGGGCGTTCAATGTATTCTCGGTATCGGGATGATTTGATATTATTGTGGGTAATTAAAATATATCATTAGGTAACAAAATTTTCTGCGGGTATTTATATAAAATTTCATGTTGATAACTTCATTAGTTTATTTGCGACCTCCAGTCAGAGACGACGAAAATGACCGACGAGACAATGTTGAAGAAAATCGAGCATCGTGCGGTGATTAAATTCCTCACTCAACAAGGAAAACCTCAAAAACGATCCATGACGAAATGGTAGCCGTTTATCAAGACTCTGCTCCTTCATTATCGACTATACAGAAGGGGTCAAGTGAATTCAAAAGAGGCAGGGAAAGTATCGAAGATTATCCCCGCCCAAGTGGGCCAAGAATGGCGGCTACCGAAGAAAATGTGAAAATTATCGAAAAATTTGTAAAAAGATGCACGTGTAAAAATCAAGATGTTGGCAGAAATAACTAAGCTATCCGTTGGTACTATACACACTCTACTACATGATTATCTCAACCTTACAAAAGTCAGTGCAAGATGGGTGCCGTGCATGCTCACTGTAAGGAGACACTTATAAGGAGTTTTTAGAGCTGTGTGGCGACGATCCAGCAAGTGTTTTTGAAAAGATAGTTAAAGGTGATGAAACGTTGGTTCATCACTATGACCCCGAGAGTAAACAGGAGTCTATGCAGTGGCATAAAAAGGGATCAGACCCTCCGAAGAAGTCCAAAGTCACTCCACCGGCTGGAAAAATCATGGGGGATTCTAAAGGAATACTATTGATCGAGTACATAAAAAAAAGGTGAAACTATCAACGCAGAAAAATACTCAACCACTTTACGGCATTTGAGAGAAGCAATAAAAGAAAAAAGAGGAGGAAAGCTGGCAAAGAAAGTGCTGCTTCTTCAAGACAACGCACCGGTTTACACTGCGCGGCTCTCCAAGGCTGCTGTACGAGAGTGTGGGTTCGAGGAAACTCTACAGCCCAAACCTGGCCCCTAGTGACTACTTTTTATTCCCAAATTTAAAAAAAGACCTCCGGGGAAAGTGATTTCCTGACGTTAATGAGCTCAAGTCCGCTGTAAATGAGCATTTTTCAGGCCAAGAAGAAAATTATTTTTTTAAGGGAATAGAAAAACTTGTTTTCCGATCAAACAAATGTATTGATATCATGGGAGATTATATTGAAAAATAAATTGTTTTCAAGATTTTATCTTTTTTCTAACATACACATACCGAGAATACATTGAACGGCCCTCGTAGATGCGATATTGCTTTGATACGCAGAGTGAATTCAGCAAAGTTGACCTTCCCTCAAATCAAAATATTCACCAATACTGCCCTGCTAAGCATAAACGTTCAATATGCATTTATCTCATTTTTGAGTTAAGACCGGATTTGAAAACTACATACTCTATTACATCATTCTACCAAATTTAAAAAACCACTCTTTTGTAAATGTATGTTAAAATCACTATTGAAAACTGCACTTTCCATATATCTCCAGTCCAAATCAAAAAACAAATCATTGAATATCTCGAAAGTACTAAAATGTAGATAAAACATTTATGCTTAGTAGGGCAGGATACCTGTCCATGATATCAGTAGTCATGTTTTTTTTTTTGTAAAAAGATAATCGAAATTTCAGCAGGTAATTAGAGCACATAAACATTAGAATTATAATATTTCCATTACCCAACTTCGTACTTACGACGCTTACATCTGCATTCAAATTGAATTAGCAACTTAAGCTACATATATTTCACAGCATCTACAACTCACTGCACCCGGAAACGAAAATTTTCAAAATATGTTCATATACCTCTTGGAGGTGAGTACTGCAGCAATTATGTTGAAATCGGTAAACTTCTTAGAAGTAGAAGTTTATGAAGAACTAGTTCAAGGAGACACTCGGGTACACTGTTGAAAAGTTATATTTTATTTAAATTGGATTTAGAATTGTAACGCCGCAAGTTGAAAATTGAATTCATGAAAAATATTACCGAGTGGTGGTATTGAAAAATAGTACATCATATTTGTTTTTTTTTTAATTTTTATTTTGAAGGTATCTAAGTGTATGTTTCTGTTTTTATTATATTTTTTTTTTAGTTTTTCTTATTTTATAATAAAATAGTTAATTCTCTAACTTAAGTATTGCTACTTGTGGAACCTTTATATTTTACAATGCACATTTTTCACTTTGATGTCCCTAATGAACTAACGATGTACTTTGTTGCCTACTTGTGTAAGTTTTTAATTACTTTAATGGGTGATTTTGATATTTTTGTTCAAAAAAATGATGCAAAATAAATTTGATTTTTTTAACTAGAGTATTTTGGACCAGCATTGCACAATAACAATTGAATATTTACATTGAAATTACACAAAAGAAAGCCAATCTGACATTATTTTTAATAATGAATTGATGATAACTTAACCCTAAGAAAGTCAATTATTAGTTTATATATTTTCTTGTCACTCTAAAATGAAGTAAAAAAATGCAACGTTATACAAAAATGAAAATAAAACCTGTTTTTTTTCCAACTTGAATCAAACATTGAAATCACTCGTGCTTCGAAATCAAGTCCGTTCACGCAATTCCGATATCACGCTCACCAGTAACTAACCAATTGATCACAATGATGTGTTTTTTTTTTGACGACTTAATTTAAACTCTTCAAGAATAATGATGTGTGCGCTTAAATATCGTAGTAATCTTATTTCGTAGGTACCTAACGTTGAGCAACTACTCGAAATATGCAACAATATTGTTTTTTGTTTTTTACATCGAAGCTACTTCTACGCACTGTTTATTAAATTTCGAATGCATATTCGTATGTTTTCTTACATATTTATGCTGTTTAAATTTACATTTCAACATTTTTTGTCTTCTTTTTAAAATATTTAAAAGTCAAATGTCGCAATACAACATATTTCATTCAATTTTTTCCTTTTTCCGTAATAACTTTAAATATTTTTTTTTGTATAATAGCTTCAAACTTAAGTGTAAGTAGTATAAGTATCATTGTATATTCCAAATATAATTTCCAACAGATATCATTTATTTTTGTTTTTTGTTTGTTTAAATTTTACTTGCTAGGAGTGTTCATCTTATTTTTTTTTTACTGTCCCTCGAGAAAATAAAACGCAGGCACTCATTCCCATTGCACATAAAATTTGAGTAAAAATACGCGTCTTAATTTGAAGTGCTATTGCGGTGGACACCGAACTACCGTTGTTGTTGCGAATTCCGAAAATTTCTTATCAATAGGTATCCGATCATCATAAAGTGTTGGTGCTTGTAGTATAATACCGGCCGTTCCAGCAAGTACGGCCAATGTGAAAATCCATAAAAATAATCGATCAAGCACCATTGCTACGTATTTCCAATCTTCTTTAACCTGCAATAAATACATCGTTTTAGTGGTGAAAATAGTTGATTTTGGAATGCATTCTTAAATCTGTAATATAAAAATTAATTGAATTTTAAAAATGGAAATTGATTTAGTGATATTAAATTTGATTCATTCCGCGCATATTTCAATCAATAAGTCGTAAAGAAACTTGATTCATTCGTTGTATTTTCCACGGAGCTGAAAAATAACTAAAAGTGAGCTCTTCAAAGCGAAAAGATTCATCATAATAAGTTGTTTTCCATAGTGTAGGGACTGAAAACCAAGAACTTAGCTCGCGAAATAAGTATTTTTTAAGCAATAAAGCAATGAACTGAAAAGCGCTTGTTGTTGCATTGAAAACTGTGGGTCGTAAAAGTTGCGCCCAACGTGGGTCGCTATGCTATTTTGAGTCATTCGATTTGTTGTTTTCGTTCTACATAGCATGATAAATCTACTGTTAATTTGGACATACATTAGGACTGTAGAACGAAATCTGTTAACAAATTCATAATCGACAGAGCTTTAAAAGTCTAACAAAACACTGACTAACTAATATGTAATTGCATGGCTATTCTTAGATTCGCGACCATACCCAAACACACGAGCATACCCAAACCTCAGAAAAATCGCTAGCTTCTGCAAGCCATTTACACAGAGCCTGAATTTAAGTACCATAGGAAGTCAATATTTTTATCGAATTAAAGTTGAATACGGGTGAATAGCTTCGTCAGTTCCAAATGAATCTAATTCCTCATCGTCGTCATAAATGTATACACTCTAAAAATATCCCTCAAAATTTACTTCTAAAATATACGTGCCGGAAAATCAATTACTTATTCTAATTATAGTTAATTTACACTGAAAGAGTAATTTTGAGATACTGCTCAGTAATCGTGTAAAATTGATACTTTAAAGTACAGTAAAATATATTCTATTCTTTAGGGATTATAATTCTTCTCAACTGGCAGAGTAGTAATTCGATTGATAATAAGAGTAAAATTCGGTGTGGAGTATTTTTTTTTATTGATAATAAGAGTAAAATAAGTTGAGGAGTATTTTTTTTACCTCATGCAAGTGTTGTAAATCATTAAAATAGTGAATTATTGCTTATTAATTAAGTTTATTTATATTTCTTTATTTACCAAGCAAGCAGTGTCGGATCCTCAGAGGAGGCAAAGAAGGCAGTGCCTCTTCGATAAAATTTGGAAATATATTATTAACTTAGACTTTCGTCTATAGCAAAAATACTGTTTTGCTTATTACATGACACTTCTCAATGTTAAGATTCAGATTTTCTCATTGCATCACTGTTCGAGTGATTGAAGTTTGGGTTGTAGAAAGGTTGCATCAGATTGCGTGTTTACGATGTGGTCCATTTTTAAGTCGTCTACAAAAAAGAGATGAGGTACACCAAGCAGTATGTACGACAGAACAGAGATAAAGATGTTAAAAAGAAGAGGCCCCAGATGTTATATTAAATTCATTAAATTCATTAAAAATTATTAAATTCAAAAATTCTTTTAGAAAAGTGACTTCGGAATATTACAAGCTGAGCCCGATCGTATAGGTACTGGAGCCAATTAAGAACACGAATATACCAAAGTTGCGAAGTTCGTATACCAGAGTTTGGTGGTCAACCCAGTCAAAAGACTTACTGAAGTTCGTATAGACCGCGTCAATTTGACCTCCTTTTTCCATTTCACAGAGCACATCAGAAACTAGGATCATGAGATTGGTGGATGTTGATCTACCCCTATGAAAGTCATGTTGTTGCTCATTTAGAAGAGGATCTATAATGTGGATAAGTTTTCCACAAACTAACTTGTTAAAGAGTTTGGGGAAATCAGATAGAATAGTGACCCCGCGACAGCTTTGAACTGACCGCTTATAAACACTTTTGAAAACCGGTGTAAGATATGAAGATTTGCAGAAAGACGTTAAAGCACCTAAGGACTGGGATTTATTGAAAATCATGGGCAAAAAAGTGACCAATTGGTCCGCACAGTGTACCGCCAAGAACGGATAAACCAAGTCAGCGCCAGGTCTTTTGCCGATCTTTAGTTCATGAATAGCTTCAATAATAGCTCTTGTGTAAGGACAAACCCATCGATATGAGGTGTTGCGCTTATTTTAGCAGATATAATTGAACTAGCGGTTTTTGGCGACCAAAAAGTATTTAAAAATGGTCAGCGAAAAAGTTACATAGGACTTGTGGACAGGATGAAACCATGTTACCTAGGGACATTGAACAATGATAGATGTTTATCTAACGTTTCAAGTTAACGAAATTACAAAGCTTTTTGAGATCATTAATGATTTCCAAACACCCAGCCTCTCATTGAATTAATATAACCTCACCAGCAACGGAGGTACAATCAGAAAAAGGAAAAAAGCTTATGTTTTTTCACTGGCTTCCTACCGACCTGATTAATAACTATATGTTAATGATCCCTGGCCTAGGACAGATCTAAACTATGCTTAAATCTTAGTGCAGGGCATATTCGCTCTAGTCGATAATACTATTGTCAAACCATCTTTTGTTCAATGATTTCTAACTGAGAACCCAACGCGAGAAGAATGGGCAAAAACATTTTTCCCAGAAGCATGTTTATTTTTCCTCTGATCTAAATTTGAAGCTCTTTTCCACTTATTAGACCACTCCAGTTTCTTTCAATCGGTGATTTTGTTGATTCTAGAACCAATCAGTTGGCTATTATATAATCAAATGTTCAGAGTAAATACTTGTATTTTTTTGTCCTCAATTTGTAGGTCTCTTAACAAGATGTCTAGTCATTTGATGGTGCAGCTGTTTTGGGTTTCTGGGCATGTGGAAATTAAAGGATATTATAAAGCAGATGATTTTACTAAAGCTGGCATACTTTTGCTGAAAGTGCTCTGCAGTTTCCTGATTGGCGCTCCCATGACTTCAATTAAATTGGCCACTAAGCGAAATTCGAAACACGCTATGAAGTCTTGGATGGAAAAAATGGTGTGTGCAACTTAACTTTCTACACATTATGAGGGCTTTTTCGAATTTCATAACTACTAAAACATTCAACATAACCATGAAAAAACCAAAGCCATCTATTGACTACTAAAAAGCAACCTCCTGACAAAAAAGGCGTAAGTACTCATAAACACAAGAGCGCGAGTAGTTGGAAGTAGCCAGAAGTACTTGCAAGTACTAAATAGTAATAATGGAACACGGGCAATATATAGCACAAGAGACAGCGGGAAAATAGTCGAATTTTTTTTCTCGAACTTAGGATAGATGTGAATTTTTCTGGTTTCAATACAGTTTAAGAGCGCACTGTTAAATGATAAGCTATTCAAATATGAAAAAAAAAATCAATTTGGCTAGATAAATTTTATTGAATGTTTGAAAATTGAAGATATCAATGCTGTGTGAGTTAGTTTTGAGTCCAATCTTTGTTTTCGAGTAGAAGTTGAACTGTTTTACATATATATAAATAATCATAGTCCGAATAAATTGAAAGCAATAACGAAACAAACAATATAACAACTCTTCCAATATTGAAAATTACAATCAAGTAGGCTTGTATATGCAAAAGTAACGTTAAATGTACTGCAGAAGTTTCAACGTATTGAACTAACAAATTTCCTATTTCCTAAAGTTTTCTGAAACTTTTCCGATCCTGAAATATCAATTCTGGTTACCTTTTACGATATGTAGTATGTATTTCGCATGATAACACGCAAAGTTCCAAACTTTTTCGATGTTGGTTTTCGGTAAAATTGAAAATAACAATTTGAACGCTTGCAAACATTTCACGCTCCGAATAGTATGTTTCCGGTTAGCCTATATATCATGCACAACATGAGATTGCTATTAAATTGAGAAAATACATCGTCGAACATGTTCGAATTGGTACTTGGCGAGGCCAATACTGCTGTTTGGTTTGTACAACGGAGCGGCAAACCCCATTAGACTGGCTAGTAGACTAGCCATTTCCCAGCACTAATTCCAATCGAATATTATATGATTGAGCTTAGAACATATATCGTGCTTGAATAATTCTATAGAACGGTCATCATCAAAATTGACTTACCTTCGTTGAGTCCTCCTGCATTTTTGTATGTTCAGCGATGAAACGTACGCAAAAACAGCTTTTATGAACTCGTGGTGGGCATCGTGAGTGCGAAAAGGCCGGATTATCGATGATTGGACTTTTAATTCCTGTTGGTCCAATGTCGAAATCAGGTACAACTGCACCGGGCAAATCGTCCGACGCTGCTTGGGGTATAGGCGGTATAGCCCCGTGAATTTGACAACTTCCGCCAAACGGCCCCGTTCCAGTCAAACTGCAAAAATGCAATAACATAGTGAACACCAGACACAAATATCGTTCGTCGTTTGTTGGCTAACGTATTGAAAGGGTTGAAAATTGAAATTCGATTTCCGAGCAACGAATTGCACGAAAATCGAAAACAAGCGCAAAAAAATTCTAGAAGTTTCTCGTCGTCATCACGTTAGCACACTGTGCAATTTCGTAGTTTGTTAGTTTCCGTTTCAATCAGAACATTCGACTTACCTAGAAGGTGACAAGTCTTCTTTCGATGGAGCCCGACTATAATGCGGACTTCTATCTAAATTCGATGTTGAAAAGTACGGGTAGAAGCAAGCGTGGCTGTCTTTCATGAGCAATTTACTGGAATGAAAGCGAAAAAAACATTGATTGCTATTTCGAATATTTTTTTGCACGATTGGAGCTAGTTGCAATTGAATTAAATGGATATGGACAATTTAGTTATAGATTTGCAATTTATATTTGTTAATAAAGTTGAAAATGAATTGCTTTTAAAATTTGAGTTCCATTTGATTATTTGTTTTTGCAAGTCTTTTAGCTTAGTTTCTAAAGTTAATTTTCTTCTGCTTTCTAAAAATATTAAGCGTTTGGAAACAGCTTACCATATGTTATGCTTAACAGCTTTCTATATTTGATATTTTTTTCGCTTCACATCACATTACTTTACGGGGTTACCCCCACTTGTAACTTTGAAATTTTTCTCTTTTTTTTTGTTGCATTTTTTGAAGTATAAGTATCTGAAAATACATTCTTCAAATTTCAAGTCGATCCGAACAAAATTGACCGAGATATGAGCATTAAAAGAGAAGAAGCCGTTACTTTTACAACTGTTACTTATACTTATAAACGCGTTTTTCTCGAAATGACATTTTTGAAGTCGGTGACCAAAATTACTCGAAAGGTACTGAACCGATCTTTTTGAAACTTGGCAAGCTTATTTAATATATAAAAATGTAGTGTTTGACCGTTCGGTTTTTTTTTGTTAAAATATGGCCGTTTTATAGCAAGCAAAAGATCGTTTTTTTAAGTGAAAATCGAACCATTAAATTTGACTGTCCGCCATTTTGTAAAAAATGGATGTTGTTTTAAATCCTTCGATCAAACACTAGTTTGTACTGTTATTTTACTAAATCCATCGCTATTTTTTGCTTCAAAAGATCCAGTTCGACACAATGTTGGTCACCTTTTTATAATTAATATACCATAGTTTTGACGGCCATTTGTAATTTGACAATGTGATATTTTTCAATAAAAAAATTACTGAATAGTGTTCAATGTATGTACTTTAAGGTACTATAATAGTCATGTAAAAAAGTTTCGTAGTTTTCTTAATAAAAATGCATAAAAATGACCAATTTTTTTGCACTACAAGTGGGGGTAACCCCTTAAGTCCTCTAAAATTTTTGGATATGTGCTTTCAGTACGTTACATTATAGCTCATAAGCCATCGTTATCAAAATTGGAGAAAGTTGAAATGGAAAGTAAACATTATTCTTTGCATAAAATATCTTCCAGAAAAAAACAAAGATCACTTATGTAAAAATACTGGAAAGTGTATAGCTGTTACGATGAAGTTAAAATTAGCAGGGTCTCTCTTTTGATTCTTCCTCTTCGCAAGACACAATGTTGCATAAGCATTCAAAGAAATTTGACCCGTTAAGAAGTAATGCCACGTACTGAGCAAGTCCATACATAATTTTTCGAACAGCTCTTTTACTTGTTATACGCGAAAACTAGTAGAAAGCCCTATCATCTTCAATTTACTCCTATTGCAAAAGTTCAAAAAAGCGTAATTATGGTTATTTTTGTGCATGAAATAATTCCATTGACCCCTTACCAGAAGGGAGTTAATTCCAATAGCTGACAGTTGGAATGACAGTGATGATAGGCTGGATTTCTCGGAGGAAGATGATGTAGTATTTCATTTGCACTCTCATTAACTCATTAACCAAATGGCGAAGACAACGAGGATGATGACGAAGAAGAAAATAACAACGAAGAAAAACCGACTGGGTTGGCAACAAAGTCATTGCGTTTTTCCGCTAGATGGCTTTAGTCATTCTAAGCCGTTCTTCTTCATTGCAAACTTCAAATCGTATATAGTATTTGACAGCTGACGTTTTATAAATAATTCAGTAAAAAACAAATTTCAAGTTTTGTTGTTTATTTAGAGCTTTGCATTGATTTGAAATCGAGATTCCACACGGTCATTTTCGTCACATTTTACTTTATTACTTCCGTAAAGGTAAATACGCAGTGCGAGCTCAGAAAAAGTTGTGTGATACTTATAGTGCAAAGTCGTTACCAGAACATCAGTGCCAAAATTGGTCTGATCGTTTTTTTCCGGAGATGTGAAGTTGACGACAACAAAATAAAAGCAATGATTGAGAATAACCATTGTACGATGGCACGAGAGATCGCAGAGAAGCTTAACATATCACAACGAAATTTAAAACAACTCGATTACGTTAAAAAGCTCGATATTTGGGTTCCTTACAAATTGAACGAAATTCATCTCACATATAGAGATGGGCAAAAGCGCTCATAGCTCACCACTCACCACTCACTTTTACAGTGCAGCGCCTGAAAAAAGCAAAGCATAGTCTGCGAACGAAAGCTCTCGTTTGACTAAACTTAGTCAAATGTGCAGCCAAAAGTATACTGAGAGTACGGCGCAACACTGTAAAAAAAGAGTCATGAGTGGTGAGCTAAGAGCTATTTTGCCCATCTCTACTCACATAACAGATTTCCATTTGCAATTCTCGGCAAAACGTGACGAATCTGATCCATTTTTAAAGCAAATCATACCGAACGATAAAAAATGGGTTGGCTGCAATAACGTTGCGCGAAAAAGATCATGAAGGAAGTGAGGGGAGTCTGCACAATCGACATCAAAATCCGACATTAATCAAAAAGAAGTTATGTCGAGTGTTTGGTGAGATTTCAAAGGTAGGTACTGTTCATTTTAAGCTGTTTTTAGGGAGAAAACTATCTATTCTAATATTTACTGTAATTAACAAAGCAATTAAGGGAAAGTGGCCAGAAATGGCAACATCTTCTATTAAGATAACACCAGACCACATATGTACATCTTTGGTTATTCGCGAAAAATTATTGGCACTAGGCTAAGAAATGATGTCTCAACCACCGTATAGTCCTGACCTTGTGTCTCCATCCACCATTTTGATCCAGAAAACAAACAGCAATTGGAGACGTGGAAGCGACCCTCTTCACCGACGTCGAACAAATTCAAAGTGTCGAGCTCGGAGGAAATGTTATGGTATCAGTTTTTGGGATGGCGAAGGAATTATTAAGGTGAAATATTTGAAAAAGGGAGCCATTATATCAGATTCTTACCACGCAGACCAAATAAAAAGACTGCGGCAAACTGTGAGCCGGAGTGTTGTTCATCAATACGACGTACCAGCGTACAGGTCTGCAATTGCGAAGACTGCAGTTCCAAAAACAGGATTTGAACATTCACCCTATTTACCAGATCTAGCTTCCAGTGACTTTGACCTCTTTTTTCGGCTCAAAAAACACATTTGGGGCAAAAAACTTGAAGATAATAGCATAGTAATGGGCGTTGTTGAGGTGGTTTGTGAGAGTAGAGACAAAGCATTTTTTTCTAAGGGCATCTTGGGTTTCGAAAATAGGTGGACTAAATGTATTAACTTGCTAAGAGACTATGTTGAAAAATAAATATTATTTTGAAGCTTAATCACTTTGGTTTACATTGATATTCATTACTTTTAGACAAACCCTCATATGAGACAATTGGCCGCTTCGATATTTGCCAACACCTCCGCTTGATGGATATTTTGATGGATGTTTCCTAAGGATAATCTCCCAGCACATTCCTGCTCCAATCTGAGCTGCTAACCTTTGATTCAAAGGTTGTTGGGCAACGGTATAGTCAATATTCGTTGGAACAAAAACGCCGCATACCATGGTTCCAGCATGTATTTTCCTCCATCTGTCCTTGTCCAGGAGCCACCTTAATGGAGTCTTACGGCATTGCATCTCCAACGTTGCAAGACAAACAAATCGGTTGGAAGTTAATGAAGTTACACCAAGCGTGCTTCCGTAATTATTAAGGCTGCTAACCTACACAACTTTGTTTTATTATTTTCTGATATATAGCCTTAAATGTGACTGGCCACTAAACTACTGATCCATACAGTAGATTTGGTTCCACTTTACTAGCGTAAATCTACAATACGATACGGAGTTCCAGTTCCAATTTTCTCATACAATCCTTTTACAGAGGGCATAATGAGCACTTTGCGACATATTTTCCTTCCATAGAAACTTTGAGGCCAGGATGGTTTTCAGATTTTAAGTTTGTGAGGGTTATAGATGTTCTCTTGAGTTTCGTTGAATCGAAAGATGGAATCTTGTACTTCTGTATGAACTGCAGTAGTTGCTTCCGTTATGTTAGAGTTAGTCTCTTCTCTCCTGATAGGAATGCACAAAATTCTTAAGCAGGTATATGACCATGAGCCAAGGCACAATACGCTCTAATGTCCGCTGAATATAAGCCAGGATAGTATCATCTTACGTGCGTAAAAAAATGACATGAATCGAACTTCCATTACCGTATGATTCTATCGGTTAGGTTGTAGATGTCTCCTTTCTACCAAGAAAGAGAGTGTCCATCAAAACACTAAGCAACTTTGACCAAATCCACATAATAGCTGAAACCATGTTTGGTAAAAATTTGGTTGAATAATTCGGTTGGAGCTGGCAGCCCTGGCAATTTTGGTGTCTTGAATTTTGAAAATTTGGTCACCAAAATAAAGCTTTTTGCCCTATGACTTCCAATGCGGTCGTGAAATCAAAACGAAACTAATATGGTAAATGGACTTTATTGTAGGCAATATTCAGTCGGTATCTGATTGAAAAACTATGATAGAATTGCCTGCTATGGTTATTACTAATGTTCGAAGAACATTAGTATTAAAATCGATTCGGCCAAAAATTCATATTTCCATATATATATATATATATATATATATATATATATATATATATATATATATATATATATATATATATATGTATATATATATATATATATATATATATATATATATATATATATATATATATATATATATATATATATATATATATATATATATATATATATATATATATATATATAATCAAAAAATTTCAGTGAGATAATCTCGGGAACGCGCCATCCGATTAAGCTGAAACTTTCAGGATACATTGGTGTATATGCAGAATAGGTCCAAGTCTCTTTAAATGTCAGTTATTGTTACCCTTTTGGCGCCGGCGGCCATTTAAGTGATATTTTTAATATACCTATTATTTCGTACACAAATGATTTTCGCAAAAATAAAGTTAACGAAATAAATTTCTAACGTGTTTTACATATAAATCGGATAATGTTTTGGAATTTTTTTAACCCCATGTGTGCGCTGGGTGCCTAAAAAGAGGACGGGAAAATTTGAAAATTTTTGAATTTCGATAACTTTTGACAGAGCTATTCAATCACTACGAAATTTTCAGGACATATTGATATTATTTAGTTGTAGATTTGTGTAATGAATTTGTGTTAATGAGCGTGCTGGCAACCCTGTAGCTAGGGCAGGCACTGAAAGTGAAAACCTCCAAATCATCGTCTCTCTTGAAAACATGCCGTTTCTTCAAAAAAAAGCCACTCATATGCAAATCTTGTGCTTTGTTTACAGTACCAAAAAAAAAAAGATATGGTATAACGGGCACGCCTGGTAACCCTTGCCCAATTTACCTATATTTTTAGCATCAAAAATTTCTGTTCACGGAAACTCACGATCCGATGAGCAGAATTATTTGAAATTCACAGAATGTATTGATCTTTAGTAGGACCAGGTCTGATAGAAGTGATTTTGAAATACGGGCGATTCTGTGCCAGTGGTGCCATCTTGAAAAACCACTAAAAAAGATAACTGTTTTTAGCCCTATAAATTCTGATTGAATCGTTCGATTTTAACGAAACTCACACAATTGCTGGATCTTACTTTAAGCCACGTTTGGTAGAAAGTTGGTCGAAAAATTCGGTTGGAGCTGCCAGCTATGATAATTTTGGTGTCTTCATTTTGAAAAAAAAAATTTGGAAGTGAAAACATTCAAACCATCGAATATTCAAAAAAATGTCCGTTTCTTACAATAAAAACAATCTGTATACAAATCTTATGCTTTATCTACACGTTCAAAATAAAACTTTGGAAATTTCATGTCGGACAAGAACGGTAACCCTCTCCCAGTTAACCTATATTTTTAGCATCTAAAACTTCTGTTCACGGAAACTCACGAACCAATAATCAGATACAGCTAAAATTTACAGAATGCATTGGACTTGAGTAAGACCAGATTTGATAGAAGCGATTTTGAATTGTGGGCAAGTCTGTGCCAGTGGTGCCATCTTGAAAAATTACAAAGAAAAAAAAACTGCTTTTTGCCCTATGAAATGTGAATAAGTTACCAGATTTTCATGAAATTGACACAGTAGCTGAACCTTACTCTAAACTCTGTTTGATGAAAATTTGGTTTAAAAATTCGATTGGTGCTGCCAGCTATAGTAATTTTTGTGTCTTTGGTTTTGAAAATTCGCTCAGGAAAATAAAATGTTGTGCCCTATAACTTCCAGTGCAGTCATGAAATCAATACGAATACGATCAATACAATTAATGAAACCTGTCATAAACATTATTCAGGCCAAATTTGGTTGAAAAGCCACGATAGGGTTGCCAGCTATTGTTGGTTTTGTGTTTAATTGCAATATCTTTATTAAGCGGTTTTATCGTAGAATTTTCAAATGGTAATGATATTGTAGTGACAATAAACAGCAAATATTAAGCTTTCGATCATTTGAAAAAACTCGCTGCAGGTAACCCTAAATTTCTTTATACTCCTATAACTTCGAATGTAATTAAACAACGTGAAGCAGATTTGATATATTCTTGGCTTTGATACTGGCGAAAGGTTGCCAGCACGAGTCGGTTGTGCTACTTTTGTATCAATAAATGCTTACAGTTAGTATACATACCGGAAACATTTACAATGAAAATAAATAACCAATGTTCAATTCCCAAAGTTCTGCAAATTTTTCGGATCGCAGCCCCAAACACCAACTTCAGTTACAGTGCTGCAGGCACTGAGCATTTTCTTCATTGATGTTATATGAGATGCTGCTTTCAAAATTATGTGAAATAAGCAACTGATAACGAATATAATTAACCCGTGTTTTGCTCTCATAAACGTTGAAATTCATGCCAGTGGTAATATCTGAAACCTTCCACCATATGAGTTATAATGCATTCTTAAGACGAAAGTATAACAGTTTGGCCGTAATAAGCAGCACATGTGGTGGAATATGCACTCAAAACCTGCACGATTCTTCTACTGTTCTTCGAACATTAGTGTTTCTAGCGGTTCAGGTGCGCTAGAGTTTTTTTTGTATTTATTTCCACATCTGTTGTAAGCGATTTTATCATAAAATTATTCAAATTGTGAGGATTTTGCAATGGCAATAAAAAAACAAATGGTAAGATTTGGAAAATTTGAAAGCTTTTGAGAGTTCTAACCATGAATTTCTTTGCACCAATATAACTTCCAACGTAGTCGTCGGATCAAAACGCAATTAACATTCAAACATTTGCTAAAGTCTTTTTAATTTAAATGCATACAATTATAAATAAATTTGTAAAATGAAACAATTTCCTTTATTTAAATTTCCTTCGCCTTCAGCTTTCAAACTTAGGTTCTCCTTTCACCTAAAATAATCTTTTTTTCTTCTTTTACTTCAATTTTTAGTCTATCTATTTTGAATCAGTATTTTTGTAACTTAAAGTTCATTTTTTACATAAACAGCTTTGTCAAAATATTATTATTTCTTTAATATATATTTTTAAAGCTGAGTTCACTTACCTTGTTTCGAAATTATATTGCGGTCTCTTAATGAACAATACTTTAGGTAGCATATCTATAAAAACGCGTTTCACCCACGGCGCCATACGATGCGTTTGCGGTGAACGGAAGTGGACATTTAAAACTACCACAGTTACGCATATACTGAAAAGATATAACATCAACAATTGATTTCAATTAAAATGTTAATTTTATGCGACAAAAGTAATAGTTATAATTTCGTTCTATTAATGCTTGTTCTTAACTAATAAAATTCAGTGCGCAGAGTAAGTATTTCAACTGATTGTCTCGTATTATCCGATTGCTAAATCTAATAAATACCATGTGCCCGAACCGTATTGATTCGTCCTGCGAAATTCAACCACAAATGAATTTTGCAGTCTAAATGTCATAATAATTCAAATGATCTGCAAACTAGTATTACAGTGGTGCGTTACCGATTTACCGGGACCCATTCAGATGCCGTTCGAACCATAAAATTAATTTTAGCGTCGATGACATACTTTGACCATGTACCTTTACCATGATAATTCGTGAAGGATGGTTCTGGTTCGAAGGTCACAGGAATTAATTGATTTCAGATAATTGATTTAACAGCCTTACACTGATATGTCTAAAATTTCAGTATGCAAATAGTATGCTTGAATTATGTATACAGTTCGAACTGGATAGCTGATAAAACTATTTTAGTGAAGTTGGTTGAAGGCATGGTGTAATAAGAGGAAAACATTATAAAAGTATCATATATGTAATATAGAAAATTATCATTTATTATTATGCAAAGTTTAACCATTGAATCTATTAATTTTTATTAGGAAAGTTATAGTAAAGTTATCGTTTTATTGCAAAATATTCATTTACGCTGTAAAATAATTCTACAAATTTCAACCTCCGAATATTCCCTATTTAGACAATTTTGATTTTTGGCAGTAGTATGTAAACTTTTTTGACTGCGTGTCCTAAAAAACTAAGTATCAGTCCTCCTTTTGAAACAAATTTTCTAAACCGATTGCCAATGGTTGAATCTGCTTTGAATCTCTTTCTCAAAGAGATTCAGGTACCCGACTCTCGTTTAAATGCGAATCTCATTTTAAATTCGAATGCCGCATCCGCAAAACCGGATAAAGCTCCTGGCTGCGTTTTGAACGGGAAATTTGTATGTGATACAAAAATTGGTAATATTTTTAGCTTGGTTATGATAGGTTTTTGAAAATTTTTAGCCCCAAGTGGGTACTGAATACCTAACAACAGGCAAAGAAAAATGGTAAATTTCAAGTTGTGGTAACTTCATAAGATAATTACGAAATTTAGAGCATATTTTTTGATTACAAGAAGAAGGATTAAATGATGTTTGACGAATACGCAGGCAATTCTATAACTAGGGCAGATACGTGAAAAAAATTCTTCAAACGGTCAGGTTCTCTGTAAAAAAAAATTCGGGAAAAATTCACAACAATAGTCTTTCACTTTACTGTTTTCGCACAGTATTTTATTTCAACGTTTTTTCGCAAACACTCGTTACGGTAGTAAAAACCCTACTTCTGACACCAATTGTGACACCGAGGAGTATGTGCCTTATAACTAATTTCACGAAAGTGCACAGCTCGTGACTTTATTGATTTCTTATATATAAATACGAGTGTAAGTGACTGCACTGGTAGAAAATTGGCAACAAAATTTAATGAAACTGTCAAAATAAAATGAAAAATACAACTCACCAATATTTAATATTTATACTATTATACTATATACTATATTCAATATTTATACTGAAGATCAGCTGACTGACTATACTGAAGATCAGCTGCATACACAGGTATATATAGCTTCAAGTCTATTAATTTATTTATATATTCATCTAAATCCCATCTAACAGAACAATCCACTTATAAAATGAGAAAGTATAAAAAAAATCATTAGCAAGAAGCAAATAGAAATATTTCAGTTAGAAAATAGACAAAAAAAAATCTAGCGCATCAGAACCGCTAGAAAACTGATTTTCGAAAACATTATTTTAGAGTGACTTAAAAATGTATGAAGACGTAATACACTTCTTTGTAGTATCATATTAGCAGCAATAAGTCTACCATAACATGCTCGTGCTTAATCAACCTATCTTTTGAATTTCGTTTTCATGCAAGGATATCATCGAAAGTTTCAGCGATTAAACTATGTCTGGGGTTGCCATCCGAAAAATTTCCAAAACTCCGAAGTTTTTAAGCATCGGTTGCTTATCTTATTGTAAAGGATTTGCTTATATATGCAAAACGGAAGTATCTGTTGGTGCAATATTTACGAAATTGTCTGGCAATCATGTGCTAGCATCATAGCTACTTCATGTTGTGCTAAGCCTATCCTGTGCATTTCGTTTCGATTGAATGACTGCGCTGAAAGTTATAGGAGTGAATAAAATTTTTGGGCTACCACCCTCAAAACTTTTTAAATTTTCGAAGCTTTAATATTTGTTGTTAATTGTCATTGAAGGATCATTCCCATTTGGAAATTTAATGACAACATTGCACGATAAAGATATGTCAATAAATTACGAAATTCATCATAGCTGACAACCCTTTCATGATTTTTCTACGAAATTCACACAGAATTAAAAATACAGCAAGATCCACTTTTCACATGAGTTTCGTTTTGATTTAGTTACTGCATCGGAAGTTATAGGGAAAAAACCTTTATTTTCCTAAATCGGAGGCTATAAGCCAAAATCCAGTTTTTTTTTCTCGGTGATTTCACCACGCGCACAGTGTTGCCCCTATTTCGAAATCACTTCTACACTCAGAAAAATGTCACTTTAAATCACTTTTTTAGAATCACTTTAAATCAAAAGTTGAAATCACTTTGAAATAAAAAGGGAATCTTATATGAATTCCACTTTATTATAAAAATTTTCTTTTCAAATCAAAATTTTCAAATATGATTTGGCTTCATGTACGTTTCTTTTTAATTCAATGATGAAAAATATTGATTTGAAAAGAAAATTTTTATAAAAAAGTGGAATTCATATAAAATTCGCTTTTTATTTCAAAGTGATTTCAACTTTTGATTTAAATTTGATTCTATTAAATGACATTTTTCTGAGTGTATCAGCCCTGGTCCTAGCTAATACCAACATGTTCTGTAAATTTCATGTTGATCGCATTATCCTGTCGTCGATTCTCGTGAACAAAAGTTTCGAGTACTGAAAATAGAGATAATTTGATCATGGGTTGCCGTTCTTGTACATCGCGGAATTTTGAAAATTTGAATTTGACGTGGTGAACAAAGTTCAAAATTTATCAATAATTTGAATTTATTTTCAAAAATAAAAAATTTTTCAGGAGGGTCGATGATTCGAAGGATTTTTTTAGGAGCCTGCTGTAGCTACAAGCTTGCCCACACAGCTTTCAAAGCTCATGTGTCTTAAGTTTAAGTGTACATCAATACGTTTTGCAAAATTCACGATGATCCCTTGTATTTGTTAGAGGTAATGATAGATCGAAATTTGAAAAAAATCCTTGACTACTTTTAGGCCGTCAGAGCCCACACAAGGCTCATAATTTCCATTTTTTATCATGAGCAAACATTAAGCATAATCAGTTTTCATTTCCAACATTTAGTTTTAGCAAAAATGTTCTGTGCATAAATATAAGGGTACCTGAAAATTCATTAAAATACCCGCCGCCGCCAAAGAGTCAAAGATGTCTTAATTTCAACAAATCATGGACCTACCTGTTACATACATCTATGTTCTCAAAAAGTTTCATTTCTTCAAGTTTCAGCCACTCCAGACATTATGTCCCTTAATCATTTTGCTGATATATATAGTATATATATATATATATATATATATATATATATATATATATATATATATATATATATATATATATATATATATATATATGTATATATATATATATATATATATGTATATATATATAAATATGTATATATATATATATATTTATATATATATATATATATATATATATATATATATATATATATATATATATATATATATATATATATATATATATATATATAATGAATTTGAGACGAAACGAGTTTGATACTAATTTTAATACGATATCAGTAGCTGAACGTGAGCAGCGCAGAGCGAAACCAGCTAGCTTCGATGATTTAGAAACGAAGAAAGAAACATGCAGATCAGAGATTTTCCTACACCCCCCTAACACCCCCCTAATACCCCCCCCCTGGAAAGTGCATACACCCCCCCTAACACGGACAATTTTCCTACACAAAGTTACCTTTGTGTCCTTTGTTCCAAAAGGAAACACCCCTCCTGAAATTCTGAACACACCCCCCATGAAAAATTCCTGAGAAAACCCCTGATGCAGATCCAATTTTAACTTCAGATCGAAAATGATGGCAAGGTCCTTATGTTGATCTAAATGTATCAAAAGACTATCAGGTAAAATGTAGTCAATGGGAATGGGATTAGGTTTGCTGGAAAAAGACATCGCGAAATACTTGGAAACATTAAGAGCAACGGAGCTTGCAGAGCACCAATCACTTAACACAAAAACATCCGATTCTAAATTACTGCAATCATTTAGTGAAGCAACAATACGATAAATTCAGCGTACAAAAGAAAACCAGATTTAATAGTCAAGGAAAGTCATTGATAAACAGCGGGAAAAGTAGGGGACCAATGTTGAAACCTTGGGAAACGCCAGAACTAGGATAGAAAAGGAAGAAAGAACAACCATTAAAAACAACACGACAGGTGCGAACATGTACGACATGTACGAAGAAGAAAGCCAAAACGCAAAGGAACTGGAAACGCCAGAATTACAAACCTATTATAACAGCACTGAGTGGTTTACCCTGTCAAATGCTTTCGCAAAGTCATTGTAAATCATATCAGCTTGAAGTGATTTACAATGATTTTGCACCCTCACTATAAATTATTTCACGACCACTTCGCTCAAGCAGCTTAGGAAAACAAAACAGGAAGGACATAGGACGATAGATGGCAATATTATCGATGTCCACTGTCTTTAAGATAGGAAACCATTGGCACCTTTCCAGCTGGTAGGAAAAACATCAACGGACAAACTCAAGGTAAATAATATAAACAGAGGAACACATAAAGAAGATGCAAGAGACTTAACAAACACATCAGGAATATTATCAAGGCCACTCACAAAGAAATCTTACGACGATATCAGTATTTGCAGCTCCAGAGAATTAGTCATCATAATATCTTCTTGAGAAGACACAGTGAGCTCCATGAGGAAATATTAGTTAAGAACTTTGCAAAAAAACCACAAATGACTTGAGAAACAGAAGTACTAATTTCCTCCAGAAAAGAAGTATCAGGAAATTGGCTAATTGTTTTAAGGATATGGACATACAATCAGAAAGGCTTCAAGTTATTTGGAGAAACATACGCTTTAATAAGAAAACGGAGGACAAGGTGGAGGACAAGGTAAAACCATATGAAATATTTGACGAACCTATACGAAACCTATACGAAATATTTGACGAACCAGAGATCGTCATAGTCATCAGACTCCGGAAACTACAAACGGCTGATCATGTGCACCAAATGGACGAGCATCGAGTACTCAATAAGGTATTAGAGGGAAAAGCAGAGGATCGAAGGCAGTCGGGAAAATCAGGAAACGTTAGTCGACTAAGACTGCGCATTGCTGCTCAGGTCTCGTAACTGGAGGATGTGGTCGTTGAATACAGACAGTTTTCGGCGTCACCTCAGAGAAGCCAGGGCCCAACAGAAATTTCAATCCTACCATTATGATGACGATTGAATTTTTGGTAGCAATCTTATTTTTTAGCCTCTAGGTTTTAAGCATAGTGAGTACTTGAAGCAGTGGTGCTACATTATTTTATAAGTCATATATTGAAATAAATGGTTCTGATACCATTGCTTCTTATACCATTAGGTTAGGTTAGGTTTAACTGACTGGCACAGGGCCATACATAGACCCATTTGGTCCGTAGCGATACTAGATAAATGGACCCGGAGAAGGAAAGTTCAGTCCAAACGGCCATCGAAGGCCCCGGACTTTTTT
Organism: Nemotelus nigrinus; assembly: GCA_947369275.1. Classification (NCBI taxonomy): domain Eukaryota; kingdom Metazoa; phylum Arthropoda; class Insecta; order Diptera; family Stratiomyidae; genus Nemotelus; species Nemotelus nigrinus. Next base: position 179,971,132 of record OX376372.1, read on the forward strand.
GCGAACTGAAGTATGTCTTTCAGCCTCTGCTCCGCTACATGTGAGAGATCCACCAGCCAGGGCTCACCAAAGCAGCGTTGCTTGGTTTTCCCCAGTGCCGAGCAGTGACACAGAAGGTGTTGGTTTGTTTCAGAGACTCCCGGCACTTGACTCTTCCTACAGGTGTCGCTGGTTAGGAGCCCCATTTTCATGGCATGAGCTGCTACAAGACAGTGGCCAGTTATGATACCGACCAGCCGCTTGCAGTCAGTTCACGTTAAATCGAGCAAAAACTTAGGCGCCACGTGATTGTATGACCCCCACATGATTTTGATTAGCTTGCAGGTTTGAGTTGCACGCCATCTGCACATCGCACCTTGCATCATATTGGAGTCAATAGAGCATTTGATCGTCTGGATTAGAGTTGTCAACCGATCCTGACAGGGGAAGGCTGGCCCCGTGCTTGGCTAGCGCATCCGCCCTCTCGTTTCCTTCAATGCCCTTGTGAACAGAAACCCAGAAAATTCCGACTCTACTGTTGTTGCCCAGTCTGTTCAGGGCCTGAATACAGTCCAGTACACACTTCGATTTGTATAAGACATCAGAGCTTTGACCGCTGCTTGACTGTCTGTAAAGATGTTGATTTCCTCACTTGTGGTATCTCTGGCGTGTGCTAGGTCTGCGGCTTTACGTATCGCAAAAACCTCGGCTGAAAAATACTACAGCGGTTAGAAAGCTTTAAAGATGCTTCCATAGTTGCATCTGCAGAAAATGTTGCAGCACCCACTTCGGGAGCCGTTTTAGAGCCGTTAGTGTAGATGCTAAGAGTTGCTGTGCCCATTTGCTGATTCCACTCCTGCCCATCACCCACAGTCGCTTGATATCCCCGCTCGAAGCACAGAGTGAGGACCAAGTAGTCGGTGCTACCTGCGTAGGTAGGTTAGGTAGGTTAACGTGGCTGCCGATCTTCAGAGGCCTGACGACCAGCACACATAGGCACAGGAGAGGCCCGTTGTGATACCACAATATTTTAGTGACTCTCTTCTACTCACTAAAGTCAGGGAACCATTTGCTTCCTTTGAGAAACCGGACTATCCCCTTTAGCTTTACTAGGGAGAGTTCCGTCAGGTTTGAGAGAAAGGGTGCACCAAGTGCCGCCAGTCTTCTCCTTGCCAAAGCCGGACACTGGCACATGAGGTGTAGGACGGTTTCCTCCTCATCCTCAGAGCCACAGCTCCGACAGAAGTCATTAAACTCTACGCCCAAACGTTGTGCATGCCGTCTTATCAGGCAGTGGCCCGTTAGAACGCCCACAGTGCAACGAAGGGCGCTTCGAGTTAAACCTAAAAGCTGCCTGGTGCGATGCGCATCCATGGATACCCAGGACTGCCTTGTTATCACACAGGAAGATTCATCTGCCCAGGACTTCTTAGCGTCCTCAAGATATTTTTGCCTTATGGCCAGTTTGACCGATGTCATCGGTATACCTATTGAAAAGGAGCAAGAGACCTCGGGTAGCAAAGTTCCAAGCCTTGCTAGCTCATCGCCCTCACAGTTGCCCTGAAAACCCCTATGTCCAGGTACCCAAATCAATTGAACAACCAAATGTCTCGACATCTCCCTAAGAGATGCACGGCATTCAGCAACAATCTTGGACATTGTACAAGGACCAGCAAGGGACATAATAGCCGCTTGGCTATCTGTGAAAATACCAATATTGACCCCGAATATTCGATTACACAGAAGCCATTCGACTGCCTGATAAATAGCCACTACCTCCGCCTGAAAGACACTACAGTGGTCTGGTAGACGGAGGGACAGCTTGAGATTCAGCTCATCTGAGTATACACCACTCCCAACTCTATTGTTTAGCTTTGAGCCGTCAGTGTACACATGGATAAGCCCATTTTCAAGGGTGATACCATCACACCATTCCTCCCTGCATGGAATGCGAGTTGTAAACTCCAAATCCAGTATGCATTGTGGGGCGATGTAGTCAACAACCGCTGGTGCGGGTACTCCCTCGGCCAAGATCCTCGCATGACCGAACTCTGTCCTATTCCATGCTGAGATACAATTTAGTCTCACAGCTGCAAGATTAGCTTGCTGTGAGATCAGTAGGTTGGTTGGAAGCCAATGTAGCAGCACAAACAGTGCCTTAGTAGGGGTGGAGCGGAGCGCTCCAGTTACCAGTAGTGCAGCCATTCTCCGCACTTTTTCAAGCTGCCGTTTGCAGGTAGCCTTAAGAGCAGCCTGCCACCAGAACGCCACCCCAAACAAAAGAACTGGCTCCACCACAGCAGTGTAAAGCCAAGCAACAGTACGAGGCTGCAATCCCCAACTCGCCCCTATGGCCCTTTTGCAGCAGTAAAGTGCGTTGAAAGCCTTCCGAGCTCTTTCTGCCACATTGTACGTCCATAGTAACTTCGAGTCAAGGATCAGCCCTAAGTATTTGACCTTCTGGCTCAAGTTAATGGAGACCCCATTCAATTTGGGTAACTCAAAATCAGGAACTTTGTACCTCCTTGTAAACAGCACTAGTTCCGTTTTATTAGGATTCACATTCAAGCCGCACCTGCGTACCCCTGCTCAATTCTGCTGTGGCCGAAGGATCGTGACTTGAAGTATCCCGATTCCCTAAGCCTGACAGCAGCTTTTGCGCCAGCGCCCCTATCAAAGAGGTCAACCGGAGGGAGATGAAGCAGGACGGTCAGAGCAGACGAAGGAGTCGAGGCTAAGGTACCTATGGTACAGAGAGCCGCCAACCGCTGAAATATGTTCGTCATGCTGGCAAAGGTAGTCTTATTCACAGCTGGCCACCAGACCAAGCATCTGTAAGCAAGGATAGGCCTGGCTGTCACCATATAGATCCAATGTGTTAAAGCAGGGCTTAGACCCCACGTTTTACCCAGCACTCTCTTGCTGACGTAAATCGCATTGTTTGCCCGCTTAACTCTCTCCTCTAAATTCGCCTTCCAGGTGATTCTTATACCATTAATCAATGCGAAATTTCAAATTAATATTTTGAACTCAATTTGACGCATGAATAAAGATAACTTAGTACTATTTAGTAAACCTCGTCAGCATTTGGGTACTGATATCATCTTTCTTACCGAGTGGCTTATTAATTTAAATTTTCATTTGAAAACGTTGAAAAGCTTTTTGGTTAAATCTTTACAGCTACTACTCACAACTAATGATAAGTGGTTTATATAACATACGCACAAAATGATATCCATCCATCATTCAATGAATAAGTAGTTGATAGAAAAAAATATGCAGACAGAATAAACAATAGAATATGCAGAATGATCTTAATATATTTAATTGCGTTGATTCATGACTAATAAATATAACAACAAAAGCCATGAATCTCTTTTACGCTCGCTTTTATTGCATCGATTCTATTATTGTTCCATGAAGGCCGAGAACTCATCTGGCTAGTAGCCACATGCTTGTTATTGCCACCATAAAGTAATTTATTGATATTATTACGTTAAGTTGCTGGTGTGTTCAATTTTCAATAAATTCATTAAAGCTATTATATTTTGCTGTATAATACTACTCAAGAAGTTATTTGGTCATTTATTGTGCACACTGCTCACAGCCCTTATTGTGAAACGGATAATTATGGTACATATGTATGTATGCAATGTGTTTATATCAGATATGATTGCTTTCGGACAGTCGTTTAGTCACTAACTCACAAATGTGCTTTGTATGGAATTGCTTAATTAACTGGCCTGAGTTCATACATGTAGGTTGCAGAATTTAAGGGTCATCCGTTGCAGAATTTAAGGGTCATCACTGGTGAGAAAAATTTTTGTCACCGACAACAATTTCAAAAATAGTAACATACATTTGACTGTACATACAACTCTCTTTTTAAACCTGGAACATTCACTTAAAAGCTCTTAAACGGTATACATTTTCAAAGCGGCACATCATCGTCATGAAAATTTCATAGTTTAAATTGACGTTTAATTCCTGCTAAAAATCTCACCTCTCATGCCTTGAATTATAAATGACGCCACTCCGCCTGTGAGTGCACATACTTGCAGTCCACTTTCGAATATCGATTGCATGCTTCATGCTGCTCATGTTCACTCTATCAATTTTAAATTTACAAAGGAATTAAAATGAAAATCCTGCTACCGTGCCATTGAAACCTTTCATACTGTTGTCAGTACTGATTGCATGTGGGGTTCGATTCAGCCTTGTAAATTAAAAGGGTTTGTGCTCTTCAGAGCATTGGATCCGTTACCGGTGTGGCAAAATAAAAAAATCGGATCGGTTCTGGTATTATCTTTGCTTTTGCTTAAGCTTGGGTTCGGAATATTTTCATTTCCACTTGTGTCAGGATCAACGCTTAGTGAATTGTTCTCAAGCGAGTTACTGAGCACGCAGAATCTCGAGTGCAGTCGAAGCGAACATAAAACACGAAAAACGGTTAATTATTTGAGTATCTTCCTTGGAAATTCAATCTTTGGTTTGTATTGCGGCCATGTGAAACTACAATGAATCGCTAGGGAATCGGACCGTTTCGCACGGTCGGAATGTGAAATTTGTAGGTACCTGAGTAGTTGAATTGAAAGCTGTTGTGAATGTGGCGATACTCTAATTAAAGCAGGACTGCTCTGTTTGGTTATGGTTTGATGCGAGCGAGGAAGGGTATGCATTTAATTGATACGCTTCTCATTTTCATGTTGTGCAGAGCGATATATTGACATACAACCGCGTATATACTATTTCGAGGAAAAGTTCCATTTAAAAATAAATTCACCCAATTATTCGGGCGGAAAGGTGATAATTTATTTGGAAAATAGATTCAAAGCTATAGTAGTATGGAGTAGGTAAGAGCTTCGTAGTAAGTAAGAGTAATAAGAGCTTCGTTAAATTTCTCCACACTTACTATGTTCAGTGCAATTTTTTCGAATTTTGCACTACTCTGCTTAGTTAAATATTTAAAGTTAGCAACTCGCGAAACTTGAAAATATAAAGAAATATACTTTAGGACGCGCTCAATAGCAACGGATTCGTGACCCGATTGTTAAAAAAAAAAAGGACGTTAGAGCATCATCTTGAGGTTGCACGAGAAAGGTTCCAAGTATAAATCTCTTGATACTCCTCCTCTCTGTTCTGAAGGTGGCTAATTGGTGTTTATAGAATGAGAAAAAGCTATTTTTTGGCCAAAACCTCAGAGAACCTGCCAATAGTTTGGCTGCATTATTTTCAGAATTTAAATCATGTGGTTTTGGCACCCCCGCTGATATTCAGAAACAACTCCAGCCTAAGTCATATCAAGACTGTTGAAGAGACATACTGTTGAAGAGTCTTTCAAGCTCTGGAATCATATCACAATGTTTCATCTTCAGCTCAAGCCTGAAATTGGGTCTCTTTCGCAGCTATAATTCATTTTCCGAAACTCCAAAAGAGTCTCGCAAAGTACTCCAAAAGCCGTGCCAGGCATTGTCATATCAATCGGGAATTTTTCGACTTGTTTAGTTCTTTTAGACTCAATATGGCACGAAATGATGATATTCTAACTTATGAAGTACTCTTTTCCAGCTTACGTCACCAAAATAGTTGGTTCCTTCCTCGACTCCAAAGTGTTTGTAGTCAATACAGGGGTCAGTATTAAGTCCCACACTTTTTAACATACACACTTTTTGTTTTTGTTTGCTTCTTTATGGATGTTTAAAAACCTTCATAGGTTTGACTAAAAACATCTCTCGATGACCACAGGAGTCCGAACCGGAACCACTTTCGCATAACTTCGACTCGGCTGTACCACTAGCACCTATCAGATGCCCCCACAGGTTTCGTTCGGTCAAGAGAAGTTTCTAAGGCAAACCACTTCTCTTTTCAGCTGCAACATGGTTTCTCAAAAAACTGATACACATATGTAAGCGTGTTTTCAATGCAGCATTGCCTCCACAATCGTCTCGGGCGTCGCAGGGTGCATTGCGGTCAAGAGCACTTTCCGCTCTATTCTGAATCGTTCTATTCTGAAGAGTGCAACTCATACGCAATTTCTTTAATGTAGTATTTGCAGTACTCCGTACTGAATATTCTTATTTTATGAAGGTATTTTCTAAAGTAGTCAGCACCTGATAAAAACTGGCTCAGGTAGAAATTTATTTCACGGTGGCTACAACTAGGCCAAGGTTTTATCGAGTGGATCGGCCTAGTCATCCATGCTCCCATTCTGCTTGTAACCCAGCGTTCCTCCCAAAGCTCATGCATTCGTACTCGTACTTGAGCGGCTTCTACCCCAGTTCTGAGCTATTTAGAAAGATCTCCTTGTGATTGTTTGCCAATAAATCGACTGGGATTACCCTGTAATGACCAACATGGCATTAAACGACCCCGTACGGTAACTGCTTGTGGTTTGCAGTATTCATCTGAGTTCAATGTTCGCCACAGCAGCGTTGAATGAGCTACTGTCATAAGCAGTTTGTGATTATTCGCACTAGGACCGAAAACTTTCGCCATAAGTTTGTTCAGCAAGATTACAGTATCGCATGGTTTTCGGGTGTGATTCCCATAAGTCTGCTTGGAGTCAAGATTTACTTCGAGATAATTCGCAGATTTTTCTGTCTCGACTATTTTGGAGCCAGCCGTCATTGATATGATGTTTTCATGATTGGCAGCTGGAGACCATGATTTTTTGACCGTAGCATTTTTCCCGGACATTTCCCTGCTTCATCTCATATTTAAGACAACGGGTTTTCAGACAATCTCGAATCATGGCACCTGAAAATTCCACTGAAAAACCTCCAACGCATCTGCTCGTCGCGCTGAGTTGAAAGCGTCCGGATATTCAGCCTCACCAGAAACACGATCGGCCTGGTCTGATAGTATGTAGCCTCAGCACGCTCTACTGCAGGGATTACTTCATAGATGGCACTTATTGTTGAGTGGTCATTACGAAACCCATCTGCCTTTCTTTGGTCTGCCTGTAGTTGTGGTTTCAATAGGCCTTGCAGCAGGTTCGCCACCATATCAAGCATGCATATATGTAGGTAGTGTGTTAGGGTCTCCTTTTCCCTTTGGGATCAAAACTAGTCACGCCTCTTTTCAGCGTGAACAGGCACTCGCCAACAAACACGTATTATATATTCGCAGCGAAGTTGACTTTTGATTCTACATCGCAGCTTTCAGCACTTTCGCCGGGACGCTGTCGTAGCCAGGATCCTTTCAGTTTTCTATTTTGAGAGCTGCACTACGAAGTTCCCCCAGAGTGAACAAAGGAATATCTTCCTGACGAACCATGACAGCGTTTTCTACTTTCGTGTGTCTACGGTGTACTTCAGCGTATACGCTTCCATGGGTGGCCCAGAGCCCATTTGATCAACCCTACCTGAAACTAGTTTGAAGCTCCGCTCTCTTGGATCCCGGTTCAATTCGTCGCAAAGAGCTTGCCACATTTGTTCTTTAAGCCCTGAAATGTATTCGACGCGAAACGGAACGAAGTGTCAAATCCCATACAAAATCAGCCTGGCGCGGAATTTCGTTTCGTTTGGTTTTGCTCGTCAGTAATGTGTTCGCAGGCGTATAAGTGTCTTCGAAGACAACGCAGTGACTCGCTCTGAGATGGCGCTGCACTATGTATAAGTTAAATTTCGCGGCCATTTAATGACCCAGGTACCTTAAATTGATGCGAAAAATGTGACAGCTCATAATTTCATTCGAGTTTGCAGATATTTTATTGAAAAATGAGTGAAAATGGATGGATGAACAGCGCATTCTTGCAACAATAGTTTTTGTTTTGCCAATTATATCATTTTTGATGCCGGTTAATTAAATTTATATGCACCGAATTCAAATGTAATACACTTGTTAAATGTCATCAATGGCAATTTATACTGCCCCCGGTGTCGGGGCGCGGAACTTTATTTCGTTCGATTCCGCACAGACGTTTTCGCTGCATTTCGTTCGCCGAATACATTACTAGGCTTTACTTGCCATTTTGTGTTCTACGTTAGCTTGGAATGCGACCTGTGCTGTCCTGGCCAGCAAAACTACCGTCGAGCGACTCCAAATGCTTTCTCCTACATACGTTGTAAATAGTCCAGACCAAAATTTCTCGACTGGAGCTTTGTGAGCTTTGGTTTTCCGCTGATAGCCAAAAGGTGATCTAGCTATGATCACTTCTATAGTACTTTTCCATCAACCTCCAGTCCTTCGTTAGTGCTGACAATGCTTCCTAAATGAGAGTTATATCAGGTATAGACTCGATACGTAGATGTTGAATTCCTATTTAGTACAGCCATAGTTAATCTAGCCACCATCTCCATAGCTAATTTCCCACGTGTTATCTTCCAGTGTTTCCGGTTTTCTGTGAAATCACCTGATTGGGTCGTTAAGCAAGAAATACGAATAGCAGCTGTTGTTAAATTGATACCTCGTTTTTGAATCCAAATATGTTCATCACTGGAACCCATAGGGCTGCATACCCTGAAAAGTGACCTGGCATTATATTCCTGGTTTTATACAACATATACACTGCAGATCTACAAAGTGGCACTAATTGTGATATTACTATGAACACAAAGCCCATTTTCGACAGTTAAAGTAAGCTCGACGAAATTGTAAACATCTCTCTCTACCTCTCATTAGCGAATGCTGCAACAAATGGAAAACAATGAAACGCAAAGAATATTTTTCAACAAAAATGAGCACAATCTCCTTATGAATATTTTGGGAGCAAATGTCTCTTAGACGCGTACCGTACCTGGCCGTTCACTTCGTGGCGCGACTAACTTTCAAACGCCTCCGAACCAGTTCTCTTTTCATTTGCCTAATTTTTAAACTTTCGATTGAAAACTAAACTCTTTTGCTGTTCAAAGCCATAATGCAATCAATAATTTTTTATACAGTCCCCATCTGGAGTACGTGTGCTTTGTGCCGTACAAAGAACTGCAAATAGTTCAAAGCAAATTACTTAAAGTAATCTCTGGCAAACCATTTTATTTTTTACGTTGACTCCAGACTGGCAGGAAACCAATTTCATTGATAGTCGGAAACAAAAACTTAAGATTTATCTCTAAATGAAATGTTTATGCCAATCAACTCATCGCATATCTAACTATCGTTTTAGTTTTTATAATCATAATAATATTTGGTATAAACTAGACATATTATTTTAGGCTGGTACGTAAGTTTTTACATTAAACCATTAGGTTTTTTTTGCTTAAGTTTTTAAATTAAACCATAAAGTTTTGTTAGCTTAACCCGCACAAAGATACATTAAACATTATCTTTACACTACTTAGGTTTCCTTATGGGGGTAGTAGCATAGATGATAGGACACGATGTTCAATTTCTAGACAATTAATTATTATTAATGCAAAACTTTCCCTTATATTGAATAGAACCATTATTAGTATTATTATTATAATTATTATTATTCTTTTACTAAAAAATACCCGAGTATGCTTTGCAACTACAAATACGTATTGACGTTAAATACAAAATCCAAATATATAATAACTACAAATATTATACAAAAACCAAAATAAATAAAAATAAATTTTTTGTTGCCAACAAAACAATTACATATTCCCTAAACAACACCTTCTAAACGATGTGATATGCTCAAATTCAATTAAGACTGCAGCAACCAGTCCAAACTGATCGAATTAACTGAATGTAAATTTAATTGAATAATACTCACCTAATTGAAACTAATATCATAGCAAATATTAAATATTTGCCCAATAAAGGCACCACTAGTGATGTTGGTGGAATAATTTCGACAACTAGTAGGAAGAACACGTGGAGACTAATTAGAATAGATATTGATAAAGTGACCTGAAATGAAACAAGCACAATTACCATACAAAACCCAATGCAGCTTGAATCGATTAACTTATAAACAATCAAATCAAATCATATACAAACCTTTTCTCCACTATCTGAAGGCAAATAAAATGTTAAAACCGTAAGAAATGATATACCCATGCAAGGGATAATAATGTTGACCGTATAAAAAAGTGTTTTTCTTCGCATTGTTATGTTGAATGTTATATCCAAGTATGGTTCGTCACAGCATGTATAGAACTTTTCGTTTCTGCAAAAGAGCAAAAAGACAAACATTTCAGCGTTTCAGGATTTACAAGGAAATCATTATTAATTCATGTACAAAGGAGCAAAGAGACAGAGGTTAAAAGGAATCCGGAGAATGTACGGTGGAATATTTTAGAAGGAATCTTCCTAGTGAGAGTTTAGCCTAAGTTTAAGACGAAAATCTTTCCAGGAAAGCTGAAAATATACTGCCAGCTAGCCATCATCTTGTTGAAATGTAAACGTCTCGACAAATTCGAAAGGTGATGTATACTTAAGAAGCTTGTAATACTTTCGAAGATATTTTTGGTCGCTTTACACCAGTTGAAAGGAATCTCACAGCTTTAAGAAAGGTTTTCGACATGGTATTGTTTCAAAAATATTGAAGGCTTTAATTTGCGTAGAATTTATTTTTAAAGCAAATGTAGGAATACATTGATTTACCTACTGATCTTTTACGTAATCAGAAATAGACTATGCTATGTATTGTACTGGAAGTTTAGGTAAAAGTAGGTTTTTAGAGTACTGAGTAAAATCTTCAAAATGTATCAGCAATGAAATATAGACCGCCGGATAAGACAAATAATTCCTCGGCATTATTTCGCGAACAAATAGCAATATACATATGTATAAATCCTATTAATGTATTTATAAACATTTGCCAGCTAAAGCTATTTCTGGTAGTTTGTTGTAGTCGGTGTTTAACGGATGTTCATTCGTGTTGATTTTATCATAAACAACGATCCATATTTTCGACATTGATAACTTTGGGATAACTATTACATCATTTTGGCAACTCAGTCAGTCAATAGTATCGGACAAGTTACTAAGTATTTTATTGTGGACCTTTAAAAATAGTAAATCAATATCGCCAAACTCGTTCATGCCAGTTATTGTTCTCGCAAGTCGTAGTAGTTTTAGTAGTAGTTTTAATAAGCTGAATCCGGGCATCGGTGTGAACCACTTGATCTTGTAAAGAACATAAACCACAAATAGAAACCCATCATAGGCGAGGAAAATTTAGACTTGGTGATATTCCTTGATCAGAAAAGCTTCATGGTTTCCTTGTATATGCCTCCAAAGTAAAATGCAGAGGTTCGGTGGTGCTCTTCTTCTGTAGTGTACTTTCATTGAGATCAGATGGTCATTGTTTAATAGCCCATGTACAGGGGTCCGGAAATATAAATTCTTAACATTTTTATGCCTAAAGCTCAGATCCAATCTGATCTGACGAGCAGATTCACTTGCGGTATCCAATCTGTCTTCTATTTTGAGCGAAAAATTAGCATAACCGTAAGCATTCTCTTTACATTTAGGTACAGGTTCAGCTAAGACCGTGGTTTGAACGAGCTAGGAATTGCAAACTCAGCTAAGACCAAGGAGGTGTAAAATCAAACAGATTAACGACCTGTATCCTAGTTTCGAATCTGCTTAATGCAACTATGATCAGCCAGTTTCGTAAGCAGAACTTGCCGACGGACATTGCACAGTACCGGGGTAATTGCGGGCTTAAATTAGCGATTATTGCTTCATTTTACCTTATTTTGGCTCTGCCGTCAACACAAGAGCGCGATACAGAGGAAGATTGGTTCGCCTACATAATCTCACAAAAAACTTAAAAAATTGGTTAGAAAATCCAAAAGTGAGTCATTAAAGAGACTTTGAGGCTGTATTTATTCTCAGTATTTAGTATTTATTTATTTTATTTAGGCTCATTATTTATTAAATCGTGAGATGGTGATCGCGTTGTTTCTTGTAAAGCCAATGGCGGTGGTATTTTAATCGCCATCGATAGCACTCTTTGTGGAATACTGTGTGCTGAGTTCGTTCCTTTCTCTAGCTTTCCTTTCTTTTACTTTCTTCCTTTTGCTCTCCCTCTTTCTCTTTTCCCATATGCGCAACCTGATCCTCATTACCCGCCACTCTTGATTGATGCTGACCTTAACTTCCAGGCAAAGAATACATAGCCTTCTATTCTGCGTTAAGGCTTCTATAAAACTGAAGTTCAGAAAATGTCCGCTGAAATCAGTCTTATTAATTGGTATTCAGTTTTTAAAAGGTTGGATGTTGATTGTACATCGTCCAAGATTTACTCTTTCTGTTCTAATCTTATCTTTCGTTATACTTCCATCACACGTCCTTTCAAACCCAATGATGTTCCTTGATTCAAATTGAAAGTCTTTGATGCTCTAAAAGCTAAGGAAAAAGCCCGTGAAAAACTGAAAAAAGATGGGTTTACCCGCTGATCTTCAGGATTGCCATAGTTTGCGTTCTGATGCTAAAAGAGTCCTCAAGCATGCAATGCGTGATTACTTCTTGAGCATTGAAGCTTCAATCTGTTCTAATACATCCGTTCCCTCAAATGCAACTCTTCAGTTTCTGATTCTACGTATCTTGATGATGATATTGTTTCAAATCTTCAAGCTATTTGCCATTTATTTCCTTACTTTTTTTCCTCCTTCTTTAATAAAAACCCATGAAAAACCTCTATAACTTCTAATTTCCTCCGTTCCTCTCCTCTCTTTTCCGTGTTTTGTACCAATCCTTTGGAAGTTGAAACTCTTATGCATACTTTAGATTCTATTGCTAGTTCCGGTCCTGACGGTATTCTTAATGTGCTTGTCAAATCCTTCTCAACCTCTCTCTGTGTTCCTTTAGCTATCGCTTTCAACATTATAGGCCTTGGATCTGGTGTATTCCCTTCTTTATGGAATTCCGCCAAAATGTTACCAATCTTCAAATCTGGTGAACCATCTGTCGTCTCTAACTATCGCTCTATATCTCTCTTCTGCTGTTTTGGAAAACTCCTTGAACGCCTTGCCTATAATAGAGTTTATCCGTTTCTACAACATTTACTTGCTCCTCTACAATGACCAACATTATGGTGTTCACTAATTTTGTCGCTTCTGCCTTCGATTATCAACGTCAAGCTGATGTAATTTATACAAACTTTTCGAAGGCTTTTGATTCTGTGAACCATAGTCTGCTGCTCAATAAAATTAATGGGTTCGGTATTTTTGGTCCCATCCTCTCCTGGCTTTCCTTCTATCTTCATCGTCACCACAGCAGAGTAATTTAAAACTGTTTCATTTTTTCCCTGATGTTCCGCACATCTAGAATTTTTCAACGATCCATCCTAGGGCCCTTACTTTTTATCTTCTTTGTCAATGACCTTCCGTTTGTTATGAACTCCTCCTGCCTTTTATATGCGGATGACTTGAAATTATTGAGGGCAATTAAGTCTGCGGACGATTGTTAAAAATTGCAAGCTGATTTATTTGTCATTAGCCACTGGTGCCAAAACAGCTCGTTACCACTAAACATTTTGAAGTATTATCAGATGTCATTCTCATATCGAAATGCTCCACATAAGTTTCTTTGTCTGGTGTTTCCCTATCAAGTGTCTATCATTTTAAAGGCATTGGCATAGTGTTTAGCTCTAAATTAACATCTGATGTTCATATCATGATATAACGGCCAGGGTTTCTAGGATTGCTAGTTTAGTTTCTGTGTGTCTGACCGAAGCTTTTGCTCTCAAAATCTGTCGTCATCAGCGAAAACGCTAATCTGACCATTTTAATAATTTCAACAGCCGAGCCTGACTGGCATCTGTTGTTTAGTATGAGATTCTATGAGAGACACTATGTTTAGTATGAGATTCGTTCAACTGATTGCATACTTAAATAAAACTTTTAGGATATGTTTAGTCTTGGGGTATGTATTGCCACATTGATGACAAGTAAAGTTAGTATTTATACCAAAACCTTTTAGATTCAAAACATTTAGATTCAAACAAATTTAGGCATTGTCTGATAGTTTATGGTGAGATGCCTGGAAAAACTTGCTGAACGACAGGATCGCCCTAAAGCACTTAATTATAGTCCCCAAATAAAGGACAACAGGCGTATCATGTGAGTCGGCCATCCTATTTTTCAGTCGTAGAGCTAATGAAGCTAGTTCTAATGGTGATTTCCCGATGATGATATTTGTTGTCATTGCAAGGACTTCTGACCGCGTGTCTTGTATGAAGGTTTGCGAAACGATTAAATGAATGAATACCATACTGATACTCGGATTGTTACTGTCAGGAGCTGGAAGCTACTTGAAAACAGAGGGGAGAAGCTACTTCAGAACGAAGGTGAAGAATAGAGGTCCTCAAGGAGCATTTTATTGCCACTATTGAACAGTTTTTTTTTTAAATAAACCACCTGGTAAATGAACTGCAACAAGAGTGGGTCAACGCACAAGCTGATGCCGATTACATGGCCACACTAGCAGTCAGTAAAAATTTGAATGTAAAACTAATGTAATTCCACCACAACTCTTGCTGGGCCTAGGGGTTGAAGCTGGTAGAGAGCTTCATTCACAAATTTAAAATCAACGCGTTTACTAGTGTGAAACGATTAATTCCAATCCTTTTGTCACTGAATAACTCAGGTATGTATTAAGAGGTAGGTGAACTCAAAACTTAGTGTGCTGTCCCTGGTCCGAATTCAGGTTCGGACAAGGGACCAAACACTAGAAGCCAGTGCTCTACCTAGTAGACTACACGAGCTACAAGCATTGGATTTTATCAAGTATTTGTTTTATTTCGTGCTCAAGGCACTGAATTTTAGTGAATTCTGTTAAAACGAGGCTTGCTTTATTTTCCAGAAAAAGAGAGCAAGAAGAACTTCCAATAGAGAAAGGTAAGGCTCTTTAACTCTCAGACGAAGTTAACTATCTAGGAAAATTTTTGATTGAAAAGTTTCTGGAGACAAAATATGAAGAAGTGAAATTTTGTTCAGCTTTAATCACTTCCAGGAAATACAAGAGAGTAGTCACCATCACGTAGAGTGTGTTGCTTCATGTAGCTAGTTAGGAGCTACATATGTAGTAATAACTATGTAGAAAGTATAAGGCCGTATAAGGCCAAAATTGTCCATCACACCACGGATGCTTACTTGCATCCATAGTGTGATGGACAATTTTGAAGCTCTTGTATGCTCGAAAGAAGTTAAACACATAATCATTGAACGTGTGCTTAAGTGCCTATGATGTTATGAGAGCTGATTCTGGGGTAACCCTGGTTATAATTCTAAATATGCCTTCACTCGACATTCAAAGTCGGATTGTGGCGGTGAGCTCTGCCCATAGACTAATTCAACTGGTTCTAGGGGTAGACTACTGCATTGCTCTGGTTCTTGCGATGCCTTCGGTTACTCGGGTTCCCTTAATAGAACCCGGACGAAGATATTAAGTAATCTTTTTTAGCATAAGTGCCTGAAAACACCCAAATCTCTAACCAGGCGTAAATGAACTTTGTAACTAGGTTCAATAAGGGGCATTTGTTTTGGGTACCGTGAGATTGTGGCGTTGAAGGTTTGCTGATGCTATTGCGTAGCAAGGCTCAATATTTAATTTAAATATCCCGAATCTGCATTAGGTGGACAGTAGATATCCATAAGAGAAGATGGCTGTTTTCCGATGTACTGAGGCACAATAATATTTTCCCCTCCGAACCTAACATTACACTGCAGAATCTCTAATGCACGAGAGTAGGAAGAATTGTAGCGGAATGACATGCATATTGACTGATATAACTATCTTCCAGTGTTGCACTGGATGATGTTTGCCGATCTTGTTTACGAGAGGTGGATTCTGTGGAGCAATTTTGGTGCCAGTGTCTAGTGTAAGCGAGTACTTTATACCAATGCCTCAACTGATCGCCTCAGAGGACTTGTAATGATCTTGGACTTTTTTAATAGATCCAAGAAATCCTGTAAGGTTGGAAGTATGAATACAATGACACATTTTGGCTTAAATAGACTTTTCTCACTCAGACTCACACTACCACGATGGAATTCATTATCTTCTCTCCGGCGCAAACAAGGTCTCAAAAGAGCTAAGTGTCTAGTCAACAGAAGACTACCAAGTTTAATCTTTGTGATTACATCTGCTACTCTCAAGTCTCAAAGGTATATGTGACAATCGCTAAGACAATCACTTTGTGTAACAGAAAAACAAGTAAGATTTTGATGAGCTTTCACTGGCTCAAGTAGTCCCCCGCGTACTTCTGCCTCCATAATGTTATTTGCTGCTTTTATTGATCCAAGAAAGTTGAGAGACTACACTATTTCAAAGTCATGCTCCACTGCCTTGAGGGTTCAACCAACTTGAGGTTTTTTCCTGCACATGATGCCAGTACTTACTTTTTCTTTCCTTTATTTATGTGCAGCATCAGTCGTTTACTCGGCCCGTATGACAGATTGTTATGCAGCTAGTTTGGATTTGCCAATGATGTCAATATCATCTGCATGATTCAATATCTGGCTGACTTGATGACATTTCAGAAAATTAAATTCCTTTCTCTTACGCTATGTTAGAGAAAAGGTAGGACAAAAGATTTCCTTGTTGGGGCCCACTGAAGGTGTTGAAAGGTCTGAATAGTAATCTGGCTGTTTTGACTTGGCATGGTCAACAATCACAATCGTATCAGTTTACTTAGGATATTAAACTTTCTCGTGCCTTTAAATCTGCTTCTGCTTGGACTTATCATACACTCCTACTTTGCTTACGCAATCATAAATGGCTTTAAAGTTTATGAATAGATGGTATAATAAAATGTTGAGCCTCCGACATTTTTCCTACGTATTTCGAAGAGTGAAAATTGCTGATTTGATTGAGATGAAGCCACATTGATATTGGCTAATGGGGCTATCCAATCTAGCTGGATACAGAAGAATATTTTAGAAGTAATCAACCATTTTATACTTCTTTAGTTGGTGCTCATCGTGACATCTGCTTTGTTATTTATGGGGCATGTTATGCATTTCCGTCAGTATTCTGGCATATCTTCAAAAGCGCCCATACAATCACTACAATTTCATGCATTGCTTGATGAAACGTGGTCCCTGTATCTGTAATAAGCTAAGCTGATGTGTCATTGGCTCCAGAGGTCTTGTTAAATTATTATCGACTTGTGGAAAATGATGGCGGCAGCATAAGGCTATCATCTGGAATTGACATAGCTTCTGGTTTTTCGGTGAAATGAGCAATTCATCTAAATGAACCCATTTCCCGTCTCTCTAAAATGCCTTCATGTTCAGTGATCAAATTTCCTTGTTTATCCTTACAGCACGTGCAGTTTGATGTTTACTGCGTCATGTTTTAAACTATTTGGTGGGGCTTCCGCACCTAGTGTATCTCACGTTATCTCTCTTTCCTTTATATTTCAAAGAAAGGGTATTCCTTCCATACTGGCTTTTTCCATCTGTGAGTATCGTCTCTGTTCTTCGGAGCTGTTTATATTCCTCCTCGTGTGCTTGTATTCTACATTGCTCGGCATGCAACTTGGTTACTTTCAGTCACTTTTTTTACTTCAGTCTTAAGGCGTGTCCACTTTCCACGCACACCCAGCATCTTGGTCCCTAAAATTACTCCTTCTCCACCCAGCCATTCGAATGCAAGTTCGAACGTAGTACCAATTGTGTTACTGGTGTTTTCGTTATACAAGGCAGCTGTGTTGATACAAATCTGACTCGCGGATGCAATAGTCCTATGCAAAGCAATCAGCGCTCTGAAAGTCATACACACAAGATGGCGATCCAAGTCTATGTTAGCGCCTCGGAATGTTTATACTGCCTTTAGGTTTGAGTATTGGCAGTGGGCCTATTAGATGTTTCCAAGTAGCCTTATGAATATTCTTACGTAGAACCCTGGCACAGAACAGCATTCGATGTCCATCTGATTTCTAGTGTTTCTATATAACAGCATTATAATCAGACAGGCTATCAGCCAGATTTTTGTAGAGCAATCTAATATTCTACGAGAAAATTTGCAAATCCTGTAGCCATTTTCCCATGTGTGGTCATCATTGTGCTATCAGTCTGGTTCCGCAGTTTGTTTTTTTGGATCGTCATGGTGGTTAAGAAAGTTTTTATGGAAACGGTTAACCTTACTTGGAAGAAATTAGCTTGATCATATTAAATAAACCTTTGTCCCAAGCAAGTCTTTTTTTCCTAGCAGATCATCACAACAATGTTCTGATAACACTTCCCCCAGCCTGAACAGTAACGTCATGTGAATATATTTCTCCACTTATTCAGCTGATTGTCTGCAGCCAAGTTTTGTGTGAAACACAGTGACTGCGAAATGTCTCACTTCGCTGTCAAAAAATTCGAATGTACTGTTTTGTATGGTAATGCCCACATTGCCGGCGGCCAAAATTTGGGCGAATATTCTGCAGCTTCAGAATTTGCCAATTTTTCCAATTTTTTTCGTTTGGCTAGGTGTAATTAGGTCTCCTTGAATTTGGTTGGCAGCTTGGTTGGCGCCATGAATATATTTGTTATTCGCTGCCAATGTACTTCATCACATTTGAATGCGAGATCCTGCATTGAAATTCGCCGCTCACTCACAGTCAATATGTTTCGGCCTTTTCACGGCTAGCTTTTTTCATAAATACTTTTAGCAAGGTCACAGTATCACCAAGAAGATTTTCAGCTTTAATCTTATACCTTCCGCTCCAAAAAAGACAAAATTGAACCATGTGAACGAAAGCAATGTTATAGCTTTTATACTGCGACAGCTTGTTAAATCACATATGTATGCCTTAAATAGCTTCATGTATTTTTATCTCCAACAAACTTTAAAAACCGTGCACATGCTTCTCGCACACACATACATATATGCACAAAATGAAAATATTATGCGAGCGAGGACGTCAAGGACGTTTTTCCTTATTTTGAAAATTGTAAAATTATGTCAGCACCATTTAAGGCCAGGCAACTTTACAAAATTAACTTTCGCTCAGAAAACATACATATGTAGGTGCTACCTACATAGATGCTTCTGCTTATTCTTGCACGGACAGCCATCAAATTTGAATATTTTCCATGAAATTAGTTTTCGTATCTCCTGTTTAGATGTTTTTAGTATCGGAAAAATCCCTAGAAACAATATTATGCGATATTTACGTCTTGAAATGTTATTCTTATATGAAGCGGGAAACTTGTAGTAGCTTCGTCAATACAATCGATGAGGAATGCACAGTGAATTGTTCTGTTGATATCCTTAGAGTCAATAGCTTTCAGTTTATACATAGTTTGAAGAGAAAATGTATTCGAAGGCTGTACTGTTTACTCGAAGTATAAATGTGAAGGTTCGAAGGTTGAAAGCTAAAAGTTGTTTATCTGCAAGGTTTACTCTCTTTTCATTTCCCACCTTCATTTCCATAAAAAGGTTGGTTGGTAGTCTGCAAAGAGAGGTTCAATTTTCTGTCAATTTTTTTTACCACATTTCACAACATAATGTTACTTTATTGGAAATTTATCAGATATGAAAAATTCGTTGTGTTCTTATCATGAACCCCATCATGTTTTGATGAACAAACATGCTCATTCTAGTATAGTGTTTTACTTTATAGAACCGGAGTAACTAAACAGGCTACAAGCATAACAATACTTCTACCAAAATGAGATCTTTAAACGCACGTATACCTCAAAGCTCTGTATTTGACGGGCTGGAAATAAATCATTAGATTGTTGTTGAGCATCTTAAATCAGATGGAAACGATATGGTGCAAAATTTGTCGGAAATTTCAGAAAAAAGTTGTTGCGAAAGAAGGAACGGATGAAGGAAGAACTTTGCAATAAATATTATTTTTTATCTGAGCACGTGCAAGTTGAACGTAGTAGTATTGACGTGTTTACTTAGCAAGAAAAAGTTTGTTTGTGGCACGGATTGGCGTTGTTTTGATAAAAGAAGCAATATGTGTCAGGCGTTTGATTCAAACTTAGTTACCAATCGTTATTACTTCGTCACACATGTGACGAAAATATGTTATTCTTAAGTCATTGTAGATGGATGGTGTTTTTGCGATACAACACAAGGTGAATAAATTGCAGGTTATAAAACAACTTCGAACAGTAGTTAGATAGTACTTTCGTTTATTTTTATGGTAACATGTGATAGCTGAATATAAGGCTAGGAAAAGAAAAATTAAGAAATAACTTCCAAATAAACCAAAGTTAATGGTATATGTAAGAGGTGCCACAATTATTTGTACATGTGCGAAATATCGTTCAAGGAGAACACTAATGGCGACCAGTAGACTCACTTACTTCACTATAGTTTTCACAATATGGTGTGTTTAAATTGTTTGAAAATGCCCACAGAATGTGAAAATAGCATTGACCAAAGGTCAACTATTGTTGCTGAGTAAAAAATGGAGTTCTTGGGCGAGAGCTTTTGGAAAAGCATAGGTTTCATCGGACAAGAAAAAAAAGGATGGGTGAAGAGACAACTTCGGGCAGTGCAAACGACGTACAGAAGAAAAGTGTGTTGATTTCAGAAGACAGATATATAAGGAAATGAAAACAATAGTGAGAAGTGAAGTAATTTGTCTAAATCTGAGCGTTAGTAGTAGTGAAGGAAAACTATGGGCACTATGGACAAATTTGACAAGCTTTTACTCCGCAAACAAGAAGATAGAGACTGAAATAGTAGGCCATTAGACACGTTATAGCCAAAAACTCATAGATCTTAAGTATCGGAGGCACCAAAGAGAATATCTGAGGTAGTAATTCTCTCGATTTGTTCTAATTATAGATTTTACCTATGTAAAAAATTGCTTCAGTAAATTTCGTATATGAATACGATTATTTCATTTTTTTAAATCTCTCTGTTCTGAGGTGCTAGTTGATCTGAACTCTAGAAAGCTGTAGAGGCTCTTAGTCGCAAGCAACGCAAGACCTGTGCCAAAGAGCGAAGCTACCGGTGAAGGTGATAGCTTACCAATGCATTGAAGACTGCAATTATTTCGCTGGAAATGGTATTTCAGACAGTGGATTTTTTGAGCCCACCAGGAGAGGCGAAAGAAAGGTTAGCTGGTGATGCTAAGGCTTTCAGCTCAGAGTAGAAATATTTTGAATGGATGAGTGGGGTTAAAGCCATTTAAATCAAACATTTCAAACGTGAGAAAGCCCTTGTTGTCTAAGGGTCCCTGAAAAGGGGGCCCCACAGACATCATTCCTCCTCCCCCATTCCTTTGCCTGAAGGTAAAAGTTTGGTTCAGATAAACTTGAAGCATTCTTTTGTGCAAAAAACTGGTATAACTGCAAGCTTTCGCCTACGTTGCATATAAACAGATGTGCATATAAAAAGTTCAATTAAAGGACAAAGATCTGGTATGATAAACGATTTGTGAGACCGATGACTTGTGTTCTAGTTTCTAATCTAATTGATGCCACCACGATCAGATAGTTTTCAAATCATGCAATATCGGTGATATTGCAGGGACATTGTCACTCCAATTTACTTTCCTTTTGACTCCCGCCACTAACACTGAAGTTGATAGATCGGTTTCTGAATCAGACAGACTGTTACTTCTATCGCACCAGTTGGAGCTGTAACAAATGTAACACCAGAGCAAACAGACTCTTCTGCGTGGCAAATGACTCTAAATACATTTCGCCTACCTTTGTCACCCCAAACAGAAGGGCAGTTGGGGACACATCACTATGTTTTTCTGGAACAGTTGAATTAATAACTAGATAGCGCATATTTGATGAGGTATCACTCTTTGAGCCGGGCTTGCAAGAGCAACACAGAAAATAGCTGCTTTACCCAAAGAATTTCTCAGAAAACATGCATAAATTTGATGAGTACCTTCAAAAGAAAATACTTCAGTTTGTTGTGTGATTGTTTAAAAGGTGGACGAGAGATGTTGGGGAATTAAAGCTTTTTGCCGTATAACTTCCAGAGCAGTCATGAAATAAAAACGAATTTCATATGATATATGGAACTTAATGTAGGCATTATTCAAAAGGAATCTGGTAAAAAAAACCATTATAGGGTTACCAACTATTGCTGGCTTTTTATTTATTTGCAATACCTTTATTAACCGATTTTATCGTAAAGTTTTCAAACGATAATGATCTTGCAGTGACAATAAACAACAATTATTAAGTTTTCGAAAATTTGAAAACTTTTGCGAGTGGTAATCCTAAATTTCTTTGTACCCCTATAACTTCCAATACAGCCATTGGATCAAAACTAAATTCGCAGAGTAGGTTGATGTCAATGTGAGGCAGGTGTCATACGTTTTTGGCTTTGATGCTACCAAAGGGTTGCTAACGCGTGGCGTTTTTTGCTATTGTCGTTTCAATAAATGCTTACATTAAGTATTTAAATCGCGAACATTTACAATGAAAATAAGTTACCATTGTTTAAATTTTCTTAGTTCTAGAAAATTTTTCGCTCCAAACATCTTTCGTTTTTTTTATCCTAAACATCTTTCTATCCTTGTAACTTTCGACGAAATCATCGGATAAAATCGAAATCGATAGAGTTATTTGATTTTAACGTGAGGCAATTGTGGGAGACTTTTAGTTGTAGTGATGGTAAAATGTTGCAAGCACTAAGCATTTTCTTTGTGTATGTTATGTTATTCAGCTTTCAAAGTTTTGCAGTGTTTGGCTTTCCTAAATCTTGAAATTCCTTAAATCCTTTCTACCCTATGAATTTAAATACATTGTTAAGATCAAAGTGATTTTGCAATCGAAACAGGTTGGAGCACGTGTGGTAGAATATGTACTCAGAATCTGCACGATTCTTCTACTGTTCATCGAACTTTAGTGTTTGTAGCGATTCATGTGCACTAGGGTTTAATTTACCTGTTTTTTTTGCAGCTGAACGATGCGTTTTTGCATCATTCAATGGTAGTTCGGTGGAATTCGACAAAAGCTCGAAAGAAGACGAAACATCAAAATCGTATTAAAATGGTTAAATACTTCGATTCCAGCATTTGGTTTATTTCAGGATAATGTAAAAATAAACCATTAAGCTGTGCTCAACCATTCGATCCGATGATAAAATCTTTTACGATTACTTTAACACCATCAGAAGCCTGAATATAATGCTTTCACATTATTTTTATCCATCAGACCTGATGATGGTCGCTAATAACAAAGAAGATTGATTAAAAACTGTTTCATTTTAAATGATAGCTCTTCCTTTCGTCGACGTCAAAGTTTTATCTCCGAAATACGATCTTTTACGATTATCATAATGTATTATGCAACAGGGTATGAAAAGATTCCAGTCCATTTATTGTGAATCAACTGCCATTTTATACAATATGATTAATTACACAAATCGCCCCGTCGAATAAATCGACTCGTCCATAATGAATGAAAGACCCAATCGTTTTCTCTTACAATGTTGGCAATTTAATTCCAAATTGTCAAGCGCAGCGAATAATACACGACCATGAAGCGCCTTTCAGTGGAGATTGGTTTGGATTTTTGTTCGATTCGGGTAATTAGCAGAGTGCTGTTGTAGTCAATGCGACCAAATTATATTTGATATTTGCGCATTGTACGGCTACATTTCATTGTTGACCTAACGATTAAAGTTTTTGATAATTGAACAGGTTGACGGCAAATTAGTGGAAATTGATTTGAAAATTTTGCTTGTAATAAGGTGTTAATTTATCATTGGATGGCAATTAGCTACAGTTTTCATCGTAATCAGTATTTTTGAATAATGTTCAAGTGACATTATGAATTGTATAGAGTTATTTTTCGATGGTTAAGTGCTGGTAGTTGTTGGTTTGAATTAATTTGAGGTAATGTTGTCAATTGTTGCAATTAGGTCGAAGCTAATCGTGGTTGCTAACGACATTCCTTTTTTAATGAATCAAACTTCATCGACTCAAGGATTAGCACTTTGCATCTATGTTGAGAAATTAATTTGGAGATTTTGTAAGGCCTCCTTCACACACTAAATCACAAAATAATTTTGGATGCATCAATTTGCTGCTTATGAAGTGGAGTCCCATTGTAAACTCAGTAATCATATCTTAAAAGCTAGTGATAGGGAAAATGTTAAATGAGATAGTGATTTGCTATGGAAATTTAGCAAATGTTCCCCTTTCGCCATTATTGTAGAGCAAGAGGGTCCTACTCAAAACATTGAACTTATGACGAAACTAAAATATAATGAACAAAACATAGTTTATAACTCACCTTACCGCCGGTACTTCTAAGATGTCCCATTCAACTGACATGTAGAACTCAGATAAATCTACACCGACGTCAACAATATTACTTCCTTGTTTCTCGTCCATGTGCCTCAAGTCGACCTGTTTTATTCGAGATAGAGCTATTAGAACACTGTTATCATCTTTTTTTCTAAATATCACTACATAGTTAATGTGATGAAATCTAAACAGAAAATTGTGTTGAAAACAATAAAAATTTCCAAGATACAATATTCATAAAAATCGAAAAAAGATAAATCCATCTTTTAGGCTAAGATTCAAAATAAGAATGGATGAAAGCGAACGCATGCAATATTTAAATGGTGTTCAAAGTATTCATTTTGTCATAATAATGATTAAATATGGGTACTTGGGAAAGAAAATGATCACTGTACTCATTAATTTCTAAATTTGCCTCATAACGTTACAAGTTCCATTCCTACGTTTCTCACGTTTAAATTGTTTCTTACGAACCAAAAATAAACATCATTTTCATCGAGAGTCATACACATTAATCATAAATTCAAAGTTTCGTGGTGACTGAAGCTTAGTGTAAATTTGGAAGTTTGGTAAATTTGAACATATAAAACAAAACGGATCGGAATGAAGAAAAGGTTCGCGGTCGTTCTTTTTTTTACACGGAAATAGAAAAGACTTTGTAGGGGTTTCGGATATGCTAACTTTTGATGCATGTTCATAATGAAAAATTCCAATTTGTACTGAAAATTATGTTTGGGTTGAAAGTGCAGATTTTTGTGCGATGAAAAACGAACATGCAAATCAAGCATACGTGACATGCAAGCTGTTTTTGTGAGGATTAAAATCAGAATATCATACAGAAAACTTATGTGTAGATATATCTTACAACATTTAATAGTAAGTACCAGGGATGGATACATATAATTAAGGGTTTGCACAATGCTAATGCTATGTAACGGCAAAATTCATCTTGAAATACAACATTGGTTTCAGTAATGTTTCATCATGCTCCGCAACATTTATATCATTCAATTTGAGTTGGAAAAATGCAATGTCTGACGGATGCAATGCAGTGTTCAAGGTGAGCTAAAATTCATGGTGCACATATAAATAATCAAGCACATTTACTTGTGTATTGAGTGTGGACGATTATAATGCAAAATACAACAGGCAGGCGTATAATTCTACCCTGACTCAGCAAAAATGATAATAATCCATGCTTAGTACATTTCGCGCGTTGTACATTTCTCATTACCGTGTGCATTAGCTTATATACAATTCATATGAGTAATGAAAGTTATCTTGTTTATTTGTCTTAAAAAATTATCCGCCATTGATGCTGTTGGCTTTGTGCGGTTAGTTTTCGATTCCAGACACAAATGAATTAAGAATAGATACTACTCGCGTATAAAGTTGTTTCCACTTTCTGTAGGTGGTGATTAATATTTGTTTACTATTCAGTATAAACTCGAAGTTCGGAAATTTTTGTCAGACCAAAAATATTGATTTTTGTATCTATAACTACCCACACTTTTTTTCGCTAAGTATGCTTTATATTCTCAGATATTCAAAGTAAACATTTCTTATGTACTTTTTTCAACTACATGAAATAAATTTATAGACAGAATGAGAAATACATTGTTACGCATATTTGGTTGCGTTTTCAGGTTTTTAGTTGTTGTTCCTTTGCTGCTGCTGTGGTATAAAGCTCATACTATAGACGCATCTTAATTGCTTCTTTATAAGTTCGATGCGGTTTATCAAAATAAAATCTTTTACATGATATTGGAGGAATCAGCTTGCTAGTTTCTCAATTTAGAAACTCGCTTATCGGTGGTGATTTGAATTCGAGACATCCTCTGTGGGGAGGTTCTGTTATTAACAGAAATGGTAGGGTGCTGCTCGATTGGCTATGCCAAAGTAGTCCTCCTATTCCATTGCAAGTATTGGTAGGGAATATTGGTAGGGAATCTTGATGTGTGCGCGACCGAAAATTTGTCAATCCGTCAAGTTGATAGCCTCTTGGTTAGTGTCAACGACATCATAAGTTCTACTGTTGACAGAAATTCCAGTTTGATCAAGCTTGGTAAGTATCAGGGTCACAAACTACCGCCGGATATTGCTAAGCACATGAAGGTGAGGCATATTTGGCGTTGCAAGTTGAAGCGGGTTTTTCATAGACATGGGAGGAATCACCCGCTGTATAGCTCACTCCTTTCGAATATCAACTGACTCAGCAAGTTTATTGCTGAAATGGCTGGTAACTTTCGCAGTGAGTGTCTTGCACAGCGGCTGGCTGCCATTCGGTCAGGCCCCGACATGTAAAAGGAAATTAATCGGCTTTCTGGTAAAAACATCAACCGGGAGATAGCGGTAATGTTTCTGTGTGCAACCCTGATCTGCAGGCCGAATTGTTCGCAGAAACATTTCAACCGCAATTAAATGCTGTTCCGCCCATCTTCTCTGCTTCTGATAGAAAAAATTTACTGGAGGAAGTTACTTCGTTTCTCAGTAGTCACAAGGAGCCGCTGGTTACATTTTCATCCAAAAATCCATCGGATGATCCCCAATTCACAAGTGATCAATGTCACTTTGTCAGTAGTGAATACTGGGTGCACTTGTTAGGTCGTATAAAAAGTAAAAATTCATCTAGGCACGATGGGGTATCTTGCTTTATTGTTAAACATCTTCCAATCTCTATGCTCAGATTACTTTCTATAATTTTCAATAATGCCTTGAACAACGGCTATTTTCCCGACACATGGAAAATTGCTAAGACTGTTCCCAGTCACAAAGAAGGCAAAAATAATGACGCCAGCAATTTCCGCCCGATTTCTCTACTTCCTAATTTGTGAAAGCTCTTTGAGAAGATATAATTGGGACCCAGCACGCTATCTCGTACTTGCACGAGCAGATTGTGTCACACTTGGAGTGAGTGTCACACTTGATTGTGTCACACTTGGAGTGCGACTTGGAGTGCGACACACTCCAACGAGTGCCTTGGATATTGAGAAGGCCTTCGATAGTGTATGGCACGAAGGTCTTTTATACAAGTTGATCAAGTTGGGATTTCCAGAAATAATAATACGACTCGGCGCAAGCTTCCTTAGCAAAAGACAATTTTATGTTAGCGTTAATGGAGTGAATTCACTCCGGGGACCTGTGACAACAGGAGTGCCACAAGGTTCTGTCACTGAACCTGTTTTATACACCATTTTCACTGCTGACCTCCTTCCTCCAGCGGGCAATCCTCAAATTAAAGTCCTACAATATGCAGATGACACACTCTTATTCGCGTCAAGCCAAGAGCCGCTTAAAGCTGCGAAGGGACTTGAAAATTACTTGGTCAACCTTAAATTTTATTTTGATGAATGGAGCATCAAGCAAAATAGTTACAAAACACAGCTGACTGTATCCAGGAACCCTTCCAAGTATCGGGGATCCCAAACTTCTAGAATCACTCCTAATCCTACATTGCGCTACCTTGGAGTAGATATGCATGAATTCTTGAAATTTAACTTGCATGTTCGACATAGAATTAAAGTGGCCAGGTCCGCATTTCAGCGCATTAGACATCTTTTTACCAAAAAGATTGGCATGACGACAAAGGCTAAATCCATTTGCTATAAAACACTCATTCGGCCAATCCTGACATACGCATCTCCATCCTGGATTACCTGTTCCAAATCTCCCATGGTAGAAGCGGAGATGTTCGAACGGAGAAATCTGCGTTTCTGCACTAGGAGGTTTGACAACCCGGTAACTAAAAAGTGGCCGAGGAATTTTCTCTTATATCGGGAGACAGGACTTGAGCCGCTTAGGGACCGGGCTGTAGAGCTGACGACAAGGTTTTACGCACAGACAGATGGACATGAAAACGAACTGATCCGGGGTATCGGACGTACGAGTGGCTCTAATGAGCCATTTATGCGTCCGGCGGAAATAGCAGGACAGTGGTGGCTCATGGACATGCTGTTCAATTATGTTGGCTTTCCGACGAATCGGAGAGGATAGTTAAGACCTAGGTTGAGTTTAGGTCTAAGTAGGCTAAGCTAATTATATTTAGACTTAAGTTAGATTTTGTTTAGTAAATTAAGTTAGTATTTAAGTATTATATAGCTAAGTCAACCCCAGGTATTGTACTACCTGGGTAATAGTTTATAAGTTAGAATTGTTTTTTTGCGGGATGGTTAAAATTGAAAAAAAATTTATTTACATTGAACATTTTATTTGATAAAGTAGTTTTGAACGAATAATAAATGAATGAAAAATGCATATAATCAAAATCCAAAAAGAGCCAGCAGGCCAAAATAGAATAGCCGCCAAATATAAGATCTTTCGTGTTAAATTCCCGTTAAGCTAAGTTATCTATGTACAATTTAATGAATAACATTATTTTTATTAAAAATTTAAAAAAAACTTCCGTTAATTAACAGCTTAAACAAAAGAATTAGATAAAGATGAAATTCGCAAGATTTCCGTTCTTGTGCGATGAGAAATATCACACCAACTATGTTTAAAAATATCTTTCAATCGTTAATATTTTTTTCACAATAAGTGAATATTTTATAAGGGGCTCGATGCCTCTAAGAATTTCTATTTACAAACCTGCCGCTGCCTCCCACACATGCACACAGGCCTATTTCTAATAATAATCAGTATTTACTGTGAGTTTCGTAATAATCTGATGTAATCAAATGTTATTACAACTCGAAATTTAAACAAAAAAATTCTTTGCATTCTTTTTGGAAGTCTGGGCTCTCTTGGAATTAAATATTTCCAAAACGCTTTCATAGCCAAGCTGAAAACATTATCATTTTTCATTTCGCATACTTGCTTTTCCCCAATTTCTGTTTCCATAGAAATATAAAGGTTAGTTATATATATCTTAATTTTGACTTATAATAGACCTTTTTGATGTAGATCAATACTTAGACCATCTAAATTAGTCGGATCTGAAACTCTTGAGATGATCTCACAAAGTCTTGCAGCTGTAACACATATAAAATATTCGTATAAATATAGCTTCATCACGAGCCCACTTAGTGTGTTTAGGGAATACACAATTGGTGTCAGAAGTGGGATTCGGTTGCACTTGCTATAAGTCTTATAAGTGAATTGAAACTTTGAATGGGTAAAAAACTTAAGCATTTGTAATACAAGGTTTGAACTTTATAAGAAGTGAGACTTTTCGGACTCAGTGGCTTTTCTGAGTACCAGTGATTATCGTATGAAACAGCTTGAATTTGGAAAACAAATGCCCAACTTAGTGACCAAATGAAGGTTGAAATAGCTGCCAATCTACAGAGGCCTGACGACCGACACACATAGTCACAAGAAAGGCCCGTAGTAATGTAGTAAGCAAATTAATGTTGACGGGATTTGAAGCCAAGTATCGGACGTGCCATTGGCTAGCTAGAGGAGGCTTTGAGCATGCGAGCTATTGATCTGGAAACATTTTAATTCTCAGATGATGTGTCGGGCCAAGAACACACTCAAGAGCAACAAGGCAGTGTAAGAAAGAATTCGATGATAGTTTCATTGGGAAAAACAAACCATAGTCTACGATCAACAAAAATTTAGAGATGGAGAAGCGGTCGATACAAAAACTAGATCAACCTGTACAAAAAGCTGACCAGCAGGTTACGGACATTAAGAAACAGCTAGTAAACCACTTCAATGGTGTCACCAAAAGAACTCGCAGCAGAAATTCTTCACATCAAGCAGCTGGATAATTATTTCATCTGCGTTGAATGAGAGTTATAACACTTCAGATAGGGTGTTTATGTTAAACATGGCAGATTTTTCATCAACGATGACGCAGCTACTATCGAATTTCTAATAAGCGCTAACGTTCAACCCAATGCTGCCAGCTATGAGAACGTCGACTCAAGCACCGTGCTAAAATTATTCGTCCACTTTTGTATCGAATTAACGACCAAAACATCAATGCGATAGTAACAATATGATCAATCCAAGCCTTTTTTTGTCGCTCCGCTAGTCTTCTTGTTGCTCCGACTTGTCCGTAGCTTTAGTCAGACAAATATACGAAGTGTGGACGGACACTTTGTATGAGCTCCAAGTCTACTGCGCATATTTGTGCGAAGAAATTGAAATCATATTGAAGGACAATCTAACTTAGCAAGCACACTTTTGCTAGGACCATGTCATGACTCAAAATTTTCTCAAAAAGCCAGAAATGATGGAGGACATAGGGGTCATCAAATGATTTTTGTCCTCTTCCTGATGCAAATCGCTAATGTTACTCTTAGTCCGGGTATCAAATGTATTTCGGTTCTAATCCGTTATTAAACTAGGCAATTGAAATCGGCGCTACCAAAATAGTACAGACTGTAAGTATAGTGCTAAAAAATAAAATTAACTCTTTTTTGCCGAAATAACGTTTACTTAAACTAAGTACTGGAATTTAGATAAACTTTATGTTGATGGTTGCCATTAACACCGACGCCACAAATGGTTCTAGTCCTGGCATCTCCCATTATGTGCGCCCACTAAACCTGGGAATCTAGTTAGTTATACCATCTAGTTAGGCACTCATAAGCTCTGAGCGTTCTTATCATCCGTTCAGCACAAGCAAGGTCTCCTCCGCTATTGTTTGCCATAAAATCTGTAACAAAAGGCTTTAGAACCAGACTTCTTTTCGCTCATACAAGCTATAAACATAGCTCACTGGAGTATGCTGAGCTTTATCTTTGCGACTATATATATTGCCAGGTAGATTGAAAGATTTAATGAAATGAAATAAGCGTATCCATATACGACATTTAGCGAAGCAATTTTGCTACAAAGATAAAATCTATAATTAGAATAAAGCGAGAGAATCACTAAATCAGATATTCTCTTTTCAAGTAAATATCTTAAAATCAGGTACAGTAACAATTTTAAATGTTACATCAAATTAAAGGTAATTTGATTGCATAAAAAAACAAGCCATAAAACTATTCTATAAGTTAGTCAGGGTACAGGTCCGAAACACTTTTATTGACCACCCTGTATCTCCGTAGATTTTGAAAACCGGACCACCCTGTAGAGTAATTTTTTGCTCAAAATATATCAAGGAATGCCTCCTTACAAAAATGTCCACCGAGTACCAAACACCCTGTATATTAGTTTTGATTCGATTTCGATATATCGAAAAATCGATATTTACATTTCGATATATCGCAAACTATCGATATAGAGTGTCGATATATCATATCGGAAAAAATATCGATATATATATTTTAAATGAAACCATAGCTATACTAGGCTATACTAGCGAGACGGTAATCAATCCAATTGAAAAATATT
The DNA here is from genome assembly GCA_947369275.1 of Nemotelus nigrinus. Taxonomy (NCBI): domain Eukaryota; kingdom Metazoa; phylum Arthropoda; class Insecta; order Diptera; family Stratiomyidae; genus Nemotelus; species Nemotelus nigrinus. The sequence continues at coordinate 180,002,492 of OX376372.1, forward strand.
TTCTTGGGGAACCCGTCAAAGTTTGACTACTTTTTACAAATTATCATTTTTTTCTATAAAATATTTGCTATTGTGGTCTGTAACTTTCAGTTTTACATTTTAATCTACTCTGCAACGCACTTTAAGCAGCTCAATTTCGTCCGAAATAATCAAAAGTTTGTACTGTTTTATCTTATCAAACCAATTATTGTTTTTTTGCTCCGTAATTTTCTTCGAAAAAATAAACACAGGTTTCATATAGTCTGCAACAACTGATTGTGCGCAGCAAATCTAATTTAATGAATATTTAATAAGATAATATCATTTGCGGAGAATGCTACTGATTTCAGTTAAATCTACTTAGAATTCATTCAATTCGTCTTTTACTTGAAATACGCTTGATGAAAGGATTTCACTTTCGTAATAATTTGATATACTTTTGATAAAGTGTCTGGGAACTTTCTTTGTCTCTTAGAGAAATATGAAAGTGTACATAGAGGTAAGATACTTTTCCAAAGTGACACAAACTTTGATAAAATAATTAGAATTAAATCCTGGATTTCTTTTCTAGTTACTTCTGTACTAAACTAAACTTTAGTATTGCTGTACTAAAGTAAAATCAATAGCAAGAATAAGATATTTATAGGTTTGAAAAGGTTTGCTTATTGTTCTAAAATAGCTTTTGAGCTTTTTTCAAATTGAATAACATAAAACACTTGCAAATACTTTCGTCAAGATTAAATTTATAGATATTCAAATAATTTTTCGGATTTCACCACCAAGAGTTGACTGTAGTAGCCCCAGAAAAACACAACAAGAAAGCAATTATGCTGTAAATTAATTAACTTTTTCGCTGAAAAGATTATGTGGAAACAAATTGGCGATTAAACTCTCAAGGCATCCAGCGGTTTCAGAAATGTTGCAATTTAATCTTCGCCGTCACTTCACCAGCTACTTTCTTGTTCAAACAACTTCTCTTACTTTCGCGGAAGCGACAGTAGATAGATACTGCTTAAAACGTTCGGACTTGGTATTCATTCCTTTGGCTTATGATAGGAAGTGGGTCAAGGATTAATGGAATCGAGAATAGCGGGATTATTGTCTTAGAAATATTGCGATAAGCATTGTGGTGTGAATCGCAAGTTATATTCATTTCAATAAAGGTCCAATTCTGACTTTTCTTGAAAATGTATCAATTTCTTGATTCAGCTAGATATAAGAGAATTGATGTGAATTTTCTTTTCCTATTATATAAATCAGTTTTAGTTCGTGCATTGGTTGGACAATATTTTCAACCTATACTTTATTTGCTTCTTCTGCAGAAAATGAATAAAGTTTTCTCAACTTTATATTAAGAGCGTAGTCAAAATGATTCGTTGAAATATTGAATTGGTTTTGATTTTCTGTAATTATAGATTCGGACTAAAATCTGAGAGAAATTTTATAGCATCTATCGAATTTTCGATACAAAATCTTGCAAAACATTTTCACTGATCGGAAGCAAATCATGAAATTTGCATGAATCAAATGTTTTGAATAATAAGAAGGGCACTACAGTATTTTCCAGAAGCGTCATATTTATGAGGATAAAAGGTCGAAAAAGGATTCTAATTCGAATTATATTATCATAATGAAGCATCTGTTGAAAGTTAGATTAGCAGCTCCCTACGATTGAAAACATTAACATAATTTATAATCGATATATCAATCGGATTTTAAAGTGAAAGGTTTTGATAATGTCTGAATGTTGAATTAAGATGAACATCCTGTAGATAATTGACTATACACGTGGGTATTGGCTATGAAATCAAAGATTATAAAAAAGATCTGAGAAATTGATGCTTGATAAAAGCGGACGGATTTATAAAATATTTATGTTTTTTTGAAAAGTGAAAAGTTATTCCGTAATATCTGAGCGAAAGTAGGTCTTTGAAATGCCCTGACTCATCGCATTTGCTCAGCGTGCGAAAAACCAGAATTTCAAAATAAACTACGATCGAAACAGGCTATTACGACACTGTTTACATCAATGGATTGGTTATGGTGACTTATGGCGAGAAATCCCACCTATGTAAATATGTATACCGCTTAAAGCAAAATCGGATAAAACGACATATCGGTTAAAGCGACAAACACTCATCAGAAATATAAGCAATAAGGACCAACCGTCATACTGCTTCAGCAAGCCAAAACATAGGGCCCTATTCTGAGAGTCACCTCACGTGACGAATGAAGTGACTCTCTTGATTTCGTATTCCGAGAGTCACGTGAGGTGACTTCATCTCATCTCAAGTGATATTATCGATCTGTCGGCTATTCCGAGAGCCACATGAAGTGACGAGCGTCACGTGAAGTGAGATTTTCAGTCACTTGATACTATCAAGTGACTGTGGTCAGAAGTGATATAAATTGATATTTTGAAAAAAAAAGAAGAAAGATTTTGACGAAGATAATTTATATATTTTTATTTGAATAATGCGGTTAAACTCGACTAGGTGTTTGCCATAACCGTTAGCCGTTTTCTGATAAATTTTTGGTTCGTATGTTTGTGACTTTGTTATTGTGTGTTAATTTTTGGGGTGCTTTATGTTTGTTTGATTGTTCTTGTTGCTTTCGCTTTGAAAACGCAGATGGCATTGACACATGTCTACAATCATTTCACGCCAATTTAGTACGTGCAGCTAATTTTTTTCGAGCTAAAAAGCGACATTTGGGGTTTGAATTTGAAAATTGAATTGTGAAAATCTCTTTCAAATAAGAAAATTGATCGAAAATTGACCAGCAAAGTACTAGCCTTAGAAATTAAAGGCTGGTACTGAGTTAATCGTGGAGGTAAATTTTTACAAGTCTCCATTATTTAGTCATTCTTTCGAACAAAAATTTTAACAATGGAGAAAAACAGATACCAAGTTTATTCCTAACGGATAAAATGGAAAGACAAGCGACAATTTGAATGCTTTATTGGACTCATAGAGAGCCATCCACAAAGCCTGAAACAGCACAACGAACACATAAAAAACACTTCTAATATTCAGCAATACTTTCTCCTAACCACTATATTTATAATCTTGTATAGCAAGTTAAAGTACACCGGGTACACTTGTAAATATCGTCCTCTTTTTTATTTTACTAATCATTTGCTTATTCCTGGATAAGCAACTGTATAACTAGATAACTGTTTGCGTTCGATATTCCTTACTTTCCATTTCAACTTTAATTTTTTTTTTATTCTACTCCTTCTTCAAATTAAGCCGCACTTGTGACATTAAGGGATGGAACGTCTATGCGCTCCAACGATATGCGGTGTTCCCAAGCCGTCCCCCATCTAATTACTGCCCACGGCCAACACTGCTTAACTTCGGTGATCGAACAAGAACCGGTCGATGTCAGTGTGCTATCATCATCAACGTGGCACAACAGCCCGACGTTGGGTCTTGGCCGCCTGGATCGATTTTCTCCAATTGTCTCGGTCACGTGACCGCGTCCTCCAGTCTTGGAGCCCCAATAGTCGCCGGGCGTCCGCATACACTGAGCTCTCCCAACGAGCTCTTGGTCTCCCTCTTGGCCTCGCTCCGTCGGCTCGTCTTGCGTTCATGACACGTTTTGAGATGCGATCGTCATTCATGCGTTGCACGTGCCCAGCCCACTGTAACTGTTGTAATTTGATAATCTTGGAGACTTCCAGCACATCGTAAAGTTTGTACAACTCATTGTTGTACCGGCTGCGCCATTCATCTCGGTCACAAACAGCCCCGAAAATCCGCCGTGGAACTTTATGTTCGAAGGTGTCGATCCTATTTTCGGAGGCTTGGGTCAAGGTCCATGCCTCGCAACCATAGCACAGCACAGGTCGTATGATAGTTTTATAAACGCGGAAATTAGTTTTTCTGTGCACACATTTTGATTTCATAATGAGGAGGACCAAGAAGAATGTCTTATTTGCTAGTTTTATCCGTCGCTTGATTTCGTCAGTTTCGTTGGCGTCACTCGATAGATTGCTACCCAGGTAAACGAAGTTGTCCACGAATTTGATGCTAAGGTCCCCTACGTTGATGGTCGTGTGCGCTGGCGTCCTTGTCCCAGATTGCATCATAACTTTCGTTTTGTCCTCATTGATTCGTACTCAAACTTCCTTTGCTGCGGTGTCAAGTCTAAGCAGAAGTTCTTCTGCATCGGTCAGTTTTCGGTCAGAAAATTAAATAGTGCAAATGACTTTCCAATAAGAAAATCGATCGAAAATTGAAATTCTTGACATTTCATCCGTCAGAAATGAGCAGTGTCTTTGCTTTTCTCCATAGTCAAATTTTTCGCTCGAAAGAATGACCAGACAATGGAGACATGTCAAAATTTAGCTTCACGATTAACTCAGTACCAGCCTTAAGACGTTGCATATCGTTGACTTCATTTCGTGTTAACGCCGAAAAGCGAAGGCACTGGTCATTTCTGACGGATAAAATGTCATGAATTTCAATTTTCGATCGATTTTCTTATTGAAAAGACATTTGCACAATTGAATTTTCAAATTGAAACACCAAATGTCACTTTTTAGCTCGAAAGAATGAACTGCACAAACTTAATTGGCGTGAAATGATTGGAGACATGTGTCAGTGTCACCTGCATTTTCAAAGCGAAAGTAACTTCAAAGCAACCTTTCATGCTAAGAACAGCGTACAACTCTTGCTTATTTTCAAGCTAAATTTTCGCCCAAACAAATTTCACGTGAAATTTTGTATGAAAATTTCCCGTGAAATCAAACACAGTACTTACGCGCAATTTTAGGTTTTAATGCGCCAAAAAAGAGGAAAATGTTAAATGTGGAAGAAAAACCGCACATTATATAGAGATTAGAAAATGATGAGTCAAACGGGGATATTGCAAAGAAATGCGGCTTTTCACTTTCTAATCTTTTAACGATTTAGAAGTGCATGGAGAAAATAAAAGCTCTTTTTGAAAACAATGCGTAGAAAATGAAAGGGTTGAGAGCACCTGAGCATTATGTCATCAAAGAAGCTTTATTAAGTAGTTTAAACACCAAAGGGTAAACAACGGCCCAATTAGTTGTTCAATTTCCAACAAAAAGCCAAGAAATTTTGCTCGTCTGACGGGAAAAGAAAATTTGGGGTGCTCATTATCCTTGGTACAAAGTTACCGTACTCGTTAACGCATAGTGGCTGGAAAAGTTTGTGGCGAGCCTGCTGGCGTTACAGGCAGTGTGACGGAGAATATCTCATAAATGGCCTGCACTGTGTGCAGATTACAAGCTAGAGGTAATGCGAAGAAAACTGGGCCCTATTTTAATTTAACATCTGATAAGCCACTTGAGATTAAAGGTGAGCAATGCAAGGGTGTGAAGTTGTCAAAAACAAGAACTACAGTGGTGGTTATAGAAAACATGACTGAACTGCGTAAAAAAACTTTTAGTGATTGAAAAACCTAAAAAATCCGCGTTGCTTTAAGAACATTTACCCACTACCTGTAACGTATGAAAACAACTCGAAGTTTTGGATGACAAAGCAAATTGGCTTTAAAACACGGATGTCCAATTGAAATCCAGAGAAAAAAATCTTTCTTCTAGCTGATGCCCAGTAGTTCCGAACCTAAAATGCATAAAACATGTATATTTACCGCCCAATTTCATCTCTGTTTTACAACCCATGGATCAGGGAGTGATCAAAACACTAAGAACACAGTATAGAAAACTTCAACTTCTAAGTCATTGACAAGTATTGACAACGGCGGAAATGTGAAAAGTCTTGGTATCTTATGCTAGATGCAACCATAGCCAACTGCTTTTGTCATGCATGTTTTAAAGATCTTTCTTTATTAACTGGACCGTGTCGTCTGCAAAGTGATTGCTTATGCGGACGACATAGCTGTGGTAGTGTCAGGAAAGTATTTATTTACTCTATCGGAGAGGTTAAATCACTCTCTTGACATTCTTTCACGTTGGAGTCGTGAGCGTGGTTTGAATGTGAATCCTAGCAAAACGGAGCTAGTACTGTTTGCAAGGAAGTATAAAATTCCCTTATTTAAGTCACCCAAACTAAATGGGGTCTCCATTGAACTGAGCCACTTACTAGTACTTAGGGCTTATCCTTGACTCAAAGTTACTATGGACCTACAATGTAGCAGAAAGAGCACGAAAGGTTTTTATTGCACTTTACTGCTGTAAAAGAGCCATAGGAGCGAATTGGAGATTACAGCCTCGAATTGTTGCTTGGCTTTATACTGCTGTGGTTGAGCCGATTCTGTTGTTTGGGGTAGCGTTCGGGTGGCAGGCTGCACTAAAGGCTACCTGCAAACGGCAGCTTGAAAAAATGCGGAGAATGGCTGCACTGCCCGCATAACACATCGGTACTGCTACGGAATAAAATCGGAATTCCGAATGTATTGAGCAGTACTGTTGCATGCAGAACTCTAACGGAACATTTCGTATACTGAATAAGTGAATTGAAACTGTACTTATACAGTACTGGATAAAGAACTAAATAGATACTGCTCCAATACAGGTACAGTACCGAATGTCGTAGTTGAGTTATGATTTAATTCAGTTTGAAGATACTGTTACAGTACTCATTCACCAAATAATTAATATAAAAAATTGAGTGAAAGTACTTTATTTTTCGCTAATTTGATGTGTTTTTGAGATCTATCCGGTTTTCTTCTGTTTACATGTTTCTATAACTATACAAATCTGTGTAAATTTCATGGTATATGTGACTAATTTCTATTACCTTCTAATGCAATTCAGCTGGATTTGAACTCAGGGCCTCTGGATCTGTATCGTTTGGGTATGAGCACACATCGATCTGAGCTATTGTGGTAGATTGCTAACCTAGGAAAATGTTCGGCTCCTATCATCACAAAAGTGATAAACGGTTTTTGGTAAAACTACCTTTTAGTTTTTTTAAATGACTAGAAAAATTAAATTTGGCAGTAAAGTGATGGTGAACCCAAGCGAGAGTTGTTCTGATCACTCTTATTGCAAAAGTCTGATCACAGATTAAGAAGAAAGCGTTGCCCATGGTAAATTGATGACGTTTTGAGAGATATTGATATAAGTATATTATTCTAAAATATTCAAATATAGCTAAAAATGTGAACAAAGATGATTTGCAAAGTATTGATCACATAGAGCAAATTTCGGATGCCGAAGTAGTGCCAATTGTACGGAATTCTATCTCATTTGCAGACAAGATCAGAAACTGGGCATGTCTCGTAGGAATTTATCACACCGATATCAATAAGTTGTTACAGATACTATCAAAAGAATGTAATTTTCCTCATCGAGACGTAAGATCTTTACTTCAAACAACAAAAAACACTGAAGAGCATTATATTGAAAACATAGATATAGGTCAATATATTCACTTTGTAATAAAGGATTCGTTAATTGCATACATTCAAGCCAACAGGCAAACATTTACAAAAAATAATATCACCCATTTTGATATATCTTTCAACATTGATGGAATACCTTCTTCAAAAAGTGGTGGACATAGTTATTGGATAATTGCGGGATGTGTAAATAATCTAGAAAACTTTGTTTTTCCAATAGGAATATTTAAGGCCTCTGGTAATCCTGAAAACTTTAAATGAAGCGATTCGTTGATGATGTGTTGCAGCTCGTTACTGAAGGTCTTGACTTTCAATCAAAATCATACAAAGTTAGGATACATTCTTTTATTTGTGATGCTTCAGCTATGGCCGGTATAAAGCAAGTAAAAGCCCACGGTGGTTACTTTTGCTGCCAAAAATGTTTCACGAAAGGCCACCGATTCATGACAGCTAGAGGAGCAAGTAAAATAGTATACCCAGAAGTAACAGCACCATTGAGAGATGATGAAAGTTTCATAAGGAGGTCAACTTATGACGGCAATACCGATGCAAATCATCATAAAGATTCTCGTTCCATTTTAGAAACGCTGCCAATTGATATGATCAAACAATTTTCAATCGACAAAATGCATTTAGTTGATGAGGGTGTATGTAAAAAGATTGTCTCGATACTATTAGGAAAACCGCATAAGCAAAAATTAGCAAGTTATCAAGTTCTGAAAGTGAACAAGCAGTTAGAAATCTTCAAAAAGTACTCTTGTTCAGAGTTTCAAAGGAAAATAAGAACCTTGAAATATGTACCACATTTCAAAGCATCCGAATTTAGAGTTTTCTTATTATATTCAGGACTTATAATGCTGAGAGGGCGCGTAAACTCTGATACTTACAAGCACTTCTTATGCCTTAGCCTTGCGATTCGAATTTTAACATCCAAAGTTTATTATTATGAGTTCAATGAATATGCCAATGATTTACTTTTATACTTCGTACATCAATTTTCAAAAGTCTATGGATTGGAACATATGACGTACAACGTTCACAATTTGGTTCATATAGCACAGGACGCATATAATCTAGGTCCCTTAGATGAGAATTCTTGTTATAAATTTGAAGCATTCATTAAAGCTGTCAAAAGACACGTTCATTCACCAAACAGGCAGCTAGATCAAATAGTGAATAGAATTATGGAAGGGCGACGCAACAATCAACAGTATAATGGGATTCATATTTCACTTTTTGATAAACCATTTTTTTCTAAAGAATTTCATGTTAACAAGTATAAAATTCGCAAGTTAAAACATTTCATTGTAAGAGCAGATAGTTTAAACGATAATTGCATAATTCTGAAGCATAATCAAGAGATATTAAGAGTGAAATGGTTTGAAAAACATTATAATATAAGAATTTATGGCCAGAAATTTTGTAACATGAAACCTTTGAATGATGGCCCTTATGATTTAGCAGAATTTGCAATGCTTATTGGGGAATTCGAGTCAAAAGTTTCAATGCACGAAGTATCAAATACAGATGAAATATTATGCAAAATGTGCCGTTTTCCATACAAAAATAATCTTTATTTCCTCTCTCCTTTAGCTCACACTATTAACGAAAGATTTATTTACAATAGAATAAACAACTAACATAACATGTAACATATTTCTGTACTCTTATAAAACAAACATTACAAAAATAAAGATTGATAATGTTGATGTGAAAAAATAAGCTTATGAGTTGATGATGTTATTATCCTTTGTTCATTTCCTTTGATGAATTACTTCCACACTTTCCTGCACTACGAATCCTGTAGCAAGTTTGCTGGAAGTATCTTTGAATCTGCAAAGTTACATTCCTTTCAGTATAGTATATGTATAGTATATGTATATCTTACTTGTCCATTTACTACCCATGATATGGGTAATGCCAATATACTACTATCGCATTCAAATTTAAACACTTGATACATGATGCTAAAACTTGATCCAAATACGCGAACGAAAAACTGAACAACACCAAATGGAATTTTGACAGTTAGCTATTTTCAGTACCGCTTAAGTCACGAGTTTCAGTGTTGCTTACTAGTTTAATGTACTTTGAATTTCAGTACCGTTTAAATTCCGATTGAGCGAAGAATTTTAGTATTACTTTATTTCGAGTTTTCAGTACCGCTTAAATTCTAATTTACTAATGAATTTCAGTACCGTATTGAGTTTCTGAATCAGAACTGATAATGAACTCGCAGTTCATAATAAATTCCGATTTCCAGTACTGCACTTACAATACTTAAAAATGCTATACGGGTGCTGGTAACTGGAGCGCTCCGATCCACTCCTACTAAGGCACTTTTCGTGCTGCTTCATTGGCTGCCAACCAAACTACTTATCTTACAGCAAACCAATCTTGCTGCTGTGAGACTTAATCGCATCTCTGCATGGAATAGAACAGAAGTTCGCCATGCGAGGTTTTTGACCGAGGGAGTTCTCGCTCCAGCGGGTGTTGACTACACCGCTCCGCAATGCCTACTAGATTTGGAGTTCACAGCTCGCATTCCTAGTAGGGACGAATGGCGTGATGGCGTCACTCTCGAAAGTGGGCTTATCTATGTGTACACCGACGGCTCAAAGCTTAACAATAGAGTCGGTAGTGATATATACTCAAATAAGGTGAAGCTCAACCTGTCCCGTCTACCAGACAACTATAGTGTCTTTCAGGCAGAGGTTGCGGCTATTTTACAGGCTATCGATTGGCTTCTGTGCAATCGAATATTCGGGGTCAATATTGGTATTTTCACAGATAGCCAACCGGCTATTAAGTCCTTTGCTGGTCCTTGTACAGTGTCCATCATTGCTGCTGAATGCCGTGCATCTCTTAGGGAGATATCGAGACATTCGGTTGTTCAATTGATCTGGGTACCTGGACATAGGGGTTTTCAAGGCAACTGTGAGGCCGATGAGCTGGCAAGGCTTGGAACCTTGTTACCGGAAGTCTCTTGCTCCGCAATAGAAATACCAATGACATCGGTGAAATTGGCCATCAGGCGAAAATGTCTTGAGGACGCTAGAAAGTCCTGGGCAGAGTGATCATCCTGTGCGATAGCAAGGCAGTCCTGGTTATCCATGGATGCGCATCGCACCAGGTAGCTTTTAGGTTTAACTCAAAACGCTATGCGTTGCACTGTCGGCGTTCTAACTGGCCACTATCTCATAGGGCGGCACGCGCAACGATTGGGCGTAGAGTTTAACGATTTCTGTCGGAGTTGTGGCTCTGACGACGAGGAAGAATCCGTCCTCCATCTCATGGGCCAGTGTCCGGCTTTGGCAAAGAGAAGATTGGCGGCCCTTGGTGCACCCCTCCTCTCAAACCTGACGGAACTGTCCCTGGTCAATTTAAAGGCGATAGTCCGGTTTATCAAAGGAAGCAGATGGTTTCCTGATTTTAGTGAGTAGGAGAGAGTTACTAATTTATTATGGCATCACAACGGGTTTCTCTCCGGTCGGCAGGTCTCTGTGGATTGGCAGCCATTTCGACCTAACCTAAACTAACAGACGAGGACGAAGATAGTATTCCGCTACCGTGAGCAATACAATCTTCAATAAATGACGATGACAAAGTACCTTTAGCTCAATTAGCTGCTCAGTTAGCTAAAGAACCAAAGATAGAAATAGGGAAGTTGATCAGAATTGACGAAAATGTTGCCGTGTGTGCGCAGGTTACTGAAGACGAAATTTTAGCAGAAATTGAAATCAATCTTCAAAGAAGAAGGCCAAGAAAAGGGAACGAGAGAGTTTCAACTAAAATCAGATTTGTTTTTTCATTTTATTAGCAAACCAGCCTAAACACAGAAACCAGAAAATTAAATGTTGATTTAAATATCAATATTGCTTATAAAAACTATTGGATATAGCGTCTTTAGTCATGTGGTCTCTTCAATGTGGTTTTAACCAGTACATAAGTGCTATGGTCCTGATTCGATTACATTACTCTACTAACTCTAGTGTTAAATTGCTTTGTGTAGAAAGAAAAAACCACTTCCCTTTCCGACTCTCCATATTTCACATACATAAGTATGCAAACTTTTCTCCTCAATTTAAAGTTTTAACAAACTAAAAGGAATATTCGTTGGGAAAACCACTTTCCATGAAAATATGCAGACTTCGTTTCGACTCTAATATCTTTAACCAACCGAAAAACACATACTATTGTCGGTAAAATCCTTACTCATCCATCCGAAAATCGGGTCTCAAGAAATGTCCCGGCATCAATCTCATGCTATGAAAGCTTATCAAGCCTAGATTCTTATAGTGCACTTAACTTCCGTGTATAACGTACCTGGCTCTAAGAAACTGTCAAATGACTTTATTCGGAGCTTTCTTCATACGAATACTATTGTTGCATCTAACGAAGAAACTATTCCATCTCTGCTTCGTTGGCGCTCAGTCTCAAGAGGAAAAGTCTGTAAGTGGAATTTAAATTTTATTTGTTTTTCAATCTACCAGCTCTATGTGCATACGTAACGAACGTAATCGCTCTTGAACTCAAGTTTAAAGTCCCGGTTCGGGATGGTTTATTTCATTTTGTTGACAGAAAACTCCAGTGAGTTGTTTTTTTTATTCAAATGAAAGTTCTTGCTCCGGTCGACGGTGCTTCTGACAAGGAAGACTACACTGACGGTAAATACCATGAATGGATGGAAATACGAAAAGAACAACGAACGAATTTTCAGCAACTTTTCTGTCGACATCAACAAAAAAGATGGTTTTTCTTCCTGTTTCCTGGAACATTCAGGACGTACGAGAGAGTTTATGGGAGATGCAGGCCCTGTACAAAATAAGGAGCTCCATGAATGTATGAGCGAGTATAGTATAGCATTGTTCACGTGACTCCAAAAAATTATTCAGGCCGTCTTAAATGGATTGGACGGCTAGTAATTGATTGAACGAAAATCAAATTCATGAAATGTTATTGAAGTTTTTTTTTTCAAATGATTGGATAGCAAGACACTTTGATGAGGGTCAAATGAAGAGGAAAGTAGAGAATTGAAAAAATTTTTAATACACCCAATTCATTTACTGCATGGGAATCGCGTTCAATCGAAATCTCGTAAATACTTCGCGTTGATGGATGGCATGGGAGGGGTTTGTTTATAGTTTATATTAGAGGAAAATTAATACTAAAAAGCTTCTTGAGCAATTTCTTTATTTCTGGTATGTATTTGATTATCTTGCTGATTTGTTTTATTTATTTGTGCGGAAGTATGACTACAAATTCATTGGTTAAAGCCATTTGAAAAAAATAAAATGATAATTCATAAGTGAATCATAGTAGATAATTATTATAAGTTCTGTCTCGTTCGCGGTACGGTTGCTCATGTGTGTTGTTTCCACAGTCGCTATTTTTAGTTTGATTACTCATGTAAATTTTAAGCCTGTTCGTTCTTATGTAAAGATGGAGTGAAATGTAAACAAAAACCGAATAGCAGTTATTGCATTACATTAGTACGGAAAATCCACAAATGAGACTTTAAATTTTTTGCTCTCATTGAACCTACTGCTTTTATCGTCCAGTCCAAAGATTTAACAAGAGCCAGAATATTGGTGAGTGACCCCTTTCAGTACGTCTTCGCAACGTACGTAATCCTGCGGTCGTCAAAGCCATCGAAAATAAACTCCATCGACATCCGCTTCGTAAGCAACGAATTATGGCTCGGTAGATTCATATATATATCCACTAGAATTATGTCTCGAATGATTAAATTGATAGACATCTTTCGCAGACCAGCCAGACTTTTGATGACAGAGCAGTTGATAAAACTTAAAATTATAAGATGCAAAGAGCTTGTTTAGCGGTACAATAACAAAAAACATCTGCAAATCTTGTTTAGTGTTGAATCAATGTACACGATAGAAGAAAAATTCAACCGACAAAACGATAGGGTGTATGCACACAGCTCCAGAGAAGTCCGAGAGTTTGCAAGAAGTTACAGCGAGGATATCATCCAGCATCAGCTATGAGTATCAATAACGAAGCTGTCACAGAGCTTCATATTTGTGTGTGAAGCCATTGAACTCTAAGCTGTTCGACAATCGTCACTGCGTTTTCCAACAAAATTCTGCTCCGCTACATAAAGCTCATACCACACCAGCATGGGTGGAGAGCGATGTTTCAGAATTAATAAGGGCGTACGAATGGCACTCTGAAAACCCAGATTTAAATCTTCTGGACTTCAAACTGTGGCCAGAGTTAGAAAGAATGGTCTGAAGAAAAATCTTTAAGGGAGCTTCATTGAAGTCGTAGCAGTACGTTGTAGTAAAATTTATTTCTTGTTGTCAAAAATGCTCTTTCCTTTATAAAAAGCACGTCCATGTAAATGAAAAAGCTCATCTACAAATCTGAAGACAAATTTGTTTTGAAAAAACAATGCCAAGTTTGTATTCCACCTGTTGGCGAAAGTGTTTGAAAGACTGCTTAGAAACAAGACTTTTAAAAACACCACGTTAAAGACCACATTTAAAAGGTCATGGCAAAGGTGATAAAGTAACACTAGTAATGGCGTATAAATGGCTATGATACCCAAGGACGAAATCACCATGTAATACTTAATGTTGGTCCTGTGAGAGAAAAGCTGAAGAGGACAGCTCTGAGCTTAGCACTTTGGTGCTTAGACAAATCGTGCATGTTTCCAAACACAGACTGTAGGTATCTATGAAGATGTCACAATTAAGAGGAAGTCCAAAAAGCATGCCCATGAAATCGGCACTCACTCGATTTTTTTATTCAAAATTGTCCTTTACGCTGCGCCATCAAAATAGGTAACGTAGAAGCTTATGTCGCCGCGTAGAAATTTAACTCGCATTGAAATTAGCTCATTGCAAAAAGTTAAGAGAAATGAACTGGTAGATGATCATGTTGACAATTGACAATCAGAGGCTAACAGACGATTTGCCAGCTTTTTGTGCTCTCTGGGCTGATCTAGAAAGAAATATGCGTTAAACATAATACAACGATTTGCCGCAGCGGGCTGCGACAAACCGCTGTCAAAAAATTAGAATGCACTGTTTTGTATGGTAATGCCGAATTTGTCGTAGCGGCAGAATTTGCTAAATTTCTAATTTTACCGCATCGCTAGTGGTAATACCTACCGAAGGTTGGCATCACCACTAGGTTGAATTAAGTCTGCTTGAATTAGGTTGAATGGTCTGGTGGAATAGACAAGCGATGGCTGATATGTATTATGATAAGCCAACCTAATCCTCGTACAACAGGATTTAGCAATATAAAAGAAAAAAAAAATGAATTTGGTTGGTGCCTTGGTTGCATTGACAGCGACATTTTCGCTACATTGTGGTTCACCAAATTCAACTGCGGCATTGTACATTGAAGTACGCCTCCCCCTGCGACAATGCCGCTGTTATGTGTTTACAGCAATATTCGAGTGATATTGCGATTTCGTGCATATACTGCGAAAGGAGACAGAACATATCAAAAACACTATTCGAAAGCTTCTTCTCATTGTTGGAAACCAAATTCATTGCGTCTTGCGACTTTAACGCGAAACGCATGTTTCGGGGGTCTCGATTCATAACGCTACACGATCAATATGGATCGTGATATTTGGATCGCGATACAAAGTATTGATCGTGTAGGGTGCTGTATTGATGGATCACGATACGAATCGCAAAAATATCCGGATATTTTGAAATCCATCAATCAATGTAGCTGGATTGCGATAAATATTGAACGTGTAGTCAAACGGTCAATAAATTTTCGTCAGTATTCAGTTGATTGGCAATGGAGGAAAACATTTTAAGCGCCGCCGGTATATTCCCAACATACTCTTAGCAACAATATTCACCATGCCCATCCATTATAAATATCAATAGCCCAACAACTTCTGGTGAATTTATCATGAACAGCTATCCAACATCCCTATCTGACGATTCTGGGACCTCAACAGCTCGCCACAATATCATCATCGATTATATATTATATCACTCATTTTGCAAACATCAATTCGCAAACGTCTACACCAAACGAGATTATCAGGCGTATTGACGTGTGATCCGATTGAATGTGTAGGCTTTTGTGTTATTCCATCAATATTTACTTGAGTATCACGATCCAAATATCACGATCCATATTGATCGTGTAGGGTCCCCCTAAGAGATAAAGTACTTTTCGGAACACTAAACGCCTACGGTTTGAGGCATATTTCAACCGGCTAGTCAACTTATTGGCCGTTGGACATTGACTGAGCTGAAAATTCAAAGTTCTTTTTGTATATACCTTGCCAGCCTAGGATATCCAATGTTAAAAGGAAATGAACTGAGTATCTTTAATGCTTCCATGCATTATACGGGATACTTACGGAGAGTATGTTTACGAAGTATTTTTCTCGTTGGGTACTAACACAGTACCCTTCTCGTGCGATTTCTAATTCATCTTCATGGTGAAAGATATTCGCGGAATTGTAAATTACACTAGCACTTATGGCTCAGTTTTCCTCACACATTTTTTTTTGGTTTTTGAATTTTTCCGAGGTTTTAATAATCATTGTGCTATTAGGGATAGAGATAAATACAATAAACCAAAGATGAACTGCACAGTATGAAACAGATTGGACATGATATCAATGCTAATTGAAAGATATTTAGCTAATTTAATTTCGTTTATAATTTTTTTAGGACCTGTTTTCCCATTACATCAATAAACTAAAAAAAAATATTCACAAATAACGATTCCCAATTTTTTTAGGTGACCTGCAAGTAGTTCATCAAATTCACTTAATAGCTCCACACATCCTAAATAAAAACCTCTCGATGCTAAAAATTTCACAACTGCGATAACCCGTTTAAGCGAACTTTTCCAGCAATTTACTTCTTTTTAATAAGTCTGTATCTACGCTACCAACTACTTTAGTTCGTGGCAGATAAGTCATCGTAGACTGCTCATGTACAGGGCTATTTTCGTGATGTAAAATTATGTAACTAATGTGCTTCCGATCAATGCATCTACCCAGAGAGCATAGGTTTAATCGCGGGGCCCTGGGAACTTGCCCAGTGTGCCCATGCCTTAAGATGGCCCTGCCTATAAGTCTTTTATTCTGGGTGTCCAGAATTTTCGAGATAGTTCTGTACTTGAAGATGCAAAACAAATTCCAGAGCATCAATTCGGTTTTCGAAAACTTCACAGCATCATTCAACGGGACCCTTAAATCACAACAGTGTTAAAATGACATTCAATGATAAGCAGTTCTAGTCAGGAGACTATTTACACGTAACACAAACCTTCAAAAAAGTCAAGCACGAAGGATTAGTTTCCAAAGTCAGTAAATGTCAAAGTCAGTAAATGAGCAGGATGAAAAACAAAATATAGATTTCTCGAAGGCGAGTTCAGCGACCATTTTCTTTCAACACTTTCATAGTCCTTTAATTTACGATTACATAATGCTTTATTGAAAAACTTATAACTGATTTGCTATAGTTTTTATCTTTGTAGGTTCTGGACACTTCGAAAAGCTATAATCTTTATTTTGAAAATATGTGGGCCCTTTACGAATTCAAATTTTGTTTAAATAATTGGTAAGGTCATTTGAAATATTTTCTGGGTCATCTGACTATTGTTGCTCCATTAAAACAGTGATTGGTGAAGTTATTGCATTTTTTACGTAGGGATGGACTTTTTCTGTACAATATGATTCAATATATTTTTGTGAAGTGGTAGGACTTAGCGAAGAACAAGTAGATTGTGAAGTTCCCTGAGTTTCCGAAATCTGTTGTTGATATGATTCATTATGTGGATGGTTTATTATTTGGTTACTACTCACAGAAGCTCTTGGTGTAAAATATGATGGTAATTTTAGTAATTTATCAATTAGTACTTTCTGATGTGCAGTTTTATTAATTTTTTTTTTGGGCCACTTGATATATATAGTATTCAATACCTGTTATATATAGTATTCAATACCTGTTTCAATATATATAGTATTCAATACCTGTTATTTAGTTTTATTGCACTGAAAACAATCGCAAACACGAGATAAAAAACACCGTTAATAAGTTCAATCTTAAGTGAAATGATTGGATTTTTAGTCCCAAACAGAAATGCCGTCCCGACCGTGCTTTTCAAATAGGAACAGCAAAAATTCAAATACCCTCCTCACAAATTGAAGAGATACATAGATTGATTTGTTTATATTTATTCCAGTGATGCCCAAGCTCACACAACCCAAAATGTGCATTTGTGTTAAAGCTTAAGTAAAAACACGTAAGATTTATAATATACTCCTTACAAGTAAGGTTATATACATATATAAAAGCTTAAAAGCTTCTAGTAAGCAAATAGAGTTGCCAGTGTTAGACCCCTGGTTCATGAGATTACTATAAAAGCAGATAGATAATTATTATGTATAAACAGGTAATTATTGTTTAATTTTCACAAAATAAATATATTTATCGGTTGATGATCTGAAAATAAGGGACCCATTAATCGCGGGGCCCTGGGAACTTGCCCAGTGTGCCCATGCCTTAAGATGGCCCTGCCTATAAGTCTTTTATTCTGGGTGTCCAGAATTTTCGAGATAGTTCTGTACTTGAAGATGCAAAACAAATTCCAGAGCATCAATTCGGTTTTCGAAAACTTCACAGCATCATTCAACGGGACCCTTAAATCACAACAGTGTTAAAATGACATTCAATGATAAGCAGTTCTAGTCAGGAGACTATTTACACGTAACACAAACCTTCAAAAAAGTCAAGCACGAAGGATTAGTTTCCAAAGTCAATGTAGAACTGGAGCAAAGTTTATGGTCAGCGATATCTTATGCACTACAGGATCACTATTGAAGAACGCATCAAATGTCAAATCAAATCAAAAAACAATTCAAATCTTTCAAAGATCTCCCACAAAATACTGCCGTCCCAATTAACCGGCCAAAACATTACAGGTTAGATACAAAAGCGGTTATATGATGAGTTGATTGAAAATATCAGAACGGTACTTGAAGAATATTTTATGTCACTGTCAAGTGAATTTCGAATGAGGAGTTTTCAAAGTCTAATTAAACACGCTTGACTCCATTAGTTGCCGGCTCATATTTTGCACAAAATGACTGTTTGTTGTGCACTGCGCCGTGGAACACTGAACTTGAACATTTTAGTTAAGGGGTTACATAGGTCTTGAAGGAAAATAAACAACTTTTTCAAAAAACTGTATTTTAAAAACCAAAAATCTATTTTATTTGAAATTTACACATAGAATAGTTAAGCCTTTCAAAAAGTTGCAAAAAAATTTGCAGCTAAAAACATTGAAAATTGTCGATTTTCCTCCAGTTTTCTTCGTAAATATTTCGGTGCAGGTTCATCTGAAATAAAAATGTTCTTATAGTTTATACCCTTGGCTCGTGATTGAACGAAGGGATTTTCAATCGATCGATTCGTTCGTAGTTTATACGAAAAAAATGTTTTAAAAATGATGAGAATCGGAAAAATGCTAAAAACTTTGAGACGAAAATACATTGAAACTTATTTCAAAGCTTTAAATTTCATTTTTTTTCAATTCCTTTGTTCAATCACGAGCCAAAGGTATAAACTATAAGAACATTTTTGTATTTTTAATTTCAGATGAACCTGCACCGAAATAACCTGCTTACCGCAAAAATAAGGCTGGACGAGGAAAACTGCAGGAAAATCGACAATTTTCAATATTTTTAGCTGATAATTTTTTGCAACTTCTAAACTTTTCTATGTCTAAATTTCAAACGAAATAGATTTTTGGTATTTAAAATACAATTTTTTGAAAAAGTTGTTTTTACTAATGTTACAAGAAGAACATTAGTATAAAAATCACTTTGGCCAAAAATTCATATTTCTATATATATATATATATATATATATATATATATATATATATATATATATATATATATATATATATATATATATATATATATATATATATATATATATATATATCATCAAAAATTTCAGTGAAAAAATCTCAGGAACACGCCATCTGATTGAACTGAACTTTTCAGGACACATTGGTGTACATGCAGAATAGTGCCAGGTCTCACCAAAAGTTAATAATCTTTAACCCTTTGGCGCCGGCGGCCATTTTAGTTATAATTTTAATATACCTATTATTCCGTACGCAAATAATTTTTGCACAAATAAAGTTGACGAAATAAATTTCGAACGTGTTTAACATGTGAATCGGATAATTTTTTGGAATATTTTTACCCCATGTGTGCGCTGGGTGCCTAAAAAGAGAACGGGAAAACTTGAAAATTTTTAAATTGCGATAACTTTTGACAGAGCTATTCAATCATTACGAAATTTTCAAGACATATTGATATTAGTTAGTTGTGCTGGCAACCTTGTAGCTAAAGCAGACACTGAAAGTGAAAACCTCCAAATCATCGTCTCTCTTGAAAAAATGCCGTTTCTTCAAAGAAAAGCCACTCATATGTAAATCTTGTGCTTTGTTTACATAGCCAAAGTAAAAAATTTGATATGGTATAACGAGCACGCCTGGTAATCCTTACCCAATTTACCTATATTTTTAGCATCAAAAACTTCTGTTCACGGAAACTCACGATCCAATAAGCAGCATTAATTGAAATTTGCAGAATGTATTATTCTTAACTAGGACCAGGTCTGATAGAAGTGATTTTGAAATGCGGCGATTCTGTGCCAGTGGTGCCATCTTGAAAAATCACTAAAAAAGATAACTGCTTTTAGCCCTATAAATTCTGATTCAATCGTTCGATTTTAACGAAATTCACACAGTAGCTGAATTTTACTTTAAACCACGTTTGGTAGAAATTTGGTCGAAAAATTCGGTTGGAGCTGCCAGCTATGATAATTTTGGTGTCTTAAATTTGAAAAAATAAAAATATGGAAGTGAAAACATTCAAACCATCGAATATCCTAAAAAAAAATGTCCGTTTCTTACAATAAAACCAATCTGTATACAAATCTCATGCTTTATGTACACGTTCAAAGTAAAACTTTGGAAACTTCATGTCGGACAATAACGGTAGCCCTTTCCCAGTTGACCTATATTTTTAGCATCAAAAACTTCTGTTCACGGGAACTCACGAATCAATAATCAGATACAATTGAAATTTACGGAATGCATTGGACTTAAGTAGGACCAAGTCTAAAAGAAGCGATTTGGAATTGTAAGCAACTCTGTGCCAGTGGTGCCATCTTGAAAAATTACATAGAAAAAAAACTACTTCTTGCCCTATGAAATGTGAATAAGTTACCAGATTTTCATGAAATTGACACAGTAGCTGAACCTTACTCTAAACTCTGTTTGATTCAATTGGTGATGCCAGCTTTGGTAATTTTTGAATCTTTGGTTTTGAAAATTCGCTCAGGGAAATAAAACTTTTTGCCCTATAACTTCCAGTGCGGTCATGTTATCAATACGAATTTCATACAATTAATGGAACTTATTTTAAGCATACTTCAGGCTAAATTTGGTTGAAAAGCCACGATAGGGTTGCCAGCTATTGTTGGTTTTGTGTTTGTTTGCAATATCTTTATTAAGCGGTTTTATCGTAGAATTTTCAATTGGTAATGATATTGTAGTGACAATAAATAGCAAATATTAAGCTTTCGATTCTTTGAAAAAACTTGCTGCAGGTAACCCTAAATTTCTTTATACTCCTATAACTTCGAATGTAATATAACAACGTGAAGCAGATGTGATATATTCTTGGCTTTGATACAGGCGAAAGGTTACCAGCACGAGTCGGTTGTGCTACTTTTGTATCGATAAATGCTTACAGTTAGTATACATACCGGAAACATTTACAATGAAAATAAATAACCGATGTTTCAATTCCCAAAGTTCTGCAAATTGTTCGGATCGCATCCCCAAACACCAACTTCAGTTACAGTGCTGCAGGCACTGAGCATTTTCTTCATTGATGTTATATGCGATGCTGCTTTCAAAATTTTATGAAATAAGCAACTGATGACGAATATAATTAACAAGTGTTTTGCTCTCTTAAACGTTGAAATTCATGCCAGTGGTAATATCTGAAACCTTGCACCATATGAGTTATAATGCATTCTTGAGACCAAAGTAAAACGTGGCGTTTGAAACAGTGTGGCCGTAATAAGCAGCTCATGTGGTCGAATATGCACTCAAAACCTGCACGATTCTTCTACTGTTCTTCGAACGTTAGTATTTCTAGCGGTTCAGGTGCGCTAGAGTTTTTTTTCCTTCAATACCTACAGTTGCTCACAAAAGTCAGCATACACCGCTTAAAAACGCGGAATTGGCAATATATAGGTAGAAAAAAGATGAAGAGACGGATGAAAAACGAACTTAAATGGAATATCAGAGACATTGAAATCTATTTTACACAGAATTAGTGAGAATATACATATATATACACATATACATAGTAAATAACAAGAAATTCCGCTGAAAGTGAGGAAACAAAAGTCAGCATACACCAGAGAAAATTCAAAAGAATCAGTCTAAGCAATGAGTCATACTGCGATAAAGATTGCTACCGTGTTAATATACAAAGATAAACATTAGTACATTGCAAGTCGATCAAACTAAAGTGATTTGGGAGCCTTTAATACTTAAAAATGAGTACACGGAAGGAAACGAGTTTGGAAGTGCGAAAAGTCGTCCTTAGTGAACGAATGGAAGGGAATTCGTATGGCGACATTGCTAAAATAGTTGGAAAAAGTTGGCCAACGATGGAAACGATCATACAGAAAGCGGAAACGGAAGGGAGAATACAAAATAAACAACGAACAGGTAGACCGAAATCCTTAAGCAAGAGAGATGAGAGAGACTTGTTACGGAAAACAAGTTAGGAGCCACAAAAAAGTGCTCCGGCAATGGCCACTGCACTTGCAAAGGCAACAGGGAAGCAAGTGAGTCCAGAAACAATACGTAGAGTTTTGCGTAATCAGGGTTATACTGGTAGAGTTCCGCGGAGAAAACCTTTCATTTCTCCTGTTAATGAAAAGAAGAGGCTTGACTTCGCTCGCCTGCATCTTAATAAGGACGAAAATTTTTGGAATCAAGTTATGTTTAGTGATGAGAGCAAGTATAATATTTATGGCTCTGACGGGCCCGGATACGTGTGGAGGAAGCGGAACTAAGCATTGGCAAAGAAGAATTTGCGTCCTACAGTGAAACATGATGGAGGGTCAGTCCTCGTATGGGGCTGTATGTCGGCCGCTGGTGTGGGGCAATTACATTTTATTGATGGTACTCTGGATCAATACATCTATTTGAACATATTGCGAGGCGATTTGATACCTTCTGTACCGAAATTAAGCCTACAGCCAAGTTGGTTCTTTCAGCAGGACAATAATCCAAAACATACAGCTAGAAGTGTCAAGGAATGGTTGCTGTATAATGTCCCTCATCAGCTTCACAGTCCGCCTCAGTCTCCCGATTTAAGTCCTATAGAGCATTTATGAGAGGAATTGGATCGCAGAATTCGTGATTCCACCCGAAATTACCGGAAATCTCGTTAGTTCGATGCGAAGGCGTTATGAAGCTGTTATTAAGGCTGGTGGAGGGCCTACAAAGTATTGAGCTCACGTGTTTAGGTCATTCTCGTTCTTTTCGAAACATGGCTCGTAGTGTATGCTGACTTTCGATGGATGAATTTTCTTAGTTTTCATGGCTTATTTCTTTCTGTGTTCGGATTTTCTTTATTGTTGTGTTATGAAACTTATTTTTAATGCCAATAAAGCTACTTTTACGTTTTCATTGCATTCTCTCTTTTTCCACTGTACCATATTCGTGTTTTTACATGCTGTATGTTGACTTTTGTGAGCCACTGTATGTAACTCCTTAAAGCCTATCCTTCTTGTGAATTCTGCATTTAACTTTTTCGATAATTTTTGCATTGATTTTTACTTTTTTGCAATTTGTTTTAATTAAGGATAACTCAAACACATTGTCCTTCTCTGGGATGAAATTTTACACAAGCTGAAATAAATTCAGTGGGTAGACCATATACAAAAGCACCCCATTTCGACTAGACTTGCCTAAATCAGGTCAATTTAGAATGTCAAATTTGATAGGTTTGTGGATGATTCGAACTCAAATCGATCAGCTAATGGAGATCGCGTGATTTAGCTTCAGTGCGGGACATACTATTACTATCAAATCAAAATTCGATTGAATTTCGTATTAATAAAGTAAAATTTATGAAACAGTTTTCGGGGAACATAACAAAACATCCATTAATTTTCACAATTAGCACTTATAATGAAAAGCATTATACTCGCATGAATATACCCTTTTCCAATTTGTGCTAGTAAAAATATCAAACCGTTTCGTGCTGAGTGGTTTAATGATGTGTCAATGTTTTGCTGTACGTCAATATGCGGATACGTGTGCATGCATCGACCACGAAGCCAAAGCACTCGCAAAAATGTGCAAATTCAATTATTCTAATTATAAACGATGTTTCCTAGCTGTGCATATACTAATTGCATTGACAGTATTTACACATCGCATGTATGTATGACTTTAAATGAGTCAATTGATTTCTGTAGGTGGGTGTGATATTATGCGATGCAAATAAAATGTGCGGTAACAGCAATTTCGGTTGCGAATGCCGATAAACTACAATACATTGAAATTGAAAATATTTGCCATGCATAATTTACATGCTCTTGGTACCGCAGTTCTCATGCAAGCAATCTAAACTTATCTTATCATGGAACTAATTGGAAATATGATTATAAACATGCTGCATTCACACGTATATTCACTAATATGCATATGTCCTCGTTGATAAGTGGATGTGAATGAATGCGTATGCAAATTATTTGCAGTACCGTACCGAATAATAAATGCAGATGAAAAGCAGTCCTGGAAGTAATGAAAAACATACGTACATATATACTTAGATTCCTGCATGCAGATCGCGCTTGTGTCAATATGCTGGCATGCACATGCAGCGTGCATGCAAAATGTTTTGGTTAGTCCGTTGTAAAATGAAAAGAAATAGAAAATCGACCATATCTTTCCTAACAAACTTTTGCAGCATCATAATGCGTCATGCAAGCTGTTCGGCAAAATTATTTCTCTGTTAGTTGCTTAAGTGGGTGATTACATTGTTTTAAATTGAAATAGATTTTATGAGAATGTTTTTAAACATTTGAGTTTTCCTTGAGTATGCCTTTCAACATAATCGTTATCGAGAAAAATACCTGTACTAAAAATGTTAAGCGTCTTAACTTACTTTATATGGTCCTTATTTAATATTTATTAAGGAAAACAAATTAAATGCATATTTTAACAATTAAATGCGTATCGCTTCAAATTAACCGCTGCAAAACGTAATTCATGTAGCTTTAATAAAAATAATGGACAGCATATCTATCCAAATTTATGTTTCTTTTTCGTAGCTGCATAATAAAGACAAGCGTATTGCTGCTGCTGGCATTCCTATTTGGTTGCAACTAAATAATATTCATCAACAGTAAGGAAAAAACTGTATTACATTTACAAATCTCGTCTATATTTAATACTAGCTGTATGAACAAATTCTAACACACAACAAACTCTTATTAAATTAATATGGATCAATAATGCTATGAAACAATGATAACAGTCAATATAATATTTCGTAACAATTATTTCGTAGTTATGCAATTATGATTATGTGGAATCTCGATGCACTACTATCTTAGCTTTTCATATTCAGTTCAACACAAATTCAACCATATATCAATCTTATTCGTATAAATATTCTAGTATCACAGCATTTTAGAAAAGGTATGAAATCATGTTACTTCATCACCGGTTTTCTTACAATTCTATCTTTCTATCAATTAAATGGCAATAGTTATATGTATAGTATCAGTATTTTATATCCTACAAAGATCTCAAAACACTGTTCACACTCTAGTTCAATTGAGCTTAAAACTTGAAAAATTATGAAGATATATGTAGATGCTTAATTTATTACTGGTTAATTTATTATTATTATGAAAATATTTTCTTTTCACGCCACAGGAAACATCGTAGCATGAATTGGAAATGAAATTAATCTCGATTGTTCTTTTGACTCACGACCACGTTCAATTCAAGCACAAAATACTACATGCTAGTCAAATAATAAAAAAGGGGTCCGAATTCTTTCTCTCATCATATTTGAATTATTGTTTCGAACCGTCAATTTAAAGTGTAAAATCATGCATAAAAATTAAAATAAAATCGTTCGGAAAGCTAAAATCAAATTCAATCAATACCGTTTAATTCTCAGCAACATGATTTTTTACCTTTCCTATTCATACATATCACTATTCGCATGTATTGTATGAAATCAATCCCATCACTGTCCATTGTGCTGGTTCACTCGAGCTCAATAAATGTATAATATGTGGGGATCATAGTTTTCCTGTTCAAATTCAACACGATACGGTTCAAAAGGGACAACTAAGTTGAAATAATTCGCAAAAACTATTTTAGCATTATACTCTTATGGTTGCATATAAATATACATTTATACTATTTGTTCAAAACATTTGGCACAACTTTTATTTGGCTACCACTGGGATTTACGAAAAAATGTTAGCATAACAGAAAAGACGAAATGAAACAACGAAATTAAATCCTTTGTCAGTGCAATCAGTGAGAATGTTTTCATGTTGTCGCTTATCTTGCATTTCGATTTTTTTTTTTTTTGAAAAAAAGTATTCGTTTCACTGAATTATGAATGAATCGTTGTGCGATTTATGCGCAGAGGAAATCACCGTTTTTATGACCGTTAAAATTTTATTGTTTGCAACTAGAAAGGATTCAGGATGAATTTCACCCGTTCATGCGAGAACATAAATCATTCTCAACTTTTACGATTTGATTCATAAGGTTCATTTTTGATTTGTATCTTATTTCAGTCATATCAACGATAAACACTTAAACATTTATTTGCTGTAATGTTATATTTAATGAACTGCGAAAAAATTAAATTTTACACCAATTCAATGGAACGATTTGTTTGTTTTCTCATATGCTTGAATTTTTTATATTTCATATTTTCGGTACTACATATTGTCATAAACTTAAAACCAAAATCTTTTTTGTGTGGAAAATTAGAAACCCACTCCGTTCAGTTTATTGAATCAAAGCGGAGAGATTCCCGTCTAATGGACAAAATAGATAATAGTGTTCACTTAATTATGAGTAACTGTGAAAAAATCTATACTCTCTGAAAAACAAAAATACTGTATAGGAGCATTGGAACCTTTTTCAAATTTGGTTGTTTCTTTTTCGTATTTTAACCTGTCTCTTCGTTTTCCTTTTCTTTAGAAGATATGTAACAGGCGGCCAGGTAAATAGGGGAACTAACATGTATTAAATAAAAATTTCGACGTGCCATATATATTCGGACTGATGAAAGTTTGATCATAACCTCCTCGTGATGAGCTGCCTCAAGTGCTCCAAACCTAAGAAGTATAGGTCCTTCAAACTATGGAGTTTCTGTGTTCATTAGTAGATCAGCTAACGAATCAAGGCCCAAATAACATACCATTAAAGGCCCAAATAAGATTCAAGGCCCAAATACCATGCTTGATCTAAAAAATTGAATGGAAAGAAATGAAGAACCAGAAAAAGGCAAAAGGAGAAGAGAGAAAAATAGCTCCACGTCATAAACAAAGAATGCAGAAAGAAACTTTGTGTGGAAACAGATAAACCGGAAAAGACAAAGGCAGGGGTTCTCTCTACCTCTGCAAATCTTTAAACGAAATTTCAGATAAGCTGTCCCGAAGCATGATTGGAAGAATAAGCGGATGGGGTCCTTCATGAAAACCGAAAATTCGAAAGCAAAGGTAGGGAAATCTTACTCCTACTAATGACATTAAAAACTAAAATAGGCCGATAAGAGTCACGGATGAAGCAGCATAACATCTCAAACATCATCAACCCAGTAAAAGACAGCTACATATGACCTTTAGTGGTGCCTCACAGAGAGTAATT
The DNA here is from genome assembly GCA_947369275.1 of Nemotelus nigrinus. Taxonomy (NCBI): domain Eukaryota; kingdom Metazoa; phylum Arthropoda; class Insecta; order Diptera; family Stratiomyidae; genus Nemotelus; species Nemotelus nigrinus. The sequence continues at coordinate 180,029,789 of OX376372.1, forward strand.
TTTACGACTATGCAAATTGGAGAAGTGCAGTAATCCTTTGGATAAAAGAAGGCGTTCTTTGCTTTTAGCATCATCTACAAAGTAAGGCTATGTGCCCCTTCATTGCAAAGAGAGACAAACGGCTGAATAGATATGGAAGAAAGCCTTCAAAAGAAAGTCGTGGGAAGGAACCAAATTGTGGGCCAAAGAAGAATTCCTCATTCCCAACTTCAGGACCCAGGTTGACTGGTTTTTAACCCAGTGAAACTGGCTGACATCGAAAAAGGTTCTGGTATTCGTAGAATGCTTAAATAAAGACCTTAGTGTGTAAAGAATAAAGGCGAGTGCACTTTGCTGGTCATGGTAGTGGACTATGCCTCAGCCTCAGAACAATTGAAAGAACAGCAACGGTAACTTCCGGCCTGGACAAATTAAATTGTTTAAAAGGCGGATCGAAAAGTAAAAGAGACAGCAGTCACTCTAACCACCAATATGTAGTGCACTGGGACGATTATGAAGGCACATCGTCGCAGCGGTTCACGACCAGCGAAAGCCAAAGGTTGAGGTGCTTGTTGAACCTGCATCGTGCCAAAGCTGCCTCGATGGAATAAAGCAGGCTAGCCTAGGGCACCTTTGATATAGGGATAAAACACGAGCCTTCTATAAATATTTAGAAACAGAGTTTGTGGCTTACATAAAATAGCAAGTTAATCTGGGCAGCAGATGAAAAAACCCAAGAGCAGCGATAGTAATCATTTAACATTATTTTTTTCTTATCCCAGATTTCACTAACAGGAACGCAATAGCGCAGCTCAACATTGAAAAAAGTATAGCAGAGGAGATATTTGCCTCAGCAAATGAATATTCCGGGGATGAAGGAAGTGAGGCAAAATACCAAGTAGCAACATCATGGGACTGGTTGATCACTAGAAAAGAGAGAATAGAAGGTTTACAATTGGCTGTGATACAAGTGGTCTTCACAAAGAGGTTGACGCTAGAAGTGATTCACTCTTAAAATTCCTCCCAATCACTCATTTAACTGTAGCGTATAAAGGCAATTCACCAAAATCCCTGAAAGTAAAAGACAAGATGTAATAGATTTAAGTTGGTTTCAAACAGTCCAGTGTACCTGAAGCTGAAGAAGTGAAATATTCTTATATGGGTTTCATTCTCCGGCCGTAGACAAATGGCCTTTAAACTTAGAAAATGCAGCGTAAAAAGGTCAAGTCCAAACAACAAAAGTGCACGGACTGAGACTGCTATTGGAATGACCTTACAGCTGAACTTCATGTCTTAATCTTTGAATACTACTACTGTTCTGAAAAAACTAGTGCTTCCAAAACGAGGATGCCATGATGGAACAGAGAATAAAAAAAAACTCAGAAGAGCCGTGACAGCAGAATTCAACAGGACTAAAAACATATTTGACTTGGAGACCTGTGAATGAAACTATTAGAATACAACAAAAGGTAAAGTAAATCCAAACAAAAGGTTTAAAATATCTTTTGTGAGGTCCTCAAGAGCATACCAGAGACTGTAAGAATAGTGAAAGTTCTATCTAAAGACAATCAAGGGCATTTTGGACAGCTTTAAACTCCAACTGGAGGGATGACGACCACCTTCATGGACATACTGGAATGGTTGTTCAAAACATACTTCTAAGGTTGCATACTATTACTTATAGGGTGGTCAAGGAATAAGACGAACGTTTTGAGCGAACACCTCGCTCACTACTGATTAAACAAATAATCTCGTATGAAAAGGTTTAGACGGCAATTAATTCATTGAAACCCTTTAACTGATCAAGACTAGATGGGATCATCCCGGCTCTGATGCAAAGAGCCACAGGAAAACTTAAAAACATACTGGTACACATTTTAAGGGAAAGCTTGGAACTCAATTACACAGCAGGACCGTGAAAAATGACACAGGTGGTGATTGTAAAACTGGTTGACCTTCTAAAGTCCACAGGTCAATTGATCGTGCATGCATAAACCCTTAAAAACAACTTAGTATTATTCACCAGAAATATTATAGAAAATCGATAATATGGACCCTAAAAATTAAGGACACATAGGTGAGTCTACAGGAAGAACCAAATGGATAGGAAAATGGTTTATGGCAATACCGAGGCATAAGCCACCAGCAGTGTAGTGAGACTTGAACGAGAGAATCGAAGAACTTAAACGGCAGGGAGATTGGCGTGGAAAACAAGGGATCATCAGGTCTTGTTGGAGATAGACGCTAAGTTCAAACTGAATACTAAATTGATAAAGAATCAAATTTGAATTGTTTTTACGGGATGATTAAAATTGAACAACTTTTTATTTACATTAAAAATTTCCCGTATAAATATTCTCGGCTTTGATAAGCTTTAGAGATGATATATAGTACGTTGTCTATGCTGATTTATAGACAAGAAGGGAACCATGATCACAATCAATAACCTTTACTGATAAAGAATGTTTATTTGTAAACTAAACTGTGTTCAGTATATGATTAAGATTATTTTCTTCTTAGATTAATGCCAGAGGTTTTTAATAAAATAAACTCAACTATACTGTTGGAGGCAAGAGTGGCCTTAAATCAAATAGAGATATATAACAGACCCGAACTAATATAGGCCTGCAGCCAAAAGGCACACTAAGGAAATGAGGAGAAAAGAAAGAACAGTCTAAACTGTTCTACATTGTTCTCTCCCCGTACTAAGGCTTTGCGAAGGCTGATAGACTGCACATTTTATGCCTTTTCTAGTCATTTATTCATCTATTTACCTGTTTATATTTTAACAAACTAAAGCCCAGTCACAAACACAGAATAAAGTTGAAAAGGAAGAGATGATTCAAATAAATAATTCATTAAATTACTAAGTTAGGTATTTCAAAATCAAAATAAAATAGCATAGCAAATACTGTAACAATAAAAGAGTTTAACACAATGAAAACGAAGCAAAAAAAGTATATGATAAATCAACAAATGGGAAAGTGGCTAATAATAAATTACAGAAGCTTAATGACATATAATCAAAAATCAAAAATGGTGTGGAACTTCGAAAGCTAAAGCGAAATGGACTGTAATTCATAGTGTTTACTAAGGATACGCAATAACGGCGAGTGAAAAAAGTCAACCCGCGCAAAAGTTATCGAGAAAAGCTGGTACTCGTTAAGGAATACTCGTCGTGAATTGACAGGGTGAATTCGGAATAAGGAAAAACATCAGGAATAAGAAAGTTAAACGATAATAACTTCTCAATCTACGCTCCGACAATAGTATTCAATGGTGAAGAATCGGCAGAGTCAGGCAGTTCATTGACCACCAGTCACTCAATTATCAAGAATCAATAATTATAAAAGTCTCAAAGTCAGCAGTAAATAGAAGGAAAGGATAATGGACGAAGAGAGGGAGATTATTGATAAATACCATGAATGACAAACGACGAAGTATCGAACCTTAAGAAACTCTAGAAAGACGGCAAAATGGGAAAGTGGTACAAACATTTATCGATACAGCATAGCTATAAACCCCAACATAAGACATGTAGTCTGTATAGACCACATCAACTTGCTTCTACTGGTCTAAGACGGAGGTAACCATGTTAGTGAACGTAAAGAGGTTAGGGGTTGGAATTCTTCGTTTTAAAAACCCATGCTGCTCGTCAGTAAGAGAAGGATAAAATGCAACTAAGGTAACCAGGGAGAATACATCCATTAGGGCAGGAAGGGGCCAGAAGAGATGCTGAGTTTGAAAATAAAAGGTAAAAAAGCATGCAGGGATATCGAAAGTGATTTGGGTATCAGGTTTAGGATGCCATCAGAGCCCCAACCGACATTAATATCAAGAGATTTAAGTAAGGATCTAATTTTGAGGAGGCAGGTATGAGTAAACGCGATAGAAGGCAGGATGAGGAAGTACAAGAATTCACAGATGCAGTGCAAACACAACCAGAGACATAATATAAGATATTATAACAATGGAACTATTCTACTATGGATCATAGCAAGCAGCCCAGCATCTAGTAGCTCTGTTATTTTGCTATATCTTTCCAGGTCCGTAAGTTGTTCGCCCTTGCCAGCCAGAAGCAAATCCCAAAAATGTTCACAATTACTTACTACCAACAGTTCATCAGATACTACCACGCTAGACTGAATCATCAGATTAAACTGAAATTCACAGGATACATATAGCAGGTTAATCACAACGTGAGCTAAGTTTGAAATATCTTTGGACGCCATTTTAAAACAAAGTTGCCAACTACGATGATTTGGGTCATATTTGTGCTAAAAGATGCTCTCTATACATTTTGAAGTAGTAAACACTCAGGTATGGTCATAAATAAGACTGCCCAGAAAATTCTGCAAAATTTTCTAGTCAGGCAAAATCATTAAAATTTCCAGGCATACGTAAATTTCCCCTTTGTTTAAAAAACATATACAATGGGCTGGAATTTAGAAAATTTATTCAGTTGTAGAAATGTCGTCAACAAGAAAAGAAGTTCGTGAAAAGATTTGGCGCAGTTTGCAGGTACCTCAAAAAGGGCGGTGCAAAAGGCAACAAAAACGTTATTGGAATGTGAAGCATTAAAAGCCATGTTAAGATCAGATCGAATGAAGAAGAAAGCTGGAGCAATTGACAAAAAAGTGCTGAAGGAATATTAGTAAAAATGTGGGTACATCAAAGAGCACTGTGCAAAAGATTAAGAAAAAATATAACATCAATATCGAAAAAGCTAGTTAACATTACAACGTTGAAATTTTTCAGATCCAGGAATTTGTACAAGAAGTTTTTGAACAAAAATAAATACTGCATAGTGATGAATCAGTTGTATTTTATGTATGGACAAGTCACATTTTAAACAAACTTTCACTATTACTTGGACCAAAGTATTACTCAACAAAAAATAAAGAAATTGTCAGTGATTCGGCGAAAACAATTGCTGTGCAAAAAATCGGGCTCATGGTGTTTGTGTTTGTCAAGCCATCTGTCAATATGGGCTGAAAACTCAGCCGCTTTTCACAGAAGGAACAATTAATGCCGAATTGTACGTGACAGAATGCTTACGAAAAATATTGCTGCCGATTTTAAATTACCATGGCGGGGCTACATTTTTTTTGGCCTGATTTAGACACGGCATATTACGCTCAACGAACAATAAAATTTTGCAAGGGCAACAATGTGTATTTTGTTGGGAAACTGATGAACTCACCCAGTGCTCCAGAAATCACGCCAATTGGAAGATACTGGGCTATCGTTTACAGAATATTAAGAAAGTAAGTTCAAACTGCCGAATCATTTAAAAAGTTTTCGACTTTGCAGACTTTCATTTCAATGAAAAGTGTAACAGTAAAAATTCAAGCTTGGAGCAGAAAAAATTAAACACATAAAATTACTGTAAATGTTCATCTTAAATGTAAATAAAGAAACTTATAGAAAAAAATTAAAAAAAAATTCAAGGCCTTTTTTTTTTATGAAGAAAATTAAATGGTGTTAAACTTTCTGGGACAGCGATTATGTTTCAATTTTCTAAATTTGCGTGTGAGTCGTAACCTTAACCCCGATAACTTCGAACAGATCATTCAATTCAAATTAAGTTATCAGAGTAAGTTCATATAAGCGTGATGCAAGTTAATATTGGCAATAGTTCAATTTTTTAACAAGGTATGCTTATGTTACTATATATAGTATCTAAATTTACTAAACTTTTGATGTCGATACCAGAAATGGCTGCCAGTACAGGTCACTTTGTCGTTGGAGATGCTGCCATGGGATAGGATAAACAACTTGTAATCGAACAAGCACCAACTGTTTGAATTTCTAAAGTAGTGATATTTTCGTGGGCGGTAGCACTTAAAGTTTGCTCCTATAGCTTACCATGCAGTCATCAGCACCAAAAAGCTGTGAAACTTTCGCATTAAGAAATTAAATTTTCATATTCTATATATTTGGTGCGATGATCCGGCCGTGAGTATAAGAAGTTAGTTTAGTAAGAGCTTCAACTCTATGTTGATTTGATGGTGGAAGTATGACGCTGCTCTGCAGGCAGAGGATGAATGTTAACAACTGGGCTCATAGAAACAATTCGAAACAAATAAACTTCTTTGGCCCTTTTTGTGAAAGGAACGCTATCTGAAATAAAATGTTTAAGTCTAAAACAGCAAAGTTAACAGCTGAGTATGGGTGGCTCAAGGCGTGGATCCAAGTAAGAAGAATTGTAATTCAAAATTTCGATAATCAAAGACACATGTAACAAGAAAAGAATCTTGTAAAAATTACTACAAGAGCACATTTGAAATTATGTTTTAAACATTTTAGAAGTTCTTGCAAGGTTTCAAACAAATATGGGCACATAAATTATAAGCAAACTGCATTTAAAGGTGCCATTGGCACGTAAGAACATACACTCTGAGAAATGACCGAAATCAATATATTAACATCTTAATATTGTTATAGTAACAGCATTGTTACTAATACATAATTTTAACAGCTCAATATTTCATGTTAGGAAGTTACAATATTATATTTGGAGTTTAACTTTATATATAAAGGCTGTTAAATGTTTATGTTAAGAACATCTGTAAACATATTTCGACAACATAAATATATTACTATGCCAATATAAATGTATTAACCAAGGGTGGTGAGATTGATGGTGAAACAACGAAGTACAATGCTAGTATTGTATGTTAGGATGTTAATTTTTAATACGGCAATATCAGAATGGTATAATCGGTTCTCGTCCGATCCCCGAAGTTAAGCAGTGTTGGGCGCGGTAAGTACTTAGATTGGGGACCGCTTGGGAACACCACGTGTCGTTAATACTATCTATCGGTATACCAATATAGTATTGTAAGACGTTAATATAACTAATTGCCATTTTACTATTTAATATTGGCCTACCAATATAATACCGTAAGATGTTAATATAACTTATTGCCATGTTAATTTTTAATATTGGCCTACCAATATAATATTGTAAGACGTTAATATAACTGATTACCATGCTAATATTTATTATTGGCCTACCAATATAATATTGTAATAGACCAATTCACCACACGCATGTCAATATATAAAATTTTAAGAAGGCTGTGTGCTGCACTGAGAAAAATCCACATGGCGCCCAGAGCTATATAATATAGCGCATTATTTATGGCCCCATACGCTATGTATGTACATAGTACTCTGAGCTATGCAATATGGCTTCCAGCGCCATAATGTCAGAATCTACATAGCGCGTGGTCCAATGTAACATGGCGCAGCATTTATGGTGTCACACGCTATGTACATAGTATTCTGAGCTATGCAGTATGGCTCCTAGCGCTATAATTACATGGCTCAGAAATTATGGCCCCACACGCTATATTACATAGTGCCATGAGCCATGTAATATGGCTTCAGTTGTCATACCGTATATATGGCTTCAGTTGTCATACATAAGATAACTCCAATTATAACTTGCAGCCATACTGTGTGAGGGGACGTATAAATGATACTACACAGTCGCCAATTATGGACCATATCAACCTGCTATCAATAATTGAAATTCGAGTAAAACAACCCATATGATACAAGTTGCATAGTGCGAAGTATGGCATATGTGCAAATATTTAGTAGCGAAAAACTTTTGGCTTGGGTTCCCATCAATCAATGACAAATACCAATTAATCCAACAGAAATTATTCCTTGAAACTATGGTTCGTTGGTCACCTCTAGAGCAGACGCTATGCCTATAGCCCTCCACGTCATGTACTATAGTCCTCCACGCCATGTACTATAGTCCTCCACGCCATGTACTATAGTCCTCCACGCCATGTACTATAGTCCTCCGCGCCATGTACTATAGACCTCCACGCCATGTACATACATGGCGTGGAGTACGTGACGTGGAGGACGATAGTACATGGCGTGGAGGGCTATAAGCATAGCGTTTGCTCCTATGTACTTTTCACCATGTACTATGGCGTCTGGCGCTATATATTATCATAATCCTGAAATCGACTATGTACATGGCACCAGAAGTTTATAAGCTATGGCGTCTGGCGCTGTGTTTTTTCAGTGTGGCAATATAATGTTATTGCTAAGTCAATATAATAATGCTAAGAAAAGTTTTTAATATGATTATATTAGCTACAAAATATATTAAGGGTAGAACAATGATTTTTTAGCGTGTAGAGACTTAGATAGGTGTTTGCCCGAAATAAGAGTTATTTCATACATACATTTTTTTAAACCAAAATCGTTCCATTGAATTTGTAAAATATCTAGATAACATGACATAATCATTCAATTTACGATTGGAATATGATTATTTCGAGGGTAATCTAACATTCTAATTCACATAAAAACACATCACTAAATTATACAGCACATTATATTTCAATCGTAAATAATATCAACTAGCTCTATCACTGAACATTCCTCCATTTCCATAATAAGAGATAATAATAATAATCTTGATAATTCAACAAATCGTTCATTTCGCTTCACTATCGTTTAATTCAAACAATTTAGCACTCAGTTACGTTTCAACTGTTATTTGAATAATTGTACCAATGCTGTGATTGCGATTATTTAATTTTAAAATAAAATGAATGTGGGCACCTTAAAGCCATCATAGGTCCAGCTTCCTAATTTCAAGACGCATGTTTGAACATCGTATGGAAAATATTCAACGTCTATCGAACACGATGATTTATAAACGGCTGGTGGCTGCCAAATGACCATGCCCGTATGATAGACTGTAGCTTTTGTCATAAGCGTCACTTCGTAATGGCCATCGGCGCTGAAAATACATGGGTTTTGTGGATTGTTGAAATTTTCTCGTTTCTTGCTGTTTATTTGAATTTTTTTTTTTTGTTACTTCTGGCAAAATGAGATATCCTACTGCACTTAACTTTCGTTCAAAGACACTTTAATGCATACGGTTAACTCGTCGTTGAAGCACTTCATTGTTCAATTTGTAATTTGTCTTACTGGTACAGGCTCGAACGTATCTACACACTTATGAATTAAATGCGATGAATGTTAAAATTATATGTTTTACGTGTCTAGGGAAACTTTTGGAATTGCATTTATTTCTTAAGTTCATTTGGTAAACCCAACAATACTTTAGAAGGAGGCGAACTGCACATCGCCGTGAGCATACTGACAATGAAATGCATCAATAGTTCTAAATTGATTACGCATTTTGATTATTATCTTTGTTTTTTGAGTGCCTTATTCATTTTTCATCTAACCAACACCAAAGCTTTTAATTAATGTCAAATTATCAACAGAACTTACAATACTCCTTAAAGTAAAGTCAAACATATATACACATTTGTATATGTACGTCTGAGCAATATTTTCTTTCACTTATCATAAATATTGTATAATTCCATTGCGGACGTTTTCACTGCATCGTACATAATTTAACACATAGGATTCTACTGAGGATACTTCATCGATATAGTTTTACATCGTTTCATGTTACATATTTACAGAGTTTTTGTGTAAAGATATCGAAATCAATGCCTACCTGAAAAACACTACTTATGAAAGTCGGATGCTTTTTACAAATGTTTGCAATAGATAATGTGACAATAGTTTTTTGTTTCCATAGTTCTACGATAGAAGAAGGGATGATTGTCTGACAGAATTTATTATTCGAAAATTGATAATGAATTCAAAAGTAAACGAACGTAAAATGTATGTATACATATTAATAAATGAATATAGGGCGTAACATGACACTATCTACTATATAAAACTGACTCGAAACTGAATGGTGGAAATGAAAGAGCTCAACGCGACTATGAAAAATGAGATTTCGTACGTTTTTACTATTTTTGTAAGTAAACCATCAATCATATTATTGTCACTGACAGACGAAAGCAACTGTAAGTTATGAAGTAAATTTCTCTGCCTAATATCAAATATTCTCTTGAAACTCTAGGAAAATAGAAGTTTAAAATTTTCGCTTAGATTTTGTGATTTTTGAGTACTGGTGAGAGCACGTGAACTTTTCGATCATCATAAGAACGGTTCATAGATTTACTGTGTTGAGTCCGAAACAGGAATATAAAAGAATTGCGCTTAAAATGTAATTAATCATTTCATGTTTTAAAGGCTTCCGTTGTTTGTGCAATCACTTGTCCTTCATCATTCTTGCCACTGCTGAAACCATCCGGCATAGACACAGGAAAAGTTTCGCAGCGTGTTTTTTTCAACGAGTTTTTCTCATCATAATCCAAAAGTTCTGTGCCTTTTCATTCTAATTCAACTTCGAAAAACAAATTTCCAACTTAAGAATTTTGTTTAAAGTACTAGGTGCTTAAACTGGAGTGAGTGAAATAGAAATTTAAGTTAATTTCTATTAAAAAAACTTTAACGTTTTTTTTTGCTGAGAAAATGTATCTGTGAGGTTCGGTTATGGTAAGTTGTAAGGTAATTCAAGAAAACTGGAGCGAGATGAAAAGCTTAAGTCTGTTTGTTTGCAAAATTGTTTTGTTTTGATTTATGGTGTAATTTTGTAGTGATTTCGATTAGTTTCTACTCAAATTGTTGTATTTCTGATTTCTGAGATGACTAAGAGCTTTTTGTTGTTGTTTTTTTTGTTTCGACCTACCTTGAAGCCGTCATACGTCCAACTGCCAAACTTCAAAACACAGGTTTGTTCGTCGAACGGGAAATATTCAACATCAATTTCGCATGATGATTTATATATTGCTGGTGGCTTCCATTCGACTAATCCTTCTGAGTATATTGTCGCTTTGGTTGCTAATGTCACTTCGAAGTTACCGTCCGCACTACATACATGTTCATGCATAATTTGATTGATTTTTCAAGTTTTGTTATTGTTGAGTTTTGAGCAGATTTAAAAATCGTACATTTTTTTGTAACTACAATCAATTCGTAAACAATTTTTTTTTGTGTTTTTTTTTTATATATATAAAAGCTTGTTTTGGTGAAAAGTTTCAAAGTGCTATTATTCATGTAGGCATTTCATAGAACAATGAATCCAAATTTACTTTACGTAACCATGCTACCACAATGACTTCAGAATTAGAAGTACAAATAAGACGTCAGATTTCAATAAATCTAACTATGATACATGATTATAATTTCGAATTAGTGCAATCTTATAACACTGAAAGTAATAGTAATAATTTAATAAGAACAGGAGCATAAAAGTTTTGAGCCCACGACATCGAGTATAGAGACGACCACAGGGGTTTGAAGATTAGTAATCGAAAATAACAATAACAATCGAAAATTATAGAATAATTAAGGATGCATTCGTTTAGTTCATATGATTCTTACAATAAATCTATAACTTATCAAAATGGCCCAGTCATTTTAGCATAAAAAAAGGGTCAACCTCGGAATGAGAGATAATAAGCTGAAATTTCGTATATACCTTCATTTTGAGGTCTTAAAAGTTGCCTCAAAAGTCTCATAAAATCTCGTGTCTGCGTCGAAAGTTATTCAAGGTCAAAGGTGAGAAAAAACAGTTTTTTGCGATTATCTTGGTTTCTATTGCTCCAATGATGTTAACACTTAGGATTGAAATTGTAGAACATAAAGTTTGCGACACATTTTATTTGAAACATTTTTTCCTGCGCTCAACCGTTTTTCCGATAGAGGGCGATAAGCGCGCAGCACTCAGCCATATGTACTGTAATGCAAGGTCAACCGTAAATACCTGTGAATACTACCTTCAGTTTTGAATTATTTGTATTATTTATCAGTAAATACATTGTATTTAATAACATTTTACCTATTTTGCCAATTCGCCAAGAAAAATTTTTGTCAAATCGATTTAATATTAAGAAACTTATTGGTATGCTCATTGAAAAGTTTGAGAGTGTAAATATCACAACAAAGCAAGAAAGAGATGATGCTGATGTTCTAATTATAGAAACAGCTATCGAAGAATCCAAACATGAAAGGACAGCCATCATTATAGGAGAAGACATAGATCTACTAGTTATTTTAATTGGACCCACCCAATTACATCATGAAGACATTTTCTTTAAAAAAGTTGGCAAAGGCAATGTCAAAACACAAATATACTCTTCAACAAGTTTTGACAAATATCCCATTTCTAAAAAACATGTTTTATTTTTACAGGCATTCAGTGGATGTGACACAACTTCTGCGTTGCTTAAAAAAGGAAAAAAAAACTTTCATGAAAGCACTTGAACAACTTGACAATTTCGACGAACTAGCTCAAGTTTTTCTAGAAGAAAACTGCCCTGTCCAACAATTATACGATAATGGCATTCGGATCTTACTAGCGATATACAATGCTCCAAAATCTGAGGATAATATCGATCATCTTCGATATACTCAGTTCATTAAATCAACAAAACTTAATAAACCTGTCCAATTATCTAACCTTCCGCCGACAAGTGCAGCGGCCAATCAGCATATAAACCGTATCTATTACCAAGTTCAAAAATGGTTAGGGCATGATTTAGAACCCCAAGAATGGGGTTGCGTGCTCCGAAATGAGTTCCTGGAGCCAATGCCAACAATATTACCACCAGCTTCCGATGAATTACTGAATACTCTATTTTGCAATTATAAGAATGGATGTGGTGCACGGTGCCGATGTAGAAAATCAGGGCTGCAATGCACTTTAGCTTTTGGCCACTGTAATGGGCAAGCTTGCCTCAATGCTATTTCATTACAAAGTGACTGTGAGCAAGAGAGTGCTTTTGGCCATGAAATTCAGGAAGGTCTGCAAACACCAATTCAAGGCAACGAAGATGATGACAATGATACAGAAATTCCCGAACGTCCAGAAGATGACGATGAAGAAAAAGAAACGTAATATTTTTGTTATTTAAATTTTTAAAGAATGGTAGATTGAAAATATGTAATATATATACATATTAAAATAAATTAAATATATGTCAAATGTTATTAAATACAATGTATTTACTGATAAATAACTCAAAACTGAAGGTTTCACGGTTGACTTTGCATTACAGTACATATGGCTGAGTGCTGCGCGCTTACCGCCCTTTATCAGAAAAACGGTTGAGCGCAGTAAAAAATGCTTCAAATAAAATGTGTCGCAAATTTTATGTTCTACAATTTTGATCCTAAGTGTTAACATCATTGGAGCAATAGAAACCAAGATAATCGAAAAAAACTGTTTTTTCTCACCTTTGACCTTGAATAACTTTCGACGCAGACACGAGATTTTATGAGACTTTTGAGGCAACGTTGAGGACCTCAAAATGAAGGTATATACAAAAATTCAGCTTATTATCTCTCATTCCGAGGTTTTATGCTAAAATGACTGGGCTAAAAACCAAAAGAAATAAATCAAATCATCCTTGTGAGCGTAGTAGATGTTAAGTATGGTTAGAAAAGTTTTGGGGGCATGCTATGCAAGAAGAAAAAAGGTTTGGAATACGCACGAATGGGGTTAAATTGCTTTTTCGTGGTTTTTCCAATAAGTTAGTTCTGGGTATTCTTTGATCCTTATCAAAAACTTCGCACAGGGCTGATGATATTGGCCAGCGATCGTCATCTAGGCAGAGTGAAATCTGCTGAACGACTCCGAGTTAACTTTATTAGGTGTATTTTTTGCTCCTCTAACTAGAAAACAAGAGAACAGACGCATTGAAAACAACACTCCTGTACCAGTGAATTCACTAGTACAGAAATTCTTTTCCTCATTGGTAGAAAAGAAAAGCTAATAAGAAGTTGCCTTTTTTTGCCCTGAGGTGGCTTGGGCTTTTTCAAGGTTATGTTGATTGTTTTGGTAGTTAAGAAATAAAAAAAATCCCTCTTCATGTGTAGAAAGTTAAAAAAGGTAATTTTCTGTTAGTTCTTTTTCTATTTTCTGTATATTGTGGTAGTTTATACTCGTTATTTTCTCCCTTTATTTTCAGCTGTTTTGCGCTACCACAGCGAATACAGCAACCTATAGAAATCTCAGCAAACACACTGCTGTTTTGTACTAGATCGTTTTTTTTTTGCGGCATAGCTCTATTCTCCTCTATACCGGAGCCAAAAAACGCACCTATTATCTCTTTCCTAATAAAATCACGGTGTTTCTGAGATATCACTTTTGATTTCGAAGTATTAAATTTGGCAGTGTGGATTCGGCTGGAATGAGCTCCAGATTAGTACTGATCTCATTCTAAGCACTTGTTTCTACAAGGCTTCTTGCGAAACTTAACATGGTTTCACTACTCTGCAAAGATAGCCATGGAATCATAATAGTGGCTACACATTTGGGATAAGATAACGGATCTGAGTTTGCATACAAGATCATCAATGTTTTTTTGGAGAGAAGTCAGGGTTCCCCAATACTACCCATCCATCTGAAGTCAGAGACAGGGCTGTTTCAATGACAAAGTGCTTCATGGATGGGCAAGACGTGACTGAAAGGCTGGGACCACTATTATATGGAGGAGCACCAACGGACACCTTGTTTCTAACTCTGCCCACGGAGTGGCTTCTAAGTTTGATCCATGAACATTTGGCAATCACATTTCCCCCTTGTTTCGGTCCTTTACTGTGCCAAGGCAAACGCACTTCAGGCTGGTTCATTATCTTTCTACCGATCTGACTGTTTTGCAACACTTGAAGTGGAGAGCGTTAAAACGACATTGTGTGGCTTTCAAGCAAAAGTGGTGGTAATCTTTCAAGCTTTCGGCTGGTTTCTTTTTAACAGAATATTTGGAGTCAATACCGGTATTTTCTTAGATATTCACGTGGTTATAAATTTTTTTGCTGATCATTCAACAGTGTCCAGAGTTATTGTTGAATTCCGTGCATCTCCTAGAAAGAGTTTGAGACTTTTGAGAGTGGAATTATTTTGGCTACTTGAGCTTAGGAGTATCGGAACTATTGACGACTGGCGAATCATCATAATGTCCATTAGCCCTAGTTGCAAAGGAGATAAACTGTTGCGCTCTAAGTACAACAATACCGAGCTCTCTTCCTGTGGCGGTCGATAAAAAAGGATCTAGGATACGGCTTCAAACTGATCCATATTTTCAACGACTTTGAGCTAAGCTATTTAAGCTATGATACCGTTGCTGAAATAAAACTGTAAGCTACTCTTAGAGGATTCGATATGACAGCAAAATGAATCAAACTGACAAGTTTTATCATCATCAATGTAGCAAAGGCAGGTTAAGGCAGCTAGATCGTTATCGCGAACAGAAAACTTATTGAGGAATCGATCCGATCGAATTTGCAGTGATTGAAAGAGCGAAATTTAAAAAAGACTTCAACTGTCAAAAAAATTCAACACGTAATAAATTGTGCTTCATTGAGCGAAAAACAAAAAATTTTGGTTTTGTGAATCTTTTTGATTCCCCAACAGAATACAGTCTACGCAAGTCTTTCCAGATAGGAAAAAGGAAGAGAGAAACAGTACTAACATCATAAATGTGCAAATACTGGATGGTTTGAAATTAGCTTGGAATACATAAATTTTATAGCAGCCACGAAAGCTATCAGAAGTAAAACGCTAATAGTCGTGATATGAATGGAGAACAAGCAGCCTTCACTGCAACGTTTGTCTCAATGGCAAAAGAGCACACTGATCAACAGTGGTCATGCCACACGAACTCTGATAGGTGATCGTGTTTTGACTACTTACCCTCATTATGAAAACGCACTTATTTTGTTTCAATCACCCTTAGTTTTCTTGTGATGAGGTCAAGGTCATTTTCAGTAGTTTAGCGATAAACGCATATAAACGGCCGTAAAAAAGAGTGTTATATATATTTGTTTTCGCTGTTAATTTGAATTGTTTTGATTTTCATTAGCTTTTGTGTTTGTGCGAATATGTGGAGAGAGTGTATTAACGGCTTTAACTCTTTTTGTTAAATTTGTGGTAAACTGAGTTTCAAAAATCAAAGGCAACATTTTTCTGATCTTATTTTGAAGTGTTACCGTCAGTATATTAGTTTTGCGGTGGCTCATCAAGACAAAGCTTGGGCCCCACATATTTGTTGCATGACATGTATGAAAAATCTAACTGATTAGAAGAAAGGATCATGTCATATACCTAAGCCTAGAGATCATGTTTCAGACTGTTTTTTTTTGTCATAATGAAATTTTCCCTATACTAGGTCCATCTACATCGTTTAAGTAAAACGATTCACAGGCCTCCATTGATGTAATTCCTCTGCCACTCAATATCAAATCAGGCCTTATGAAAGTTTTTGTAAATCGATGGATTGCCTTGGAAATGGATTTTTGTATTTAAAAGAGAAATTCCCCTAAATTGAAAGAGGGCACTTTCGTAGGACCTCAAATCAGGGAATTAATAAAAGATCCGAAATTCGAAAAAAGTTTTTAATGTTTTAGAAAAATTAGCTTGGCGATGCTTTAAGAACGTGGTTGAAAATGCTTTAGGCAACCATAAGAGTGAGAAATATACAGAATTAACTGACGAGCTTCTTTTGACACATGAGGCTTTGGGTTGCAATATGTCGTCTAAAATTCATTTTTTACACTCAAATCTGGACTTTTCCCCTGAGAATTTGGAGCCTGTAAGTGATGAATATGAATAAAGGTTCAATCAGGAAATTTCAAAAATGGAAAAGCGCTATCAGGGTAGATGGAGTCCAGGGCTGTTGGCTGACTACAGCTGGACGATCAAAAGGGACCAATCGGAAGCCAAATATTTCAGAAAATCGTACACTTTCAATTTACAAACCACATTGTTCATATGTTTCTGGAGAATTATATGATAAAGTTCATACGTGATAGAAAAAAAACTCTGTATTTTTATTCACAGCACTTATTCCTTAACAAAAACACTAAAAAAGTTTGTGTGGCACGACGAAGAATAAATTTTGTTAACCAGTGTAATCAGATGAATTACAGGTTTCCCCGATTGAAAATATCTGCCTCATGGTAGGATTCGGCAGTATAGTTTTAATTTACAACTTTTTTTGTAAGAAATATATACCACTCAATCTATTCATTACTATCAGGTTCACAAATGTATCTTTACTTTATTATTAAATGTACATTTCTGTAAATTTAAGAACCATTATAATCCTTTTTTCTATATCATTGTGTTTCTTGGTATATTTTCATAAGCATTGTTTTGACTTTAAAACTTTTCACTAAATTGCAAATTTTTTTATAATGAGTTTTCTGAACAGATTTTCATTGAAACTACTTACTTTACAAGCCCTAATTGCATTTCAAACACTTATAATTTGATCTTTTGTCTTTTTATTTACAGATAAAAGTCTTATCAACATTTAAACGTATCTTCACGCATTGAAAGTAAACATTAAAAGATTTTTTTCCACAATTGAATCACAATTTTCATGTGTTAGGCAAACCTTTCATGGTTAAATTAAACAATTAACATTTCATAGCGATGGTTTTATATCGAAATTTTAACATTTATGTTTGAAATAAATCATATACTTTTGTATTTAAAAATTTGTATTGAGCTCAAATTAATAAAACATCATAAAAAGTATAACACATTGCGCGAGAAATCGAGCAAATATTTGAAAAAGATTTTCAGAAAAAAAGTATAATGAAATTAATTCTTACTTGTTGTAAAGCACGATATCAGGTCTCCATATGTGATCCGAGGGTACATGTAGCATTTGAACGCCGCCGTACTCTTTTGGCTCCCATCGAAGTTTGTAGTCATACCACGACTGAAATTTGGAGAAGAATGAGATTTTAGAGTCTTTCACAAGCATTTTGGCTAAAAATTTGAATCGGAGGTGATTAATGAAGTAGAACAATACCGTTACGTAGAACGGTAGATGTAATGTGTCTAAGAAAGTAAATTACCACACTAATCTTCGGGGATCTCTTAATCCACTTTGAAGAATAACTTATCCAAGGTCCTACCTACATCCTAATCCAACTTAATTCCCATCAAAACTAGCTTAAATTAGAATAAAAATATAATAATGTAAAGTAACTACAATAAAATTTGCGATAAAGTTGGTTTTTAATGCGTTTCCGGATGTGAGACAATTTTTATTTTGTAGCTATAATGAATTTTTTAGGTTTTCCTATTGTATGTATAAAAAAATACCTTGTTTGGTAAATAAATAAAGTTAAATAAATATCCAATCGGGTAAAGCGGAAATCCATGGAAATTCTTTTGTCTTGATTTCTCAGTTCTTGGCAGTTAATGGATCGCACCAAATGAATATCCAACTACTTAATATAAGCTTAAGTTGTATTCATAAAATATATGCATGTATCTTTGTATGTTTTACGTACGACCCAAGTAAATGTTTTCCAAAGGCACATCCCTAATTCATACTAGCATTTTCTATTTTCTGCCGTCACACAAATTCAACGTCGTCAATCATAAGATCTCGCAAAGATTCCTATCAGTAGCGATGAACATTGACACGCTAATGTTTCGAAAGTTGACTTTTGGGGGGCTTGTTGGTTCGTTGTATGACTTGATGGTTTCCGGGAAGATTGGTTTGGAACGCTAATGGAGTAGAAACTCCCTAAATGCTGGCAGTAAACACTCGAAACGTTCTATCTTTTTTCTGGATTTTCCTTTTTACGTGTTTATCGATTTTTTTCGTAAACAACAACCGAGAAGATTCGAAGATTTCTCTGAATTTCGTATCGGGTATTCTTAAAGGCGAATCCTTCGCACGAATAAATATTTTGCGTGTAATGTGACTTACTACTGGTGATGGTAGTAATGATTCCATTGATGAAAAGGTCTGTAGAAGGTGAAAGCATCGCCATGAGATTCGATGCCAGAAAATTTGCAAATCGCGATTTTTCATCGCAATCAGCACATCGACACCCTTGATACGCACGTGAAGCAAAGACAGATCGATAATTGAATTTCGGCTTATTCTGTTTAGGAAAAGTTTTCGATGAGCATCAATTATTGAAGAATCGATGGTTAACTTTATTTGACTATAAATTAAATAGATTGGCTCTGTTCATATGTATGTATGTATATGTTCAAGCATTTAGAAGGCATACCAGAAAAATAGAAACTGTGCAAGTGAAAGTTAATCAAAAGCAATTGATTTACGGAAAAATTTGGTCACGCCACTGTGATTTTCCAATAATTCACATAGTACTCCTCTTTTCAATTTTGCAGCTACCCACAATTCGTTGAAGACACTGACCATTAAAGAAAACCGGAGAAATTTGGAGATTTCATTCGATTTTTTTATTTATTTATTTTCAAAAAAGTTCGTCTAATACAGACTAGTAGCATTTGCATTAAATATTAAAAACTTACAAACAAATCAGTTAAAGTGGACTATTTTTAGCTAAGGCTCTTTTTCAAAGACGGTAAACATAAATTAAAATCAAATTGATGGTAATCACTGTTAAAATTTCTTTTAATGGACGAAACGGGCTCATTGAAGTCGTAGTTGCTCCGATAGGCAGGGACAGATAAAATGTTGACGTGTCTCACTCTGTGACTCTTGGCATAGAGACCAAATAAATTTAAAAGGTGTTCAGATGAAATATTACCCATGAGGAGCTTAGCAGCAAAGTTCGTTTTGAAATGTTCACGTCTTTTATTAAGTGTATTCATGGCCAGTAGGTGAAGTCGATCAATGTAAGAAGGCAAGCGAAGAGGATTTGACCAAGCAAATTCACGCAAACAAAACCGAAGAACTTTTTTCTGAATGGATTCGATACGGTCCACAAACACCTGCTGATAAGGCACCCAAACTATACACGAATATTCAAGTATCGGTCTTACTAACGCACAAAAAAGAATCTTAGTAAGATGTATGTCATGAAACTTTTTGGATCGCCTCTTCACAAATCCCAAGGTAGATGAAGTTTTCAATACAATGGCGTTAATATGATCGTCAAAAGTATAAGAATTATTTAAAAGTACTCCTAATTCGAGTACTTTGTCAGAATAGCTTAAGGGAATACTATTCAAAGGGTATTCAAAGCTCAATGGATCAATTTTACGCGTGTACGAAATAACGGTACACTTGTCAATATTAATGACTAATTTGTTATGGTCACACCAAGTCGTGGGGCTATTTAGGTCAGCTTGAAGTTCCAAGCAGTCGTAAATGTTAGATACCTTTTTAAAAATTTTGGCGTCATCTGCATATAGTAAAATTGACGAATATTTCAGGACAGATGGTAAGTCATTTATATATAAAAGCAAAACTAGAGGTCCTAAGTGACTACATTGAGGAACACCGGATATGAAATCCATTTCTGATGAGAGGGCGCCACAGAAGGATACGCATTGGGTCGGCATTTCAAATAAGATGCTATCCAGGAAATAAATAGCTAAGGAAAGTTAAACGAGGACAATTTACACAATAAAATGGAATGATCCAGCTTACCAAAAGCCTTCGTGAAGTCAGTTAAATACAGTGTACTTAAAATCCTGCCTCGATTGATGGGATAACAATATTGGAAAACTCAAGCAGGTTGGTAGTTGTGGATTTGTCTTTCATGAAACCATGTTGGAAAGGAGATAATATGGATTTGTTATGAAATGCCACAACATTACTGATTATCGCTGCGAATAATTTAGCAGCACATGGATGTTTTGCAATTGGACGATTGTTGCCTACAACATTTCTATAGCCTTTTTTATGAATAGGTGTGACAATTGCATATTTTCAACCATTAGGAAAAATACCGAGCGACAGAGAAAGAATGAATAGGGAGACAAGAATAGGAGACAGAGAGAAGATACAATATTTTAAGATAGCATTAAGAATGCCGTCAGGTCCTGGTGTCAAATTATTGTCCAGCTTCCAAGAAAACGCTAATAAGGTATCTTCGTCTATATACAAGTCTTTCATTCCCAAAAAAGACGTTGGAATCATTGTCAAGTTGTCATTATAATTATAACTATTAGTAGAAGGTTCCGTATTGTATGCGGTATGGATATGATTAGCGAAAATATTACTGATAGTTAAACGTGGTGGGATACCCATCGTGGTATCTCTTGGAATTCATAAAATTCCAAAACCTTCTAGGCTGCTGTTGAAAAGTAGAATTAAGATTTCTTAGGTGAATTTGACGAATTTTCGACCTCGGACTGATAAATATTTCTCAACTCTACAAAAACTAAAAAGTCAGAAACAGAACGAAACGATCAAAATCTTTTCCAAGCTTTAGATTTTAAATTTTTTATGTGGCGTATTGCCTTCGATTTCCATGGAGCCTTATTGCAATTGTTAGAAAAAGAGACTAGTACAAACTGAGCAAAGCATCCGAAAAGAATTAAATGAAAACTGTACACTGCCTTATTAATGTCTTTTTCTGACATTTCAGGAGACCAATCACACCTTGCAATGAGACCAGTTAGTACATCCAAGTTGACTTTCTTAAAGTTAAATTGACACGGTAAGCTAAGTAAAGGATTACTTAGAGATGTATTGCTTTCGTAGATGATAAGAATTGGTTCATGATGTGTTGAATTGCCAAGAAATGATGGACAGTGCTTGACCTCGGATAAGTAGGCGTTTGAAGTAAAAACTAGATCCAATAGCCTTCCGTGACTGTTCAAAATGCTGTTTACTTGGTTTAGACCGTACGCAAGCATTGCGTTTGTAAGCTCTTCGGCATATGGGCCATTATCAGCAGAAAAGGTTGGGGCTAATGCGAAGAAGTCGTCAGATAAGTTCCAAATAATCCTGTGAATTATAAGAAGGGACAAGCTGTTAAAGGAAAAGAAGATCCGGTAGAAAATCTGCAAATATAAACAAGGACTTAGCGGAAAAAATTGTCAGGAAGTTTGAGACCAAACCCAACATTTTCAGCCAAAATATGACAGTAGTTGCTGGTACATCGAAGTTGACGAACGATTGAATGAAGAAACGTTACAACCTGAGTGCATTTAAGGTACACAAAGTTCGGAAGATAATCGAAGCAGGAAGAATTTTTCGACATTCTAAGATGGTACCAGGGACAAGATCATTTTTCATTTGAATGTGTGGACAAAATAATGAATTAACTATTTCTTTGTTTTTAAGAAACTTGTAAAAAAGACACATGTAAAAAAGAACTCTGCAAATTAGAGTTATTTTTTACATGTGTGAAGAAGCTTATTGGTTGATGGACGCGTCCGTCAAACATCAAACATACCTTTTTTTATGAGCAACAATACATCCACCAAATTAAATAACAATCTAATGTTGATGTCAGAAGCTGTAACAGCTTGAAATTCTACAATTTTTTTGCCTCGTTTTAAGCACTCAGTACCCACCTTTGGCTAGAATTTCAAAACGCTATCACAAACAAACTAAGAGTATTATCAATTTTCACTTTGCACGCATAGATAGATTTTATATTTTATGTATGGTTCTTTTTTGCACTTACAGGCTTACCAATTTAAGTGATTAAGACTGAAGTTTTTTCAGTTTACTTAGCCATAACAGGCATACTGTTGGGTCACAGCTGCTTAGAAGGGCACATGTACCGAACAGGTGTTATCTTTTTCCCAGCCTGTCTAAAAAATACTGAATCTGCGGAACGTTTCCGTTGTGAATGGCCAGCGTTTGCGCGTCTCAAATGCCATGATTCGACTGAGATCAACCACGAATGCAAGCCGCAGGAAATAACCTTTTCCCCTATTCAGAGATCTATCGTAAGCTAAGAGTATGAATGCAATAGAGCCTTCTGGCCTGAGTGATAAGATGTGCCACGTGCTCTCCACCAACCAATGTGGATTCATCCCAGGAAATCAAAAAATAATCAGATTTTCACTCCTCGTTAAGCAATGGATAAATATCTGGAATTGAGTTTTTTATTATATCATCTATTTATGGACTTTAAGGCTGCTCCGGACAACATCTTGAAAATTGAACTGAATTAAAGAACGAGCGAGTGAAGCAACACCTAACAGAATACCACACAAGCATTACAAAAGTGTAGAAACTGTTTTGAGCAGACCACATTTGGGAGTAGCGAATTTGAAGACGGTTAAAAAACCGAGACGACTAGAATATCAAAAATGCATCAAAAAGGCTAAAGTTTAATACGGGCTGTAGTGCCACGATGTTGCTGACAGCAAAACCAAGTTAAGGTACTCTTACACGAGCAATTAAAATTGACCAATTTGGAGCAATTCCGGACAATTTTGACGCCACAAAAATATGCGGCAACAACAGCAAAGTATGATATGGATCAATTGTCAGTCAACTCGTTGCTCAACAGCCGTAAGTGATGGATCAATATTCAGCAATTCGGCAATGCCATTATACACGGATAATTCAGTGCCAGTAATTATTCAACCATGAATGAACATGAAATTTCAGCTGTTGCTTGTACATTTGTAATTATTCAAAATAAACGAAGAAGACAAAAAGAAACAGGTAAATTTGGATGCGACCATATCTCGCCAAACGATTTCAAGTCAGATTTGAGAGAATTTTTTGTTCAAAAATTTTCACAGAATGTGAACGTAGTGACTTTGAATAAATTGTGAATAAAGTGGGCCCTAGAATTGCAAAAAAAAATATATACGAATATGAGATTTAATTTCTGTGCCGACAAAACTCGCGATAACTCGCAGGTTTTTAGCTACAGGCGATTCCTTTAGATGTTTAATGTACCAGTTTCGAATGTCCGATTCGTGCATTTCATGCTTCATCGCAAAAGTGTGTGAATCAATTATTGATGTTCTATGTCATTACATAAAAATAAGAAATTGTGGGCACTAGCTAAATTGAGTTACTAAATAAATTGGATCTCATTACGGAGCTAAAAGTAGTAACTCACAGTAAACGTTGAAGAAACAATTGATTAAACAAAACATCATTCATTATTTTATATTGTAAATTAGTGTATACGTCTTTAGTAGTTCTAACTGAAATCGCATTCACCAAATGACAAAAATTGCTCGGAGTTTTTCAAATTCAGTGAAAACACGGCAACTTTAAGACGAGCAATGCAAACAATCTTTAAAAACGTTGCCACATTGCCGAAATATTGCCAAATTCGCATTATGTTTCTCTGTATTGCTCCACTAATTGCTCCATTAGTTTTGGCAATAGTCGTTGGGCAATTGATTGCTCTGAAAGTTGCTCGTGTAAGAGCACCATTAGAATAGTGTAAAGCCATGAGAGAATTCAGCATCGCAAATTAACTGACTCGATTTTCTATTTAGACCATTACCAACGTAGCAGGTCAATTCAAAATATCTGTATTAATATCCAGACTGTTCAACATCTTTAATGAGCTCCGACAAGAGGATGGTCTGGCCTGGCCCCTCTGAAACCAGGCGTTGAAAAAAGCAACGCAAGACTCTGACATGTCAATGTGAGGGCCTTTTGTTATCAAGTTCAGATAGATACGGGACAGACAGGATGACATCGACTCGCGATTGGGGCCAGTGGAAAAATTTGTTGACTCAGACTAAAACTGGGCCCGGATTGCTATACCGATAATTATGATGATTATCCTTATGATTTCCATTCTAGATTGCTAATCATGTAGCGCAACTCTCTGGTAAAAAAGTGAGATAAATAATTCAAGTTTGTAGCCCTTTGCTGGCACCACAAACAAAAATTGATCACACGTTGGAATAAAGAGGCTCTGTCACTTTGGTTCTGACACAATGACTGCATCAGAAGTTACAGGATGAAAAATTTTAAGTGTTTTCACCCGAAAAATTTGAAATTTGTAGGATATATAAACTTTTACTAATTTTTGCAGAAAATTAGTATTAAACTCACTTCGCCGAAAATTCATATTTCTTTATATATATATATAGATATATGTATATATATATATATATATATATATATATATATATATATATATATATATATATATACATATACATACATATATATATATATATATATATATATATATATATATATATATATATATATATATATATATATATATATATATATATATATATGTATATGTATATATATATATATATATATATATATATATATATATATATATATATATATATATATATATATATATATATATATATATATTCAGCAAATTGATTAATAGAGATAATCTCTGGAGTGGCCGATCCGATTGAACTGAAATTTTCGGAGGACGTAGATGTATATAATAGGTAGGTCCATGACTTGCTGAAATTCAGATATCTTAAACCTTTTGGCGGCGGCGAGCGTTTTAGTGACTTTTAAGGTACTCCTATATTTCCAAGCAGTATAAATTTTTCTTAAAAAAAGGATTGGAAATGAAAACTTATTATGTTCTTAGCTTGCTTATGATAAAGAATTGAAAATTTTGAGCCGTGTGTGGGTGCAGCGTGCCTAAAAGTAGGCAGGGATTTTTTTTTCAAATTTTGTTTTGTCATTACTTCTGACAAAAACATTGGATCATCGTGAAATTTGCAGAGCGTATTGGTCTTGACTAAAACTTAACAAGGTAGTGTGGGTAACCCTGTAGCTACGGCAGGCTCCCGAAAAAAAATCTTTCAAATCATTGACCCTCCTGAAAATTTTTTGATTTTTGACAAAAAATTCAATTCATTGATAAATCTTAACCTTTGTTCATCACGTCAAATTGAAATTTTCAAAATTTCGATTTGCACAAGAACGGCAACCCATCACCAAATTACCTCTATTTTTAGCACTCGAAAGTTCTGTTCACGAGAACTGACGACCGGATTATCCGATCATAATGAAATTTACAGGACATGTTGATATTAACTAGGACCAAGCCTGATTGAAGTGATTTTGAAATGCAGGCAACCCTTGAAAAATCACTGAGAAAAAAAACCGGTTTTTGGCCTATAACTTCCGATTCAGCCATCACATTTAAACGGAATTCACACAATATTTGGATCTTATTTAAGGTAACATTTGGTGAAACTTTGGCTGAAAAATTAGAATAGACTTGCCAGCTGTGGTGATTTTTGTCTCATAAATCTTGCAAATTTGATCAGCAAAATAAAGCTTTTTTCCCTATAACTTCCGGTCCAGTCATGAAATCAAAACGAAGTTCATGCAGTAAATGGACCTTAATGTGAACCAAATGTCGTAGGAATTTCATACAAAAATCATGAAAGGGCTGCCAGCTATGACCATTTTTGTAAATTTTTGGAATTTCTTTACTGAGCGATTATGTCATTAGATTTGCAAATGGAAATGATCCTGGAATGAAAATTAACAACAAATATAAACGCTTTAAAAATTTGAAAAGTTTTGAGGGTGGTAGCCCTAAAATTCTTTTCACCCGTATAACTTCCAGCGCAGTGATTCAATCGAAACGAAATTTACTGGTTGGGTTTAACTTAACGTGAAGCAGATTTGGTATGTATTTTGCTTTGCTGCTGACACAGGCTAACCAGCATTAGCTATTTCCGTAAATATTGCACCAACAGATGCTTCAAATTACGTTCTCATATCCAAAGCATTTGCAATAAAAATAAGAAACCAATTTTTAAATTTTCCGAGTTTTGAACATTTTTCGGATGGCAGCCTCAAACAACGTTTAACCGCTGAAACTTTCGATGAAATCCTGCGATGAGATTGAAATTGAAAGGATAAGTTGATTTGAGTATGAGCTTGTTATGGTAAACTTATTGTTGTTCGTTCGGAAAGTGTTGCCAGCACTGAACATTTTCATCATTTGTGTTATAGTTGAGTTTTGTTGCTTTGGATAATGAATGGTTGATATGATTCTACAAAACAGTGTATTACGTCTTTCCACACTTTTTTATCACTCAAAGACAATTTCTTTGGAAATTAGTTTTTTAGCGGTTCAGGTGCGCTAGAGTTTTTTTCTTTATCCTATGAAAATTTGCTGGTGGTACGACTTAATGTAAAGGCGACGAATCTATTCGGTGCTGTTAGCTTTATACGAATTTTGCTGCCAAAATCTATCAAACTTGACTTACGTTGTGATCAATTTACTATAACTTAGTTTATGCGAGATCCCAATTTAATTCCGAACGGGCAAAATTGGACTTTGGATTTTCCGAAATTCGAATTGCGTATATCCATAGAGACTTGTTTTGAGGAATATCTTACACGCAAATAGAAACTGTACTGTATAAATGTGGCAAGATAAGAAGTTTAGGTTACGTTGAACATTTCACTTAACGTACGATGGAGAAATATATAAACAAATAAATATGGAGAAACATTTAGCAAAAGCTGAACATTTTATTAACTCGCTTTTGTTTATTCTGAGGTTTCGTTTCAAATCACGAATGAATTCCACAAAAAGGATTATAGATAACAGACCAAGTTTTAGTGTTTACCAAAAGTCGCCATGTTGAAAAGTCACTTTCATTTACACATTTTATATGCACCCTCACACATAGTCATCGGGCGTAAACCCAACTGGTATGATCCCAAATCGGGATTAAATTGGGATCTCGCATAAACTAGGTCTATGTGAATTTGATTTTAGCACTTCAATTTCATTTTAACAGCTGCATGCGAATTTATAGGAAATAAAGATATCCTTTTGTTGTGACTTATTTCAGGATGAGACCAGAAGATTGCTAGCATATTTACAAAACTTCAATCAGACTTGGTGCAATGAAGGACCAATACATTTTTTGAATGCTATTTAAATTGGATCATCAGATCGTGAGTTCTCGCGGACACAATTTTTGTGGGATCAAAACATAGGTAGAATTTAGAAAGGTAGAACTTAGAAAATATTGAACTGGCAGAGTAGACATTGACATCCAGAAAGTGAAAATTAACATTGATTTGCCCTTTGTATTTCGTAGTCACTGCTGGTAATGACCTGATTGCTTCGACGGGTGGTACTTAAATTTTTACAAATTTCCCTTGCCTAAATTTAACTACAGGGGGTTAAGATAAAAAGATAAATAAAGATATAAAAGCATGACTAACTTTATTTTTGTGTACTTGCACTTCCAAAATTTTTTTCGCAAATAGTAATGATATTCCACACTTTTTTTTTTACTTAATTCAACAGATACTTACTTGTTCTACCCACAGGTTCGTTGTCATTATTTGATTTTTCAGATTCTGAAACAAGAAAGGAAAAAAAGTTGGGTCTATACAATTTACACATAATCAGAACAAAGTTTAAAATTATTATTACAGGGTTTAAATTGCATATGAAAAATTTTAAATGATTTTTCTTCTTTAATGTATTCCGATCTCCAAAAAAATTATGAAACATGCAATCATATTATGAAGGAAGAGCATGTTTCTTTCATAATATTTGTCAAAGCGGCGATAGGAATGAAAAATGCTATTATTTTTCTGAGAACATTTCTCAGTAACTCGCTGTTAGTTTCTACAAAACGCAAGGTTTCAAGCAAGTAAATATTTGCATGAATCCCCAAACAAAATTTTCCCCACATTGATTCTTGTTTTTTACGCAAATCATTCTGGGCATATTCAATTTCAAAAACAACTGTTTCAATTTGGAAGAAACACTATTCTCCCATCACCAACCTCTCTCTGTATCCCTGCTGGGTTAGATTCTTGGTTCACTTTTGCTTCTTATGTCTATCAACAAACTTTTTAGTAGCCGCGTTTGTTTGCACCTCCATGCAAAAACAGATTTGAATAGAAGCATGGAGAACAGCAACATCAGAGAAATGTATTGAAGTTAAGTTAAGTTATTTATTCAACCAATGATTACAACGTATAATGAAATGTAAGGGTACAGGATAATTCGCTTTCTGTTCCTTGGTCAGCGTAGTGACTGAATTTATTTTCGTCTTCAAACCTACGCTTTTTAAAATTCACTCGTTCAAATTTTACGATTTGTGAATTCACTCGTCCAAATCTACAATTTTAAATTTATTCGTCGCTTCTGCGTGGCAAATTTAGCCGCCCCTTTAGCATTAGCTCAGAATTAAATTTATGCAAGGTCAAATAAAACAAAATGTTTGAATTTCCTTGTAAAAGTCTTATTGGTCGCCTATTCGAGATGGCTTACCAAGTCAAACCCCGCTTTATTGCATCATTCTTCTCCTATATATATATCATACATTTCATGTAAATCGCTTTAGTGTATGGATCGGTTTTAAATTCAAAAATAATTAATTATTTAATTGTTGTTCGTCTTGACCGCTTGGTGGTCAGTTGTCGCTGCTATCAATGGTGAGCAAAAACAAGATGGCCGACATTGTTCGTTTGACATTTGTCAGTTTCGATTTTTAGTTGTACACAACAATAATGTAAGCTTAATCTAAAACTAAATAATACATTGATACGAGCCTGGGCTCTTGCACAATAAGCGACGAATTAGTGGCAATCAAGGAGAACTTTTTTTTTGAATAAAATATGATGGCAAGTGAGAGGGAAATGGGAAAAACCCTAACATAAAAAAAAAACTTAATTTAACCTTAAACTAGCAAACTGGGGGTTAAAATAACAACTAGTACAGCAAAAAGGGTATGGAAGATTAATAATAATATTGTTATGATAAAAGGACTTTACTTGAGTAATACTTAGAATTTAACTTAGAATTAATTATAATTAGAATAATGCTAAAAGGGCTTGAAGACAAACAGTTATTATGTATCACAAAGAAGTGGAACAACTGTGGATTAGTGTCAGATCCTTAGGCTGTGGTTACGAATCAAGGGAGAAGACGGTTGTGGCGAGTGAGAGTGTACAAGAGGGTTTTTAAATGTACTCATACACGCGCTTGTTGAAACTTGTGTTTCATAGCCACTATCATTACTTCGCGTACATTTAAAAACCCTCTTGTACACTCTCACTCGCCACAACCGTCTACTCGCTTGATTCGTAACCACAGCCTTAGACTTTGAACTAAAGGGTTCAATAGCGGCGTTTATAATGCAGATCGACTTAGACTGGCTTAGATTGACTTGGATTGAAATAAAAATGGCTGCCAAGTCAAAGTAGGTCTTCGATGTGACAGGATTGACCAAGTCACTTGAAACGCGATTGAGTTTTAGATTTTATGTGGGTGTTTTCGTCTGACAATAGACGCGGTAATTTTTTTGTAATTTGAACGTGAAAAAATGTGAAAGCTTGTTAAAATCGACAATCAAAGACTTCTGATATCAACAATAATAATTAATTTTCTTTGTCAGCGTCAATTAATAATGAATAATAATGAATAATTAATAATACCAACTGAATTAAATTTTATGGTCCTACCTCAAAAGAAAGATACGGAAAAACCCCAAAATAAATTGAAAGGCTTGCATTCATTTCTAGTTCTTTATTTAATTTGCATTTGAGGGAAAAGGGTAGTATTTTCACAAAGCACGTTTCCATTGTTTACCTAACTTACTTTTACCCAGCATACGGGTTGCAAAACAAATCATCCACCAGTGCTATTGGTTATCCTGGTATTTTTTATTGTAACTGTGTTTACAGACACGGTCCGACTCTCTTTCATTAGTAAGTAATAACCAGACGATCGCACATTTTCTGAAACGTAAGAAACATGCCCTGCTAACAGTATAAGTTAAATTTTTTCGCACCAGGTTTTACAACATGTGGGATTGTCTGGAGACGTTATAAGTCCCCATGCGTTCTGGTTCCGAAAAAACTATTTAGTCCTGCATGATAATATTATTGGGGCTTCGGTACGAATTTCATTTATATTGTATTGTTTTCACTCCCAAAAATTTAGGGATGTGCTCTTCCATATTCATCTGCTAAATAGCTTAAGGCTAGTTAATTAAAATAAAATTTGTCCACTCAGTATGCATGCAATATACATATCGTTTTGCCGATTTTCAAACTATTTTGAACCGTAACATGCAACTCAAAAGGTCTGTTCGCGTGCCTTAATCTATTCAAATATTTGCATATACATTCTCAGTAAATTGATTATGTACTCTTGTTGCAAGCGAAATGGCGCCACAAAAATAAGCCTCCTGCAAAAATATATTGCTGTTCCAATACGCGACCATACCTATAGTAACAATTATATTATTCTACAATTATATTGTTCTATTCCTTAGAATCTCAAAAATAACATACAAAATGCATATGTGCTCGATTCATAGATTTTAGGTATTCAAAAATTGCATTCACTTCAACGATGGTGAAGTTTGCCGCATTGCAGTCGCATACATTAACGTGAAGTCGGCTTCGAATTTTTCAATCCTCAATCGCTCGATCCGCGTCTTTTAACGCCCAAGTCGATCCAATCCTGTAAAATTTCGTGATTGGATCGACTTAACTCAAATCAATCCACTGCGCGTATACAACACGGCTTGACTAATCCTAAGCCGGTTTGAAACCACATTATAAACGAGGCTAATGATAGCCCATAGGTGTTGGCAAAGCGGTGCCTAATTGACAGGATCCTTTCTGCTATTAGCGGAACTTGTGCTCTCAAGTGCAGATCCGTGGTCGAGTGGTAAAAGGGTAGATTAAGGAGCAATTTTAAGAATTTCGTTTTGCTTAACTTGAATTTTTTTAATGTGTGATAATGCACATCGACCCCAAACTTCTGCTCCATATAGAAGTCTCGGTTAGGAAATCGCTCAAAAGAGAAGGATTTTGTTAGAGAGAGATAATTTGGATCTCTTATTTATCAGAGGATAATCATACCACATTTCTCCAAAGCATACATTGTATTGCTCTTGAAAGTGAATTTTTTGTCCAAGAGGATCCCTAGATAGCGGATAGAGTTAACGGAAAAGTTATTTAAAATAAGAGGCATATTAGGCAGAGAGAAAAAGGGGGCTTCAGTTTTACTGGCATTAATTTTTAATTTCCATTTGACAAAGTAGCTATATATTTCTGTGTATCCATTTTCTATGGTAGATTTAATAACATCTGGTTATACTGAAGAACAGAGTAACGCGGTGTCGTCAGCGAAAAGGCTGATTAAACAACCAGAAGGTTTGGAAACATCACTTATAAAAATGTTAAAAAGGATCGAGCTGAGCACCGATCCTTGGGGGACTCCAGCTAAAATGCTATACTTACGCTACACTTACGCGTTTTCGGGTAAATTCACTTCAAGCAGTAAAACTAAGTCCTCGCCCCCTACTAATTCACAAGAAAGTCAGCCCTCCAGCAGTTCACATTCAACAGAATCTCTCGATGCAACCGATTCCGCGCCCAATACTGCTCCAATGCAATTAAAACCTACTGAAGCCGTGTCGAAATCAATATATTCTAATTTCGTTCGTGGCGAGGATCTGATACCATCTCAATCTGGAGCAATCATTATGCCAAAAACCTCTGTCGGTCGACCATCTTCACCCAAATACCTCGACCCACTTGTACCACCTGTCGTAAAGCTGACTGAAACCTCTAAAGATGATCTAGAGAGCAGATACCTCTTGTCTCGTTTCAGAGATCATAAGATCTACGACAATGTCCGTCTTTTCCTTGCATACATGCATGATGCACATGAAACCACGTGTTTTGATGGGAAAACGAAGACTAAGCTAAAAGTTATGATTCAACAAGAGGGTCTTCCCACTGACCTTGAATCTTTAAGAATTATCTTCAATCGCTACCATGAAGAACTTGGAATGTCTCCGGAGCAAGTCAAACGAGATCTTCTGACTTACCGCTCCTATGTCAATTCCAAACATATTTCTCTGTTACAAAAATCACGCGACGACCAGAAGAAATATTACTCCTAACAACAAAGTTCCTTCTATTGGCCCAAGATTTCTCTACCACAATTGCGGTGGTATGAGAAGTAAATTAAACAAGCTTTTTTTTGACGCTAAATCTTGCCATTTTAATATACTAACGATCACTGAAACGTGGTTGAACGACTCACATATAAACGAAGAAATTCTTGACACTGATTGGACCATCTATAGAACCGATCGCGACTACCTTCATACTGGAGTTTCAAGAGGAGGCGGTGTTCTTATTGCGATTCGCAATATCCTTTCAAGTGAACTTGTTGTGACCAGTTCTTACAAATTGTTTGAACACAAATTCGTCAGAGTCTTATTCGACAAGCATTACCTCTATATTGGTATCGTTTATATCCCACCTCAATCTGATGAAACTACTTACATGGACGTTTGTGACTTGATATCTTCAGTAACAGCTTCCTTACACGACGATGACAAAATAATTATTCTAGGGGGCCTTCAACCGTCCAAAAATCAGTTTCGTTCTCGACGATAATGATGACCGTCTCCTTCCAATCAACCTTTCTGACTCCATTGACTTCAACCTTATAAGTACGTTCTATGGCAACGATTTACAGCAAATAATTCCTATCCCTAACCAAAATGGCAATTGGTTAGATCTTATTTTTACTAACTTTTATGACGAAGTGGTGGTTAGCCCAACTATTGACGCCGAGAATCTTTTCTCAAACACTCTCCATCACTCCGCTTTTACAGTTGAGCTTTCCGCTACAAATATTTCTTTCACCCAATCGTACAATAATGAAATTGTATATGATTTTCAAAATGCTGACTACTTAAGCATTAGAAACTATTTGGACACAGTAGACTGGACAATTTCTCTTTCGTTATTAGATTTAGATGAATTAGTGTCTTCCTTTTATAAAATAATTTTCAATGCCATTCACTTATTCGTACCGAAGCTGAAGAAAAAAAACAAACTCTCAGAGCCTTGGCTCGACAATAATTTAAGGCGTCTCCAAAACCGTAGAAATAAATTATATAAAGCAATTAAAAATGAAAACTTGCTCAATGAGGGTCTAATCAGATTATACGATCAGCTATCCAAAGAATTTCTCATCAAATCTCGCGAAGCGTATGAGTTCTATGTTAACTCAATGGGGGAAAAAATCATTAGTGATCCCAGGAAGTTTTATGATTTCGTTAACTTGAAACGTAAATCAACCGGCTATCCCTGTTCGATGTCCCGTGGTAACATGGTTTCTTCCTGCCCACAAGCCATTTGTAACTTTTTTGCTGATCACTTTCAAAATTCTTTTTGCTCGCCAATAACCTCCACTTCTACTATGTCTGAAAGAATCACCGCGAGACCTCTTATCGCCGGGTTTGTTCTTACACAAGAGGCTATTATTGAAGCTATTCACGAACTAAAGATCGGCAAAGGACCAGGCCCTGATTTGGTTTCTCCTTTCTTCGTCGTGCAGTTTGCGGACCAATTGATCACACCTTTGCACATGATTTTCAATAAATCTCTCTCCCTAGGTGTTTTTCTATCTTTCTGGAAATCTTCATACCTTACGCCTATTTTCAAAAGTGGTGATAAACGATCAGTCGATAACTATCGGGGGATTGCTATTCTATCTGTTATCCCCAAACTTTTTGAGAAGTTAGTTTGTGAAAAACTTACTCGCATAATCGACCCTTTTCTAAATGAGCAACAACATGGTTTTCGTAAGGGTAGATCGACTTCTACCAACCTCATGATCCTGGTATCTGATGTACTCTGTGAAATGGAAAAAGGAAGTCAAATTGACGCAGTCTATACGGACTTTAGTAAGGCTTTCGACCGGGTTGACCATCAAACTCTAATATACAAGCTTCGCAACTTTGGTATATCAGGGTCTCTTCTTGATTGGCTCCAGTCTTATCTTCGCGATCGAACTCAGCTTGTTAAATTCCAGGGCCACTTATCTAAAAGAGTTTTCGCATCTTCTGGAGTACCGCAAGGCAGTCATCTAGGTCCCCTGCTTTTTAACATCTTCATTTCTGACCTTTCTGAGACATTGCTTGGTATACCCCATCTCTTTTATGCAGACGACTTAAAAATCTACCACAGCGTAAACACGCAATCTGACGCAATTCTTCTACAATCCAAGCTTCAATCTCTCGAACATTGGTGCAATGTGAATAATTTGAATTTTAATATTAACAAGTGCCATGTAATAAGCTTTTCTCGTAAGAATACACTGAACGAAAAAGGTACATAGAATTGATGAAAATTTTCATCGTTACAATGAAAATTTCATCATTTTCCAACCGATGGGGAAGTTCATTGGCATAAAGAAAAGTCGTTCATCAATTTTATGATGCAAACCTAACACTCACACACTGAAACAATTGAAGAAATATATTCATTGCCGGGAAGAATACGTTCATTACTTTTTTTCATAGCATTGATGAAAATATTCATTACTGTAATGAATGATTCATAATATATATGAAAAGGCTCATAATATTGATGAACGTGTTTTTAACGTTTACGAAAAAGTTCATAATTTCGATGAACTGGTTCTTAATATAATAAAGAAGTTCATAACACTGATGAATGCGTGTGTAATACTATGAACGAATTTATAACTTTCATCAATGAGTTCATTTTATTAAAATCGTCGGTCACACACTTCATAATGGACAAATTGATCATATAAATGAAACACAGTTTTAATAACGAAATGCCTTTTTTAATACTATGATTAACTAATCATGACAACTATTATTTCCAAAAATAGAATACATACAAAACAATCCATAAATTTTATAAAACTTTCAGCTGCAGAATCTATTTTTGGACCTGAAAATTCAAATAATTAATGTAAATTCTCCAATAACAATTTTTTGAGCACTACTTACTGAATTTTATTTTCGTTTTTGATGTTTTCTCTTTTCCTGGTCTCGTTTTGGGGAATCCAACCTGTGACCTTTGCTCTGGGAACTTTTCTGCCCTTCATGATGATATCGACTGAAATTTCACCATTCACATGGAGGAAGTTCACAATTATATACAAAAAGGATTTGTTGGTCTACGTTCAATCACTATTACTTACTGTTTTTAAGCATACAACATTAATTAAAAACGCACTCTTGGAATACTAACAGCAAATATTCACTTTGGATCAAAATACTATTTTTCGCACAGAACACTACAGTAATATTACACGGTTTTCACTTGATAAAATTCTGCATCAATGCCGTATCAATACATGCAAATTATTTATCAATACCATATACTTGCCAATAGAGTGAGTATTCATAGTTATGACGAATTCATTCTTAGATTTAATGAACATTTGCATTGATAGTAAGAAAATGGTCATCAACGATGATTTCAAAAAAAGATTCTTTGAAGTAACGAATGAAGTTCATTATTGTAATGAACGTGTTCATCAGGACCATGAAGATGTCTATGACTTGTGGTGGTAATGATATTTTGAATATGTATTTGTGCATTTATAGAAGCTGGAACAGCATACTGATAGTTTAATGAAAGTGGATTCATGACATTAATGAACTGTTCATCGCCTTCCAAAATTTTCTGAAGAAAATTTTCATCAGCATAATGAAATGTTCATAGTATTAACGAATTTGAAGTTGATGATCTGCATTCATTATTATTATGAACAGTATTTTTTTCAGTGTACGATCAAAAAGTATTCTTACTGCCTTAACAACACCATATTGGATAGGGTTGATCATATTATAGATCTCGGGGTAGTGTTGGACAACAAGATGCGGTTCAATCTCCACTATGACAAAATCCTTGCCAGGGCCAATAAACAGCTCGGATTCATTAAGAGACGTGCTAAAGAGTTCAAGAATATATGGGTTACCAAGTCATTATATATCACTCTGGTGCGTCCTCTATTGGAGTATGCCTGCGTAATATGGAACCCAGTTTTTGAGCTACATAGTGATAGAGTAGAATCTGTTCAGAAACAGTTTTTACTTTTCGCTTTGAGGGTCCTCTATGATCCAAAAGACTTCCAACATCTTCCTTCTTACAAAACCAGACTGAACCTTCTTAATTTAATGCCTCTCTCTTCTAGAAGAACACTGTTAAGCGCATGCCTAACCTTGGATATTATAAGTGGTGCAGTCAATGTTGAAGCTCTCTCCAACAAAATTATTTTCAATGACCAACCAAGACGCACTAGGTATGCAACTCTGCTCAAGGAGGTCAATCACCACACTACCTATGCATATAACGAGCCCATAAATAGGTGCTGTAGAATTTTCAACTCTATAAGCAGCAACTACGCTTCGGGGATCTCTAAACACACTTTTAGAACAAACTTATTAAAGACCCTATCAACATCCTAATCCCACTTAATTTGCCCATCAATTTAGCTTAAATCAAAATAAAATATATTAAAGTAAAGTAAAGTAACTGAAATAAAAGTTGTGATGTATTTTGTTTTCTAATGTGTTGGAAAAAAAAAATATGTATTTTGTTGTTGTGTTGTTATATTGAATTGTTAATGCATGTTGCCTTGTTTGGTAAATAAATAAATTAATGGAAGCAGTTCCATTTGTTTTGACATAAAAGGAACGATCTTGTAGGAAGTTCATGACAAGTTTGATGAGATAGATTGGAAATCCAAATGAGTGCATTTTATAAACAAGTCCACCGTGCCATACACAGTCAAAGGCCTTTTTTAGATCTAATGTCAGAAAACCAGTAGATTTTCTAGCGGCAAAGTTGTTCTTATCTGGTCTCGATAGAGGCCTAAATTCACGACTTATGTTATTCATGCATGCAACTCTCTCAATCCTGATGATCCAAGACTGATCCAAGCAATTGAATCTTTTAACGATTGCGTCCAAACACATAATAATCTTTGGCCTCCAAGTGACGATTGTGTAATGGCAACACTTTCTCTGAATATATTGAGATGTCATGGTATGTCTTATGTATGAAAATTTATCACCTGATCGATATATATTCCTTGTATGATCACCCAAATCATATGATGAAAAACATGAAAAAAGAAAAGTCAAAAATTAATTGCTAGCATCATTGAAACTGAACACGCCTACAAACTATCCCAAGGTAATCAGTTTAATAGGTGAATGAAGTTTTTTGAATTCTGTATCTATCAGCATAGACAGTATTGTTTAATATTTCAATAACTACTCTATACATATGCGGCTTTATAAAGATACAAAGCCCGGGGGTATAAAATATGAGTGAAACTATGAACTATTTTTTCTGATTCACCAATATCCGGTACTACAATACATCTTCATGGATCATTTTAAACAATTATTCTTTCGAACAGGACATTAACGATCGATTTAATTACAATTTGTCCTTTTCGAGATTTGTTTCGTGCGTGACCAACTGATTTACGCAAGATATTTTATATGGTAGTAATGATATAAAAGTGGCTGACCATTGGGAACTTGAATTATGCATGCTGTACGCAAACGACCAATTATTGATTGACTTCATCTCGCAATGAAAATTTATTGCCTGATATTGGTCGATGGCATCGTTCCGCTGGCGGTTTTGAGAATTAAAACGTTTTACGATACGATTGAGTAAAATTTCTAAATCCCGATACAGTTTGTCTTCATCAATGGTATTTTGAAAGCTCAATTTATTTAAATGTCGTCTGAATGGACCCGAGAGAAAATTGCTTTGATTTTTTTTGCAGTGTCGTGTGCCTGGAACCGGGATAGAGAAAGTTTAAAACAGCAAGTATTGTTTTGAATTTAAATTGGATTTGATAAGATGAATCTCAACATGGATTTACTGTACTGCTTGTACTATACAAATGTGCAATTGTTTTCAAGCGCTCTAACACAAATTTGAAATTCAAATCATGGCTACTGTCAATAAAGAAACAAAATGAAGTTATATTAATTTTTGTTGAAGTTTTATTAAAAATTTACATTCTTTGCTTTGATGCCGGAAATTTTTATCTATGTATATTCTGTACATTTTAATTAATAGAGTTGACTATTGCACAGCAAAATGAACTACAGTGCCCTACAAAATTCATCTAATAAATTTATCGTCGTTATTCTTTCCAAAAACATAAAAGCAAATGCGTAATTTATGACATGCAGATAGGAGAAACAATCAGCCAGTAACGTTAAAAAGCGACAAAATTGTATCTTTGGATAGTTAGTATGTTATCTGTGTTGAAATGTCCATACCTGCAAAGCAACGCAGTAAGCGTTATAATTGTCATACATTTACTGTCGGTCTAATTAAAACT
The DNA here is from genome assembly GCA_947369275.1 of Nemotelus nigrinus. Taxonomy (NCBI): domain Eukaryota; kingdom Metazoa; phylum Arthropoda; class Insecta; order Diptera; family Stratiomyidae; genus Nemotelus; species Nemotelus nigrinus. Next base: position 180,068,519 of record OX376372.1, read on the forward strand.
GCTCGAATCATTCGGACGTGTTTTGTTAATTTTCCGTTAGGCAAAACTTAACAGGTTATGGGCCCAGGCCGTGTGTCTGCCTGCGTGTTCAATTGTGTGTTTATAAAATATCCCAGTCAGCTTTGTGCGAAGTGTGATTTTTTAGTTGAGACTGTTGTTGAAAAGAACTGAAGCGATATGGCTACATCAATGTTCAATTCGATTGAAAAACTTAATGCAAAAAACTATTCAACATGGGAAGTGCACATGAAGAGCATGCTCGTTTGCACCGACTATTGGGGCGTAGTTTGTGGAAAAAACGTAAAACCAGAAGATGCCACCGTAGCAGGCATATGGGCAGACAAAGACGAGAAAGCCTTGGCGACAATAATTTTATGTGTTTTTATTAATTTTATGTGTTATTTTATGTGTCAAGCCAGCTCAACATTGTGAAGGAGTGTTAGACATCTATGGAAGCGTGGTTAAAGTTGAAAAGCACTTTTCAACCCAGTGGGCCTGCGCAGAAAGTTCATCTTTTCAAAAAAATGATGAAAGTGTCCCTGGAAGAAGGTAGAAACTTCGATAAATATCGTCAAGAGTTTTCTGACATTGTAGACAAAATGAAAGCCATAGACATCATAATCCCAGACGAGTTTTTATCAATAATTTTACTAGCAAGTCTTCCAGAGAGCTTTGAAAGCTTTTAGTCGCAATTAAGACGCGCAACAGCTTGCCCTCTCTTTCAGCATTAAGGATAAAATTGCTTCAGGAAATCGAAAGAAAGATCGAGAAGGATGAGCCCTCAACAACTACTCAACAAGCATTTTATGTGAACTGAAAGAAAGAGACAAAGACAAACAATAAAAAGTCAAGTAAGCCTGCGTTCAACGGGAAATGCTATAAGTGCGGAGAAAAAGGACATATGGCAGCATAATGTACGAAAACGATTCAAAAGGTTAGTACGCTACCGAGCCTGAATTCCGGACACTCGGTTGTGCTATTTATTTCTACACGGAAAAATTTTCGTGTAGAGAAGTGTAGAATATTACAAAGTGACAGTTAATTGTGTAGATGTTTGGCACTTGTATTTTGAATTTTCAGCAAACAGAATAATGGGCAGTGGTTTCGTGAGTTTGCTGTTGATGTACGGCGCATATTCTTGGGACGCGAAGTTAATGCCACATTCTGGTGCTCAAACTTTAATAAATTGTAGGTGGAAATTTTCTCCATAATATACTTATTGAAAATTTTAAATTGGTTGTGCGGCAGACTACAGGACCATATTAAACATCACTGTAATTTTCTTTTCCGTGAAAAGTACAAGCCTCCAGCCCGCTTCACCTTTTAGTTGTTGCATAACAACGTTAACACCACACTACGCTCATCTTTGGCGGCATGGGAGTTAGAAATTAACTTTCTTTTCAAATAACCTTTACAATGTACCAACTGTATGCGAAATACTATATGTTCAATGCTTATTTCAGCTCTTCAATTTTAAATTCATTCAAGTTTCCTGCCTCATCATATTGCTATATTATTAAGCAGATCGAAAGCAACGAAGTTGTAGTAGCACATTTTCAAAACGATTTTCACGTTAAATTCAATTAGACTGAAAGAAAATAGGCGTAGTTTTTCTAAGTATAACAATTATGTAATTTTTTGACTAATTTTTTATTTTATATATATTTCCTTAACACGAATACCTAATTTTCATTCATGTTTGTCATATCGCGTACACATGCGGTGCTGGAAAATTTTTAATGTCGCACTAATTCAATTAAACAACCGGCCAATTGAAGTAGATCCTAGTAAAACTATCTGAAAAAAAAACAAATGTGCTGGATAATAAATCATTCAAGTTCTGGACGAACTATCGTGCGTATGAAATTTGTAAATTTGTCGACAGAAAGTGGCGACGTAACTATTGAACAAATTTCAAATTTTCAAACAAAATTCAAAATAAAAGCGCGGTCAAAATGGCCAAAATGATTGCTTTCCGTGACCAAATAAATAGCAGACCATTTAATTCAGGCACCTCGTGCCTGAAAAAACTCTCCACTAGTGCTGCAGAGCCACCTACGAGCGAAGAGCAACACTGAAATTCTGACACTTTTCAGGCAACGTTTCAGGACGGGCAGCGTACCGATTTTCTCAAGTGACCTGAAAAAAAATTCAGGTCCGGAATTCCGTCACTCTTTTCCCATGCATTTTAAAGGGGGACAGGAATTCAGGCTCGGCAGCGTACTAACCTAAAGAGGACAGCAGGATAAAGAGAAATTAAATCAATTTAATTATTTTTTTTTTGGCAACAGCGCAATGTGGTGTTCTAACAGACTCTTCGTGGTATCTTGATAGTGGTGCAACGTCACACATATGCTCACAAAGAGAATTGTTTCAAGATTACAAAGAGACAAAACAAAATATAGCACTCACTTGTGAACAATACATAAAAGCGGTCGGCGTTGGCACAGTAAAAATAAAAAAAAAGTCTAACGCATCAGAACCGCTAGAAAACTAATTTTCGAAGACATTGTCTTTGAGTGACACAAAAATGTGGAAAGACGTTATACACTTTTTTGTAGAATCATATCAACCATTCCTTATCCCAAGCAAAAAAAACTCAACTATAACACGAATGATGAAAATGTTCAGTGCTGGCAACAATTTCCCAACAAAGCAGCAATAAGTTTCCCATAACAAGCTCATACTTAAATATACTTATTCTTTGAATTTCGTTCTCATCTGAGGATTTCATCGAAAGTTTCAGCGGTTAAACGTTGTTTGAGGCTGCCATCCGAAAAATGTTCAAAACTCGGAAAATTTAAAAATTAGTTTCTTATTTTTATCGCAAATGCTTTGCATATGAGTACGTCATTTGAAGCATCTGTTGGTGCAATATTTACGAAAATGGCTAATGCTGGTTAGCCTGTGTTAGCAGCAAAGCAAAATATATACCAAATCTGCTTCACGTTAAGTTAAACCCAACCAGTAAATTTCGTTTCGATTGAATCACTACGCTGGAAGGTATACGAGTGAAAAGAATTTTAGGGTTACCACCCTCAAAACTTTTCAAATTTTTAAAGCGTTTATATTTATTGTTAACTTTCATTGCAGGATCTTTCACATTTGCAAATCTAATGACATAATCACTCGGTAAAGAAATTCCACAAAATTACAAAAATGGCAGCCCTTTCATGATTTTTGTACGAATTTCTTGCGACATTTACTTCACATTAAGGTCCATTTACTGCATGAACTTCGTTTTGATTTCTGCACTGGACCGGAAGCTATAGGGAAAAAAGCTTTATTTTGCTGGACAAATTTATAAGATTTATGAGACAAAAATCACCATAGCTGGCAGTTCTATTCTAATTTTTTAACCAAATTTTCATCAAATGTTGCATAGAGTAAAATCCAAGTACTGTGTGAATTTGGTCCAAATCTGATGGCTGAATCGGAAGTTATAGGCCAAAAAGCTGTTTTTTTTCTCAGTGATTTTTCAAGATTGTACCACTGCCACAATGTTGCCTGCATTTCGAAATTACTTCTGTCAGATTTGGTCCTAGCTAATACCAACATGTCCTGTAAATTTCATTATGATCGGATAATCCGGTCGTCAGTTCTCGTGAACAGAACTTTCGAGTGTTGAAAATAGAGATAATTTGGTGATGGGTTGCCGTTCTTGTGCAAATCGGAATTTTGAAAATTTTAATTTGACATGATGGAAAAAGATTAAAATTTATCAATGATTTGAATTGTTTGTCAAAAATCAAAAATTTTTGAGGAAGGTCAATGATTTGAAGGGTTTTTTTTCAGGAGCCTGCCGTAGCTACATGATTACCTGCACTATTTTGAAAATCCATGTGTGTTTAATCTTAGCCAACGTCAATACGCTCTACGAACTTCACGATGATCCAATTTTTTGTCACAAGTAATGACAAATCAAAATTTGAAAAAAAAATCCATGCCTACTTTTAGGCACGTTGCACCCACACACGGCTCAAAATTTTCAATTCTTTAGAATAGACAAGCTTAAGGCATAATTAGTTTCCATTCCAAATACTCTTTTTTAACAAAACTTTATACTGCTTGGAAATATAGGAGTTCCTCAAAATTCACTAAAACGCTCGCCGCCGCCAAAAGGTTTAAGATATCTGAATTTCAGCAAGTCATCTACGTCCTCCGAAAATTTCAGCTCAATCGGATCGGCCACTCCAGAGATTATCTCTATGAATCAATTTGCTGATATATATATATATATATATATATATATATATATATATATATATATATATATATATATATATATATATATATATATATATATATATATATATATATATATATATATATATATATATATATATATATAAAGATGTGCTGCACGTGCCTAATATGTTGGGAAATTTCATATCAGTGAGTAAGGTAATAGAAAACAATCTTACAGTGCATTTTAAAAATAATTAGCCAACTATTGAAAGCCAAGCAGGTGAAATTGTTTTGAAGGCAAAGAAAACGAAAGGATTATTCACCCACAACAGTGACCAAACAAACAACTCGTTTTTTTACGCAAGTGCTGATGCAGTTAAATGGCATCAAAGATTTGGATAAGATTTGAATAACATTAATGTTTCAAAAGAATCTGTATGCAGTGTGTGCTTCAAAAGCAAAATTAATGTGCAACTGTTTGCAAAAAGAGCTGAAACGCGTTCAAAAGAAATATTAGAACTGATACATGCAGATGTGTGCGGTCCAATAGAAACAAAATCTCTCGGCGGTGCGAAATATTTCATTATATTCACAGATGATTTTTCACGTAAGAAATTTGTGTTTTTCCTAAAATCAAAGAGTGAACTTTTCGCGAACTTCAAAGATTTTCAAGCTTCAGTAGAGCGTCAAACTGGGAAGAAGATCAAGAAGCTCAGGAGTGACAATGGTGGCGACTTTGTGAATAAAAACTTCAACGATTTATTTGCCAAAACCGGAATGAAAAGACAACTGGCAGTGCCTTATACCCCTTAGCAGAATGGTGTAGCGGAACGAGCCCATCGCACTATAGTGGAAATGGCGAGAGCAATGTTGACGGCATCTGGTCTAGATGAGTTATTGTGGGTTGAATCTGTTAATACGGCAGTCTATCTTAAGAATCGTTGTCCTACAAAATCCCTAGAGAATAAAACGCCATATGAAGCCTGGTATGGAAGAAAACCAAACAGGAAGCATCTTCGTGTTTTTGGGTGTCATGCAGTTGCGCTAAATTAAGCGCATGGACGCAAGTTTGAGCCAAAAAGGCAGGATTGCTGTCTAGTGGGCTATTCACGAGTGTCTAAAGCCTCTAGATTGTATAATCCAAGCAGCAGACGAGTGTTCGAAGCCAGAGACGTATTGTTTGATGAGAATATGGTTGGACAGACATGCACTCCATCAATTAGTCATCCAGAGATATTTGTGCCAGATGTCACCAATAAACTCAACAATACCAACAGTCTATGTGGCAACGGTATTAACGATGGCCAAAAAGAAAACGGCATTCAACCCAGCAGTGAAGAACACAACCTTGATAACAATGACAGTGAAGATGAAGATGAGCTCAGCGCATCATGTGAGAGCTCAGAATTACCCCATCAAAGAAATCAAGCTATGCAAACACAAAGAATTGGAAGGGTTAGACCAAAATTAATTCGTGATGGAAAAATAGGACGTTCAAAGAAACAATATCACATGGTGAATGCGATGGGAGTCTAAGGTGTTCAAATTCCTGACAGTTTTAAACAAGCGATGAGACTAGTCAATGGAAACAGGCAATGCGTAATGAGTTTACAGCACTAATTGACAAAAAGACGTGGACATTGGTTGATCCGCCCAAAAGTCAAAAGCCCATTGGATGCAAGTGGGTGTTCAACGTAAAGCGGGATGAAGCAGGAAAAGTACAGAGACATAAAGCTCGCTTGGTAGCAAAAGGATGTAGCCAAATATATGGAGTGAACTACAGCGAGACTTTTTCACCCGTTGTAAGGTACAAAACAATCCGATTAATCACTGCATTGAGCATAGAGCTGGGTTTACATCTCCATCAAATGGACGTCACAACAGCGTATTTAAATGGAGATCTGCATGAAGAAATATATATGAAGCAGCCTGAAGGGTTTGTGGATAGAAAATACCCAGAGCGTGTTCTAAAACTTAACAAATCTTTATATGGTTTGAAACAAAGCGGAAGGCAGTTGAACCTCAAATTAGATCAAGTTTTAAAAGAGATTGGATTTGTTCCAACCAAAAGTGACCCTTGTGTATACACGAAAAATAAAAGGAGCAACATTAACATCATAACGGTCTATGTCAACGATCTTCTACTAGCCAGCTCGAGCATAAAAAATCCCTTCGAAATAAAATGTAAAATTGCTATGGCATTTGACGTGGTCGATGGAGGGCCAGTCAACCTGTTCCTTGGAATGGAATTCCATCATCAAGAGGCGAAGAGGGAAATAAGGATAAGCAAAAAGCAATATATTAAAAATCTACTTCTTGAAAACGATATGGAAAACTGCAAGCCAGTTGCCACACCATTAGATCCTCGGTTTCAGGTAGTATGCCTAGAAACAAGTTGTCACAAAGCAGATGCAAAAAGTTATCAATCTATCATTGGGGAGCTCATGTATCTAGCGTTGTCAACGCGCCCAGATATATTGCATTTGCGTTTGCAAACTCGCACAAAAAAATAAAGATCCCCACATTGAACATGAAAAAGCTGGAAAACACATACTTCGGTATTTACAGGGCACGATGGATTGGTCTCTAGTAGAGGTGGGACTAATATATTCATATTAGTTAAGATATTACTAATATTTGAATATATTAGGTAATAGTAATATTTTATTGTGACGTATTATAATATATAAATATTAGTTTCGCGTGAAATTTTTTTATTCTTATTTTTCTATTATCAATCAATTTGTTCGCAATGCCGTGTCTTTTTACTAAATCAAGCATTGAAAAACAAAAATGTGTATATAAATTGCCGCCATTAGTTGCATGCGGCTGTAATCGAAACCTTTGACTATTAAAACGAGGTCATTGTATGAGGATGCATATTAAATGTCCCCATGTATATGTTTTACATTCACATTTTCATGGATGTACATAATTGCATGGAGGTACCTCATTTGCACCCTCATGCCGACTTTAATTATCTTCTTTATTTGTGAGTCAACGGTTCTTAGTACCGGCAATGGGGACAAATTTTATGACATTGGACTACCACTAATAGGTAACGAACCGACCCAACGCAATGAAAAAAATAAGATAATAGGCAACAGGAATGTTTTTATAGCATATTCAAATAGATACGCAGCATGTCGCTTTTGTACTCTTGCTGCAAACCAAATTTTGCCACAAAAAGAAGTCAGCTACAAAAATAGGTTGCTGCTGCAGTACGCGAACAGAGCTAATATCTACACATTATTACTAGAGTTGGGTCGTACTCGCATTTTCACATACTAGATATTCCTAGTACGAGTACAAAAAAATACCTGTTGCAAATACCTGTTCCGAAAATACTAGCTAGCATTTTTTGAAGTATGTACTCGTACATATATATGACTACATACAAGTACATACGATTTGCAGTGGTGTAACAAAACGGTGTGATATGCCCTCCCCCACCCACCAGACACAAAGTTCCCAGGCAAGAATGGTGATGGTGCAGATGACCATGAAAGGATAATGAGTTATTAGTTCGTGCAGCTTGTCCATAACTTTCCAATGGTCGGTCACTTATTTGGCAAGTCTTTCTCCAATCTAGGAGCCATCTAAGGGAAATCAACCGATTTAATTTGATTTTCATTTTAATATATGCATAAAAACCTCCAGTATTCTTTCAAATTACCAATATCGAAACATTTAGTAAGATAGGACCAACTAATCCTGTTGTCATCTATATGACTTTTCATCAATCGATTTCTGACACCAAACTTTTCCTGGCTAATCTAAAACTGTCGGTTTTCCACTTCGCCACACTAAAGCATGAAGTTTATCGAAAATTTTATGAAGAAATTTTTAAAAAAAATTTAGTCTATTAAACATACACCCACTAGGGGGCCAACCTCTTCGGTAAGGCTGGATATGAGTCACAACCCCGGTAGGGTTGGAGTGCAGTCACGAGGAGGACTTCAGCACAGCCGGAGAAGCCAACTGTCGAGCCAAAAAGGATCTGAACAGTTACTTTCAGTTTTTGCGGACGGTTTTCCGGCAGATTTCATTTTGCCGTATCTTAGAAACTAAGCCACTTTTTCCCGGATTTGTATGGAAATTTCGCCCAAAACAACTCAGGAAGGTCCCTGAATTCATGCTGAACAAAAAAAAATTTTTTGGAAAAAATGGACGTTTTTGCCCAAATGCCTCTATCAAAATTTTTTTCGCCCTTAATATTTAACTATTATATTCCCCGACCACTTCCAATCATCGAAAGCTCCGTCAAGGCAGTTTTTGGCAAACTATGGCCAAAAAACCCCTTACTCCCCTACAAAACCCAAATTTTTGTATCACAGCAACAGGTCTTGGCCCGTTATGTCCAAAACCACTCTAACCCAAAATTCGCCGATTTCAGCTACTTTTGCCCTAAAAACTTTATGAATAATAAAATACTTGCCCAATTTGTCCCATCAACATTTTTTTCGCCCTTAAAATATCACTAATATACTCCCCGATCACTTTCAATCATAGAAAGCGCTGTAAAGGCAGTTTTTGACAAATGATGGCCAAAAAACCCCTTCCTCCCTTACAAAACCTAAATTTTTGTATCACAGCAATAGGTCTTGGCCCGTTATGTCCCAAATAACTCTAACCCAAAGTTGGCCGATTTTGTCCGATTTCAGCTAATTTTGCCCTAAAAACCTAAACCTAAAGTCCCAAAATACTCGCAAACACGAAAATACTCTATACAAAAATACGTGATACGAAAATACTTGCAAGTTCCAAAATACTCGATACGAGTATATACTCGTATCGAGTATTTTGGAACTTGCAAGTATTTTCGTCTCCATTAATTGCATTACTTCACTCAAAAGAACAAGATCAGTTTATTGATTCACCCAAACATACGTACGAACATACTTATATCGACAAAACTTACCTCCAAATCAACTCATTAAATTTGCCTGATTCACATTTGCGCTCATACATACATCATTATATGAGCGATCTTACACTATCCTAGCCATAACATATATCCTGTCAGTAGTTAAATAACTTTACGAAACGTTCATCAGCATCACTAATACGATATATTCACTAACCCCTGGACTAATGCCTTAAAAGCATTCACTAATGCCTTAACTAACGTCAAATATTAGTTTAGACATTCACTAATGCCTTAACTAATGCCAAATATTAGTTAGCGCATTCACTAATGCCTTAACTAATATCAAATATTAGTTTAGATATTCACTAATGTCAAATATTAGTTAACGCATTCACTAATGGCTTAACTAATATCAAATATTAGTTTAGACATTCACTAATGTCAAATATTAGTTTAGAGTCTAAACTAATATAATATATTAGTTTAGAGTCTAAACTAATATATTAGTTTAGAGTCTAAACTAATATAATATATTAGTTTAGAGTCTAAACTAATATAATATATTAGTTTAGAGTCTAAACTAATATAATATATTAGTTTAGAGTCTAAACTAATATAATATATTAGTTTAGAGTCTAAACTAATATAATATATTAGTTTAGAGTCTAAACTAATATAATATATTAGTTTAGAGTCTAAACTAATATTTGATATTAGTTAAGGCATTAGTGAATACCTTAACTAATATTTGACATTAGTTAAGGCATTAGTGAATGCCTTAACTAATATTTGGTATTAGTTAAGGCATTAGTGAATGCTGTTAAGGCATTAGTCCAGGGGTTAGTGAATATATCGTATTAGTGATGCTGATGAACGTTTCGTAAAGTTATTTAACTATTGACAGGATAGATGTTATGGCTAGGATAGTGTACGATCGCTCATATAATGATATACTCGTATGTATGAGCGCAAATGCGAATCAGGCAAGTTTAATGAGTTTATTTGGAGGTAAGTTTTGTCGATATATGTATGCTCGTACGTATGTTTGGGTGAATAAAAAACTGATATTGTTCTTGAGCGAAGTAATACAATCAAGGGAGTAATTTGCAAATTCTATGATTCGAAACGAAGAATAGTTTTCGGATGCAGGCATCTTGCTAAACTGAAGAATGAGAATATTTTCACCAAAAGTTTGGCGACTATTAATAATTAATGGTAACCGATGGTGATGTAATTATGTGCAGATACTCTTTTCGAGTACTGGAGCAGTAACCTATTTTTGTAGCTGGCTTCTTTTTGTGGCAAAATTTTGCTTGCAGCAAGAGTACAAAAACGACTTGTTGCGAATCTATTTTAGTAGATTCCGGTACGCGAACAGGCCTATTATCTTGCTTTTTTATTGCGGTGGGTCGGTTCGTTACCTACTAGTGGCAATCCAGTGTCATAAAATTTATTCCCAGTGCCAGTCCTTTCTACAAAACTAATCACTGAAATGCCGCCGTTAATTTAATGTGAACATGCTTCGGTTGTACTAAGAACCTTTGACTCATAAATAAAGCAGATGATTAGAGTCGGCATGAGGGTGCAAATGAGGTACATCCATGCAATTATGTATATCGATGCAAATGTAAATGACGGGATTTAAGATGCAACGGATGAAAAAGGCAAATAATGAATTCGGAGTAGGAAAAATATTCAAACTATCGTTTGGTGTTAGGGAATATATCGTTTTAGTGATGTTAACGATTATATTCATTAATTATTTGGCATTAGATTATAACTTGGCGCATAATGATGGAACATTCAATACGATTGCGCATATCTGCTCAATGTTGTGTGGCTAAAATAGTGTATGATAGTTGCTAGAATGGCATATGTATTACACGTAGGACAAGTAAAATGAATTAATTATGAGGCAAGTTTAATGAGTTAATTCGGAGCTAAGTTTTTCCGATATATGTGTGTTAAATGGGTGTATGTTTAAATGGAGTAAAATAAGAAGTAAAATATTCTGTTGATTAATGAATTTTGTGAACGCACCTAGGTTTGAATAAATTGATGCGTGGATGGAAATAGTGTTTATGAATTCATACGGATTGTAAGGGAGAGCCGTTTTTGCATTCGCGATTTTTCTTGAACTAAAAATTTGAATATGTTTAATAAAATGTTTGTCGAATATTAGTTGATGGAGATATATAAAGGTGATAATAAATAGGTTTTTCACAGCAGGATGTATTTATTTGGGATTTGAAATGATAATGGAAGAAAATTGATCGTAGTTCTCATATAGTAAAACAATTATGAACGGACAATTTGCAGTATGAAATACACAATAGGTGAAGTGAATGTTCAAATGTGATGAGCATATTGAAGGGTTCATGGGCTACGTTACTAGTGGGAACGAGATGAAAGCTTGGAAGTAGGCGAATAGAAATTGATGTTTTTGAGTAATATAAAATTTTCACTATTCCAATTATTACTATTGCAATTGAAGGGGTGGCAGGTGCATAATATCTTTTTGGTACCGATTCTAGTCGAACTCTTTCATTTATGCTCATGAAATCAAAATACACACATAATGCCGCGCTACGAGAAATTATTAAAACCAAATATTAGTAATATATTAATATTAGTTAAGATATTATAATATCGTGTCACTAATATATTCGTATTAGGTAATATCTCGAAATATTAGTATAAGCCCATCTCTAGTCTCTACATTATAAGATGAACGAAAAAGCCATAGAAGGCTATGTAGATGCAGATTGGGCCGGAAGTACCGATGACAGGAAATCTTACACAGGATACTCCTTCTACCTTGCAGGGTGTGCATTTGCATGGGAGTGCAAAAAACAAGCAACGTTCGCCCTCAGCAGCACTGAAGCGGAATACATGGCAATGTCTGCAGCTGCCAAAGAGGCTGTGTTCCTGGAAAGGCTTGTTCGTGAGCTTGGCGTTTGCACTGATGATTCACCTATTCTACTCTACGGTGATAATATAGGTGCACAGTTACTGGCGAAGAACCCTGTTCATCACTCACGAACCAAACATATTGACATCAGGTATCACCATACAAAGGAGCTAGTTAATAATAACGAGATCGTATTGCAGTATGTAGCTACTAATAATATGATATCAGACTTGTTAACTAAAAACCTTTGTAAGCAAAAACATTGTGAATCCATGATGGATCTTTATGAATAATTCTTTGTTTATCGCTTTGAGGGGACGTGCTGGAATATCCATACCTGCAAAGCGAACGCAGTAAGCATTATATAATTGTCATACATTTACTGTCAGTCTAAATAAAACTGCTCGAAACATTCGGACGTGTTTTGTTAATTTTCCGATAAGCAAAACTTAACAATCTGAATTTGCTAGTCGTTGTTAATTTTGAAAAAAAAAAGTTTGGAAACGTTTTTTTATTTACGTAAGTTGTGGTAAATTTTAAAATCCTCGACTTATGTCCATTGATTAAAATTTAACACAACTGACGTAAGTAAAAAATAATGATCTCCAACTGCAAGTGGTCACATCAGTCAAGTATGCACCATGAGCTGATGTCTGATGAGAATTAGTGCATACTTTCGAAAACACTCAGTCAAAAAAAAATTTTCAATTTTAATCATCCCACAAAAACAATTCCGCTTTGATTCTGCTTTCGAAGGCTTATTCCGCAAAACGATCGAGTTTCCCGTATCAATTATTCTCTGCTTTGATAAGCTGTAGAGACGATATACGTTGTCTATACTGATTTATAGACAAGAAGAGAACCATGACCACAAATTAATAGCCTTTACGACTACATTTTAGGTTTGACCAAAAGTCTCAATGAGGCAGGGTCTTTATGTTTGAGGAAATGATAAGACGGAAACATTATATTTCCTGGTATTCGGAGTTGTCAGGCGTAAATTTTTTTGCAAAGTGACAGTTAAGGTACGTATCCTAACTTTGCTACCGTATACGAAAGAACAGTTTTAGCAATTATTTTACATCCAAACTGTGATAAAAAGACAGGAATAGGTGGCGAAACGACATCTATATGCGGAAGCGTTGCAGGAACTCACAAAGTTTAAATCACAAAGTAATCAACAAAAAAATGGTTTTGCTTTATTACTGTTAACTTTGACGCTGAAAATTACCCTCGCTCGAGCATAAAAGCAATTATTCACAGCTGATATTCAAATAACAGAAGTCGCATCGCTTTTTGTTGGGTTGAACTGAATCAAATTACATCAGAGTGGTTCGTATTCTCATTATTCACCCGCATTTAGGTAAGTGATATCATTCATTCTTGGCTGCCAAGAACCGGGAACACGTCATGATAAGAAAGCGAGGTAATACAGCAAGTAATCTGAAGAAAGCCAACACACAAATACCAGATAGCTTTCAGGACGATTCACGCCTTCGCATCTAATCTCTGAAATCTCTCGCTGGAACAAATGGCTATATAATGGCAGACCCAAGATTTTCGTGGAAAGTATAATTTTTAAAATTTATGCGACCCCGCATTATTTACATCAGCAAGCCATTTGAATTCTCTCACATCGATTTCAACTGCCATAAGATCTGAAAGTCACTTTGTGCCGAGACCACGATAGGACCACTTCACATCGAGCACACGAAGCAGCATTTGAAAAATGTTCGTGGCTGTTCTGTTGTTAAATTGCCTCAGGGCGAGACATGGATTTCATTCTTTTACGTAAATTTTCACTGCAAAATAAAGTGAGGTCGTGTAGAAGTCGAGTTTTACATCATTTTAAGAATCGAGAAATTGCCGCAATAAAAAACATAGGTACCGACTTAACATTCCATCACACCGACCCCATAAAGATAGTCGGCTCGTTCTGCCAGGAAATTTTAATGGCTGTCAGGGAGAAGACTTTTGATTTCTTGCTTAAATCACAACACAGAGTTGTATTATGGATGTCCATATGAATAGCACTCGTAAAAAGTGACATCAAGAATCGATTGATGATTTCGAATTGCAGCAGAGCTATTCTTGGTAATATGCCTTTGTATTTGGAATTGAAATCACTTATTGCATTTTCATAATCATTTAACTTTGTAATCAGTTTTTGGTTGGTGCACGAAAAAAAAATTAATAACCACATCTTAACTGAGTTCAAGTCTAAAACTTCATATATTTAATTTATAGCTATTTCAAAATATTAAGCCAATTGAACTCAGTTATCACAAAAATAAAGGACAATGCTTTACAGTGAATTTTCTATTCAAGTTTTTACTCGCAAAGATTTTTAATCTTATGCACAAAAAGTTATTAAGAATGGTTGCCGAAGGCTATATCATTAGTGGACGTAATGAGCTTGGGCATTTTTTTTTTGTTTGCTTCGGGGGTTTCCTTTTATTTTCATCTTAAAAGCTTGCTTATATAGCTAACTTAATCCTACTAGTGATTATCAGAATGCTCAGAAAACTCTTCATTTCTGAAAACTTTGATGCGAAGTGTCTCACAGATACATATGCAAATATGTACTGTATCATTGTCGCCTTTCTACGAAGTTATGTCTAAAACAAAGCATTAATTAGGAACCCATACGTATCTAAATTTTTGTTTGTCTTGTTTTCATCACTTTGATGATTCAATTTTCAGTAAGATGCTCAAATGAAACGATATTCTTTGTCAGTTAATTTTAACGTCATTTTGTGACGATTTAAAATATTTGATGTTCACATGTAGCGTTCTCGTACTTTGCTGAATAGGATGAAAATAAAGTCCTCAATATTTTCCGCTTGAAAAACTCCCCGAAAGCAGACATACAGATACTGTGAATGATGCTCGAAAATTGAAGAAAGAGAAAAATTCACTCGGTATTGACATTCAAAACGATGTATTGAAGAACCATACGCTCGATACTATAATATTTTTATTTTCGAATGTGTTCCACGAGGGGATCAATTTCACGGCTCAGAGAATATGAATGATTTAAAGCACTTGCGATTCATTTGATAGAAAAGTTGCTTTTGTGCCATGCAAATTTGTCTCTAGGCAGAAAAAGATTCATATTTTCGATTTTACAATGATTCGAAATGGACAGCACTGTCAGAACTCTTTTAAGCGTGAGGCAGCGAATTGATTTGACTTTTATTTGAAAAACAACAAAAAAATAATCAAATTTTACCACTAGAAGTCTTCAAATAATAGAACTATTAGTAATATTATGTATGTAACCTTTTTAATTATATTACTTTCTATATTTTAATATAATTTTCAGACGCATTTTAGTTATATTTATTCAATTATTCTATCGAGAAAAAAAAAATGGAACTCTCAAATAGGTTTATTCAATCTGCGTTTTAAAATTGGTGACTTCAACAACTCAAAATTAGAATTACATACTTTAGTTCACTATGTACCGGCGTCACAAATACATGTAATACATGTAACTGCTAATAAAAAAAAATCGATTTTTTATTACATTAAAATGATCCAAATTTCATTTTTTTTTCTAAATTTTATTGGTTCACCTATGAACTATACATATCATTTGCATATTTTTTTTCTGAATGTCGTAGGTTCTCCGGAAAAGGCGTTAAGTTGTACGAGGCATTTTTTGGTGTGTTTTTTTTATTGCTTCGCATCGCCGCCATTTTGTGTTGGAAAATTATTATGAAAATATTTTCAAGTACTTTGAAATATGTACTTTAAGGGTTTCATATTAAACATTTTATGAATAAACAATATATATATTTTTGAAATCAATCTGTAATTAGCACTTTTTTTTAATTTTTTTAATAAGCCTAGAACTTTCCATTGGGCGTAGAGAAGTGTAAATGCAGTTCAATTATGTTTTTTTGGTGATTGGTAAAGATATATAACAGCCGGTGGTGAATTCGTTTTTTAAAAATAAGTAAACAAAATCGGCTTACATGATCATATACTATGTATAAAGTGAGGGATCGATGATATGGAATTGAATTTCAATTGAATTATTTTTTTCATATTACGTCGTAGGTTTGAATTGCCTTAAATGAATAATTTAGGTGAATATTTTGAAAATGAAAACAAAATTATCTAATGTAGGAATATAGTTGCTGACATATATGAATACAAAAAGTTTAATTTACACAGATTTCAGCAAAGCTTATGGTGTGCTAGTGCTGTGCTAAAACCTTAGCTGGGAAAATTTGGCATTTCAGGAAATTCGATAAATTAATTGGGCTGCTACCTTCGTAACTGTACATAACATGCAAAATCCCAAACCTTCCTCTCCATAAAAAAATTACTGTTCCCTTTATGGTAGCTCAAGGTAGCCACCTAGGTCTGCTCCTTTTCAATATGTTTATTGCAGAGCTCTTGGAGCTACTATCCGACATTCGAAAATTGAAATTTGAGTCAAATTCCCTTTAAGGCTGGTACTGAGTTAATCGTGAAGCTAAATTTTGACATTATCTGGTCATTCTTTTGAGCGAAAATTTTGGCAATGGAGAAAAACAGAGACAGTGCTCATTTCTGACGGATCAAATGTCAAGAGTTTCAATTTTCGATCGATTTTTTTATTGGAAAGACATTTGCACAATTAAATTTTCAAATTCAATCACCAAATGTCACTTTTTAGCTCGAAAGAATGAACTGCACATACTAAATTAGCGTGAAATAATTGGAGCTTTGTATCAATGTCATCTGCATTTTCAAAGCGAAAGCAACTTCAAAGAAATTTTTCGTGCTAAGAAAAGAGTACAACTCTTGCTTTTTAAATGTTGTATGAAAATTTCAAGGGAAATAGAAGACATTACTACACTCAGAAATATACTTCTACTTTTTGAAGAAAAATGAACACATTATCAAAGAAAATTGGTAATGATTCTGCACCAAAGAAATATTTACTCAATCCGAAGAAAGAAATTTATTAATTTCAAAGAACTGATATTGAACTTGCCCTGAGTAAAACTTGGTATAGTTTCAAAGAAATATTTACTCAATCCAAAGAAAGGATTTTAATCATTTCAAAGCACTGATATTGCATTCACCCTGAGTAAAATTTGATAAAGTTTCAAGAACATCTGGCATCTGGCATAAATCGGTTCACGTACGATCACCGAAGTTAAGCTGTGCTGGGCGCGGTACTACTTAGATGGGGGACCGCTTTGAAAGCATCGAATGCTGTTGGCACGCCCAAACTCTCCCTCCCTTCATATCATAAGTGTGGCTTACTTTGAAGGGAGTGAAAAAATAAAAATTAAGTAAAAAAAGTAGAGTCAATATCAATTTTTCCATTTTGTCCTATTTTTAAGTGCCACATTTTTTTTCTTATTTTCTGAAGCGCTATTATTATTTATACCTAGTCGCCACTTTAAACTATAATGTGACCCTTAATCAATGGAGTTAGGACAACTGAAGACGAACAAAGTCAACCATGAACCCGGCGGAATTCAAACCCACGAGAGGTAGATCGCTGCTTTGGACTGACACGTTAGCGAGCTAAGCTATCGACCCTTTATTTGTGTAGAGGAAAAGTTGATAGAAGTCACAAGAACTATTAATTTTTTTCGTCGAATATTGAAGCGTGGTTGTTGTTGAAACATAGAAAAAATGTTCGCGTTGTAGATATAATTAACTAAATTCATAGACATAATTTACAAGATTTGATGAAAATTACTTACTTGAAATAAGGTAAAGCAAAAATTGTATTTCATTGAATGTAGTTCATTTTTACATGATATGTATACAAATTACTGATAAATATTACAATAAATAAAAGTTTATTTGATTTATGGAAGATTTCACATTTCGTAAACAAGTAAATATTTTCTTTGATTTTCGGAAACATATTTTTCTGAGTGTATGCTTTATTCAAAACTCTTATCGCTTGAGCAATGGAGTGTCCGTAATAAGCTTTTTCTTAACGTTGAAAAATTCCTTGCTATAAGAATTCTACTTTCAATTTTGATTTTCGTCTGGGTAGTCAGCTACTAAAAAATGTAAATATTGTTGTAGATCTTGGCATCGTTCTGGTTAAAAACTACTTTAAGAGGCGTGAAATCAATAACTTTTCAGTTACAAAAACTCCGTACATATTTTTAGTTGTCTCATTACTCGAATACGGTTGCATTTTCCAGAAAATCCAACTTGCAATATTTACAGGGATAGACTGGAATCCATCCAAAAGCACCCTGTTCTTTTCGCATTGAAAGATCTTTAAAAAACTTACGATTTAGTCTACCACCTATGTATATGGTGTTACAGATTAAGTCTCTTAAACCTGGCGACACTTTATTCAAAGGAAACGGTATTACGCTCGTGTTTCATTCCGGATGTGATTAGGGGCTTAATAAACGTTGATTATGTTTCAAATAAAATAACTTTCAATAATTCGCAATGGGTACACACGTCCCTGCAATGACAATTGACATCACACTGTTTATATAGTCCGTGAGCCCGTAAATAGATGCTGCAAAATATTCGACAATTTTCCCAACTATTATTCCCCGTCTATTTTAAGATCTAGATTTAAAAGCTCATTATTCAAAGTTTTCAACTCTTAAACAAGACCTGTTTTCTTTTCCTTGAAATCTTCCTGCCAAATGTATAAACGTGCAAAAATCTGTGAACATGTACTTTTTTTAGTTTAACTTAAGAGAACATATTTGTTGATTGGTTATAATTTTTTTGTTACAGGCTTTGTTTGGTTTAAATAATAAACATACAACCCATGCCAAAAGATTTCGCGCACCCAGTTTTTTTGTAGTTTCGCTCCAGAAATTCAAGAAAAAGAATTGTTTGTTTCAGATACAGTACGCATGGCAGCTCTTTCTTAATGAGCAATCAAATAAAAACCGATCGGGTCATCTGACGCTTTGATGCTGTGAGCTTTTAAGATAATTTTGACTTGGAAGACAATTTTGCAATGAAGCTCACTACCATGAAAAAAGCAAAAATAGTAGTTTTAAATAATCGAAGTGTGTCAATTCGTAAAATAGTGGTAAAATGAAAAGCTTTCGATGCTTTTTGTTTTACCCTAAGATCTTTTTTTCAAAATTTATCTCATACCCAGTTCATCTCTCATCCCAGTATCTCATACCCAGTATCGCGGAAAAAAGAAAGCAGCAGGCGAAAAAATAGTAACGGAGCGGGATGAGCATGAATTGTGGCAAACCAGCTGGAGGGATCGGTTTAAAACTGATCCCGCAATCAAAAAAGAATTCGAAGATAGTGTATTACGCCAAAAAACGTCCGAATATGTCCGAATGGGTCAGCTTAGACTTCGTGCACGTAGCTTAGACTTCGTGCACGTAGACCTGCTAAAAACTATTTTTGACTGATTCAATGCAATAGAAATGGCTCAAATGGGCACAAGAAAGGGCAAATTTAACCACAAGCTATTAGAAAGCGGTTGTTATATCTGATAGATCTAAGTTTAGTATCTTTGCTCAAATTGGAACAGGCAAAGTTCGGAAAAGAAAAGGTAAAAGATTTACGGATGAATGCACCACCAAAATGGTGAAGCTTTCCCCATAAGTCATGGCGTGGGGATGTGTTACAGTACATCACAAATTTGAAAGAAAATGGATACGAAATGGGTATTCGTGTACCCATACGTGAGTGTGCCTTTTTTAATACACGCACAACATTGCTCTCTCACAAAAATTCCGCTCAGTGCACCCCTTTCTATCGCGCTCACAACCGAAAAGCCTTAATGCTGTGTCTTAATGCTGGGAACACCAGATCGGTGTAAAAGCGTGCAACGGGCAACACGGAAAGAAACGTCAATGTCAGTTTGATTTGTGTTGCAGATTGAAAACAATGACTTTCAGTCAAAATTTGTGAAAGAAAATTTGAACATTTTTTGCCGTGTTCGGTGGAAACGTACATCTACGTTTGTGCGCAATAATTTGTATCGGCTTCGCGAATAAATTAGCGGTCAAAAATTATAAAATAGTGCGATAATGAAGTGCCGCGTTCCAGGCTGCAAAAGTAGCTACCGAAGTGCTTCGCAGGAAATATCGTATTTCGGGTAAGTAAAATTAACCTTTGGCATCAATTTCGTTTTGTTTTTGTGTGAAATCATAATTAATTCCATTCACAAAAAGCATTTTAATCTCCACTCGCCGGTTGCGTAGAAAGAAATGTCAAACGACGTTCAAAATGGCGATCTCTCATGCTTTTTACATGAGCGTTATCATATGAACTGTGTAGGGCACACCCCAGTACCTCACTCTCCCACCGATAAGCAAAAAGTGGCACATTTCTCTCGGTCGACTTCTAATCCATTCTCTCTTATATCTGTGCAGTACATGGACTTGGTACAGTTTTGCTTCTAGAAGGTGCTATTAATGCAACCCACATATATAAAAGAAAAGGGATACGAAATGGCTATCCGTGTACCCATAGATGAGTTAGCCTTTTGTAAAGAACGCACAACGCTGCTCTCTCACAAATAATTCGCTCAATACACCCCTATCTACCGCACTCAGCATTAAAAAGCCTTAATTCTCCCCCTTATTTACGAGAAAAGCTATGATGCGTAGACCAGAGTAGTTCGCATGTGAAAAAGTAAAGCCAATTTTCACGCGGTGAACAAAGTTTTGTTAACATTCACAAGTGTTTTTTCTGATTGTAGGGTAAGATCGGATAAAAGGCGTTTGTTTTATATATTTTGTATGCACACACAAAAAGTGTGTAATGCATGTTGATAATGCGTTAATATGTTGTATCTAGTATGTACACATATGCATATAAATATTACAGCAATGTGGTTATTCCATTTGTAGCCAAATTTTTATGTGATTGTTCACAGGTATCTGAGATCAATAATCGCATAAGCGAGCTTAAGCATTAGGAGATGATTAATTTGTGACAGAAATGCTCTTGCATTAAGCTCTTGCATTAATGCTCTTGCATGTACATGCACACACATTGAATGAAAGCAAGGCGCAGGAAGTTCATTGTTTTCCCATGCTCCCCTATTGCCGGTTTGGCTTGTCTCACACATTCGTATCTCATTCTCACACCAAGGTGCAGGAAGTTCCAATGTTTTCCCATGCTCCCCTATTGCCGGTTTGACTTGTCTCACACATTCATATCTCATTCTCACACCAATAAGCAGAAGGTCGAAAATTGGATCACTTCTCAGCTGCAATTTCTAATCCATTCTCCTTTATATCTGTGATGCAACAAAATATAAGGACATCCTGGATAATGCATTGCTACCAAACAAAGAGCGATACAGTAAATATTAAAAAAACCATTTTTTAAGACGATTTTCCTCCATGACTTTGAGCTCGCCAGGTTTGTATCCCATAAAACATCTTCTTTAATTTTTACCTTTATTTTTCTTCTCTTCTTAAAACTAACACTTTTACATGCTTAGAAATAAAAAATGCTTTGTTTTGTTTTATTAGAGAAAAGAATATAAGGGTGATGTAGTCGTTGGACTGGCAAGGGAAGAGTCCCCAGCTGGATTTAATTGAAAACGTTTGCGCGATAATAGGCAAAAAGTAAGAGAATCCAAATCCAAGCCTACAACAATAATAAAGTTCATAGAAAAATAATGGTTTAGTGATATTACTTCAGATTATTTTCAAAAACTCTATGAATTTATGCCCAAATGATTTGAAAGTGTTTTATAAGTTAAGGGAGGATCTATCCATTACTATTTGGTTAATCAAACCCTTTTTCATTGAAAAATGTATTAACAACTGAAATAGATAAATTTGAAAACTATATATGTGACCATTCATATGAAAAGGGACCTTATCTTGCCAAGGGTCAGAATGGAGTTAGTTGCATTTTCCAGTACTGGCTAAAATAAAAAAAAAACGATTTTTTTCTTATTAAAGACTTCCAGAAATTGCCTGAAATATGGAATTTTAAAATTCTATTATTAAAACACCTTGTTTTGAGATATTTGAGTTTAAAGGTTGGTGATTTTTAAGAACGATGTGGTAAAATAATGGCAGCTATAATTCCTGCAATTTTAGACCTTTCAAGCTGAAACTTCGTGGGCATTTCAGAAATAAGTTCAATGTTTTGGCCCCCATTTAAGCAAAATGGCGGCCGGCACGCGATTTTGGCTACTTTTGGATATGTATCTACTGACACGTAATTTTGGCCAAAGAATCGAATGAGGCTGGTCCGAAATTGATATCGTAAGTATTTTTTGAATTAAGCAAAATAGCGGCCAAAAAATCGTCTATGCATATATATATATATATATATATATATATATATATATATATATATATATATATATATATATATATATATATATATATATATATAATGGGTGTTTTTTAAGAGGTTGCCGATTTTTTTTAATAAAACACACAAAATTATGAAATGGCCAACATTTTTTCTTATTTGGTAGATAATTTCTTGGCGTTTAACAACTAAACACAATTTCTGGCATATGGCCACCACGACTATTTTTCACAAATGTCATTCTAGAGGTTCAATTTTCGACCACTTTTTGAAGTATTAAGGGCGTATATCAGCAATGACACGTTGAATATTGGTTTCTAAAGCGTCAATCGATTGAGGTTTATCCACATAAACCAATGACTTCCCGTATCCCCACAAAAAGTAATCGAGTGGCATTAAATCGCACGAACGCGGAGGCATATTCACCGGACTATTTCTCGAAATAATGTGGTCGTTGAAGATTTCTTTCAACAAGTCGATTGTTTCACATGCTGTATGGTAAGTGGCACCGTTTTGTTGAAACCACATTTCGTACATATCCATATCTTCAAGATTTGGCAACAAAAACTCATTCAAAACCCATTCGCGGTAACGCGCCGTCCTTCCTCATTTTTAAAGAAATATGGACCGATGATTCCACCAGCCCATAGACCGCACCAAACAGTACATTTCTCAGGATGCGTCGGTAATTCTTGAACGGCGTGTGGATTATCTTTGCTCCAAATGCGACAATTTTGCTTGTTAACGTATCTTTTTCACCAAAAATGCGCCTCATCACTAAAGAGAATTTTACGGTAACAAATGGATCTTCGTTCAATTGATTTAACGACCAATCACTGAATTCACGGTGCAAACGATGGTCGTGTGGCTTCAATTCTTGCACCAATTGAATTTTGTATGGCACCAAACCCAAATCTTTACGTAAAATTTTCCATAAAGTCACTGGACAAAGTGCAATTTGCTGAGCACGACGAAGAATCGATAAATTGTCGTTTTCTTCGACACTGGCTGCAACGACAGCAATATTTTCTTCTGTACGCGTTCTTTTTTCTCATTCTTGTCGGTAACTTGGCATCCATAAGAGTGAATGTAGACCGAAATTTGGTAATTACGTTCTTTATGGTGCTCTCTGACGGACGATTATGTGCACCATAGAATTCACGAAGTGCTCTATAAACATTTTTAATTGAACACTGATTTTGAAAATAAATTTCCACGATTTGAAAACGTTGTTCTGGAGTTAACCTATTCATGATAATTTGCCAAACAATACTGAGTAGAAATGCCACTTCGAGCTGTCCAAACAATTGTCATACCATCGGAAAAACAAACCTCCTAAAAAAACACCCTTTATATATGTATATATATGTGTATAAATATTACTGTTAATCCTTTTATGAATTATAACTAAAGAGTTAATAGTATCGAAAACAAAAATATATAATCATAATAACATAAAAATGTGTTGTTTTACATAAGGGACCTTAACTTGCCACACTGAAGAGGTTAGGGAAAATCCCATTTTAGGATATTTCCGAGTGAATAATCATGATGAAAACACTTGTAATGAGTGTTGAACATATCTGAGCAGTAAGTAGTACCAACCAAAATTTCAAAATCGACAAAATTTACCTAAACATCTATTTTTGGCTGTACTGAAAAAAGTGGTTTGGCAAGATACGGTCCCTTTTCATATGGACGGTCATATATATATATATATATATATATATATATATATATATATATATATATATATATATATATATATATATATATATATATATATATATATATATATATATATATATATATATATATATATATATATATATATATATATATATATATATATATATATATATATATATATATATATATATAAACTCAAAGTGATTTCAATACGATGTTTCTTCGAAAATCAGCAAAAACTTCGTACAAAACTGAACGTTCATCCTAGTTCAAGTACGACATCACAGCAAACAATGAATCCTTTCGTTACGCACTTATATTTTGTGTATTCAGTGCGAAGTATATGAATAATACGATAATCTCATCAATAGTTCACGTACGAATCTGAATGCTGTTAATGCTTTTTCGAACACAAATTTTCATTTTCAATTTTTTTTTACGATTTTGAAAAAAACACTGTTTTCAACTCATTCATCACGGCATCGCGCTAGGGAATAAAATAAGAACAAAAAAAAAATGGAATACATACTACTATATGGGTGAAATTTTAGAGCGCAGGTTCTACAAACTTGACAATGCAAAAAGAACGATATATACAGTTTGCCGTATCATGAAGCTTATATCAAAATTTGTAAATTTAAAAGTCCAATTAAACTCTGACGAAAAAATTTAATTTACTGCTTCCTATGAGCAGAAAAGACACGAAAAGTTTTAGTCATTATTATGCATGAGCAAGTTATATTCGAAGCAGAATTTGTCATTTGATATCCCTAGTTTTGAAGCCATTAAGACTTGCTTGGCTTAGCCATAGCAATCACATACCCATACGACAATGCAGAACAACCATTTACTGCAGGTAGATTAACAAATAAATTTTGCATTTGGGATTTCGAATTTTATACGATTCGCCAAAATGACGTTTAGTTGGCTCTGTAATACGATTTAAACTTTCCAACATTTTCAAAAACATGCCAGAAAACTATATAGACTCGGTATTACGAGGCAAAATTCATAAGTGAATCAGATGAGAACAGTATTATCTGTTGGATTTACTTCAAAAAATTACATTTCAAACTTTTCAACAATAAAACTTTTCTACCTGGTCCCCAGTTTTCGTTCGTGCGAAAAGATAGTGAGTTCATTGTGCGGATATGAATCAACTTCTAATAACAACTAATTAAAATTCTTACCACATCGATGAGCTGCGATAACTTAAGTTTAATGCAAACTTTCAGTACGTCAGACGTGTTAACTACTGGTCGCACTAGCTTGTTGTAGTTGCTGAGCAGGTCGTCGTAGAGACGTTTTGCGTCCGGGTTCCCAGCGACGGCCCCATGAACGACCAGGGCCGACAGGAGCCAGGCCCGGATCGTTTCACCAGGCGTCGGAGACATTTTCATCCTGATCCTGGATTTTCCCGTAGTGGCATTGACAAGATACGGTCCTTGGCATATATGCGGTGCGTGAAAATGACGATGGAAATCGGCGGGTTGAGCGGAAAATTTATGCTTGATGAATTTCCGAGAGCAAAAACTTTCCTTTGACAGTGTCCACGATTGCTGGCAAGAATTCTCGTAGCGGTATTGGAGCAGTAGAGTTGGCGTTTGTAGATAGAATAAACGGCACGTAGGCAAAGCAAAGTTGTTGGTGTAGTTGGCAACAAAGTCTTTTTACCGGTCCTCATCGAGGACGAGAGCATCGAAACGAGCTGGTTATTTTCATTTTGTACACGGCACCTGGTTGGCACCTAGAAGACAGAATGAAACGTAAAGGAACATTTTAATTTCGGAAGAAATTTATGAGTATGTATTTTGGAACGTTAGTGAATTTAGAGATAGCCTTTTTGTCAGACTTTCGTTATTTTGAAACCAAACTAAAAGCAAAAAGTGTTCTGGAAAGCAATAGAAAGTATAATAGCAGTTCTAATTACATTTTCTATGATTACGATTAATGAGAACTTTTTGCTCCAATTGCATGTGTTTGATTCATGTTCTAGTTTCAACTTTTGACTGCATTTCAGTAAGATCGTGTTGGCTATCGTAACTCAAATTCAAAATCAGATATTCGAGTGTATATGAGACAGGGCTAAAATTTATGTTTTTCGTGAAGTGTATGAAATTGGAAAAATATGCAACCGGATTCCAAGCCAAATTATTTTGTTACAGATCTTATTAGTTCTAAAGCCAAGATGGCTCTTAGAAATATTATTTTGGTAATCAAAATTTGTTTACAAATTCAAATGAAGCTTAATATTTGAAGTCAATAGGTTGTATTATAAAAAAAGTCTAGCGCATCAGAGCTGCTTGAAAACTGATTTTCGAAGAAATTGTATTTGAGTGAAAAAAAGTGGAACGACATTCTATACTTTTTTGTAGTATCATATCAACCGTTCCTTTTTCAAAGCAGCAAAACTCAACTATAACATAAATAATGAAAATATTCGGTGCTGGCAGTACTTTTCCAACGAAGTAGCAATAAGGTGACCATTAAAAACTCATGCTTAAATCAACCTATCCTTTGAATTTCGTTCACATCACAGGATTTTATCGACAATTTCAGCGATTTAACGTGGTTTGAGGCTGCCATCCGAAAAATGCTTTGCATATGAGTATGTAATGGAAGCATCTGTTGGTGCAATATTTACAAAAAAGTTTGATGCTGGTTGTCCTGTGTTAGCAGCATAGCAAAAAATATACGAAATCTGCTTCACATTCAGTTATACCCACCCTGTGAACTTCGTTTCGATTGAATGACTGCGCTGGAAGTTATAGGGGTGGAAAGAATTTTAGGGTTAGCACCCTCAAAACTTTTCAAATTTTTGAAACGTTAATATTTGTTGCTAATTTTCATTGTAGGATCGTTCCTATTTGCAAATCTAATGACATAATTGCTTAGTAAAGAAATGCCAACAAATTACAAAAATGGTCATAGCTGGCAGCCCTTTCATGACATTTTTACGAAAATCCTACGGCATTTGGTTTACAATAAGATCCATTTACTGCTTGAATTTCGTTTTGATTTCATGGCTGGATCGGAGTAATAAAGAAAAAACTTTATTTTGCTGAGTAAATTTACAAAATTTAGGAGACAGAAACCACCATAGCTGGCAATTCTATTCTAGTTTTCCAAACAAATTTCTATTAAATGTACCCTAAAATAAAATCCAAATACTATGTGACTTTTGTTCAAATATGATGGCTGAATCGGAAGTTATAGGCCAAAAAGCAGTTTTTTTCTCATTTATTTTTATGATAGCACCACAGCCACAGCGTTGTCCGCATTTTAAAATCACTTTTATCAGACCTAGTCCTAGTTACTACCAATATGTCCAGTAAGTTTCATAATGATCGGATTCTCGTGAACAGAAGTTTCGAGCGCTGAGAATTTCGTGATGGGTTGCCGTTCTTGTGCAACTCGGAATTTTAAAAATTTCAAATTAACATGGTAGACACAAGTTAAAATTTTTCAATGGTTCAAATTTTTTATCAAAAGGCAAACATTTTTCAGGCGGGTCGATGATTTTAAGGATTTTTTTTAGGAGCCTGCTGTAGCTACTAAGTTTCCCGCACAGTCTAGAAAATCGTTGTGTGTTTTGCCGACTTTTAGGCACTCAGCACCCATATACGACCCAGAATTTCCAATTCTTAAAACATAATAAGCTTTAATAACCAATACTTTGTTTTTGAAACAAAAGTATACTCTGCATAGAAATATTGTGGTACCTGAAAATTCACTCAAATACACGCCGCTGCCAAAGGGTTAAATATATTTCAATTTTAACAAGTCATCGATCTACCCGTTGGCTCAGTAGATGCTGATGGCAGATCGTTTCTAGGATCACCAAGTTAGAGAACGCGGTCATTCAACCGATATTGTATTAATGATGCCAAGATCCGAAATGAGCTGTGTTTTCATGATGATAATGATTACAAGATCAACTTGCCCTGTTTATTTCGCTACGATCAGATGACTGCCTCAAAAGTTATAGAGTTAGGAAAATTTCAGGGGTTATTGCCCGAAAAAGTGTACCAAGTCAAGTCAAGTTCAGTGCTGGCAACGTCACCGCAGCCACAGGGCTACCTCAATATTTGACAAGCTGCTGTAAATATACCTCAACACATGTTTTGCAGTGAAACAACATGGCACACAACTATCGATCCGCCGAACTGATTTTAAATGATTAGAAAAATGACGATCAACGTGCTCGTCTCGCTCGAACAAAATCAATTTGATTTTTTTGAATGTAAATTTCGTTAAAATCGGATAACTGCATCGGAAGTTGTAAGGCAAAAACCATATATTGTTTGAGTGATTGACACCACTGCAACCAAATTGCCAAAATTTTCAAAAAACTTCTATCCAATCTGCTCCTATTTAAAACTAATATATCTTGTGAGTTTCATACTGAGCTGATGATTCGAACCTGCTTCGAAAACAGGTAATTTGATGAAGGATTACAGCTCTTCTACTTTGCTGAATTTCAAAAACTCCAACTTGACAAAGCATTTAGTTTATAAACCGTTCGCCTTATTTTTCAAGAAGCGGCAATGTTTCAGGATCTTTTTGATGTGCTTGCTGTAGCTGCAAGGTTATCCGTACATTCATAAAAAACCATACATGTTCACTTTTAACCAATATTCAACATGTTATGTCAATTGTGAAGATATCACCAACTAAAATTTGTAAAAACATATTTCTTCATTTCAGAGAACTTTCCACCCGCAGATGGTTTAGGATTTGAAATGCGTTACGAGTATCATTAAGAGTTTTTAGCTTTCATCTTCCATACTTCTCAAAATTATCTTTCCCATATAAGTATAGGGACACTTGAAAATTTACTAAAATACCTTCCGCTACCTAAGTGGTAAAGATATCTGAAGATCATTTTGACATGGACCTACTCACCCAAGCCAGGTTAACTCATTCATGAATGGTCTCTTTCGGAGTAAGGTTGCAGTCCACAGAGTACTCAAACTAGTCTTAATCTAATTTTACTATTGATTGTGGGATATTACAATCTGTTTCTTTGATTAAGAGCTCATGAGCTGAAAAAGTTTTAGACAAAAAAAAACCAGATCTTTTTATGCAAAACATAAACAGTTAGTGATGAAACAAGGAACATTTCATCCCGCGAACACGGTGGGTCGGTTCTGAAAGCTGCGGTCGTAAACGATCTTCTAATTCAAAAACTGGCAACCAAAGAATCATTGTATTCAAGTTTAAACTGGAAGACCTAAGTCAATATCTACCGTTATCGGAAAATATATTAGTATTAAGAAGATCAATGAACATTCGTAGCACAGCTATTGGGAATACCGAGCCAGACTCCATAACCTAAGCAATCAATCAGGAAGGTTGATGAATATTGCAAACTAAAAAAAACTCAAATAACTTTTTACTGAATTTATTTTTTAATATCATTTTTTTTTCTTTTCTCACTTTAAAAACAATACATTTTTTTTTTAAATTGGGGCTTAAAAATAATTACCACGCTCCATGACGCATGTCCGGCATCTAATGTAAAAGTAATTCATAGCTGTCTAGAAGAAAGCAACTGAAATTATCTCAAGGGCCGTTTGAAAGGTGAAAGTGAGTTTCTGGAAATCACTTCATTGGGAAATTTTCGCGACAGTCAGAACAGCCCCGTTCGTATGAGAAGTTGCAACATCTTATTGAAACCACAGAAAGTTGAAAGAGATTTGCTTTCGGTAACGTTCTGGAAAAAAAACTCTTATTACTAAAATTTTATTAATAGCTTTACTCGTAGTATGCTGATATGCTGTGAAGGGCAGGGTAGAAAAACAAGGACATGCGTGTAAGTAGTTTTTGATATGTTGACCATATTTATGGGCTGCTTTCACCCAACGCTACCAGTTCGAGCCTGGCACTCGAACAGAGAAGACGTAGAGCGACTTGAGCGATTTATCATTAGCGAGCGACAGCGAATAGCAGAGACGAAGAGCGAGCCGAGTGATTACGACGTTGCCGAGCAGGCAAGTTATTAAGACGACTCGAACAGCCGAAAGATTTGGACGAAGAGCGAACGAATTACACAAGTGACCGGCAGGCGATGAGGAGCTATCCCAAAGGGCAAATTCAAGTCAACCGAGCAGGTAGCAGTGTGGCAGCAGAGGTCGAAAAGGAATATTAAACAGAGAATCAGCGGACATTAAAGCGAGCAGATAAAGAAAAGGTTAGTAATTTCAACGTTAAGGTGGTTAAACGTTTAAAAAAAAAATATATATATATATATTAAAACAATTTATCAATCTTCCTATTATTAAATTATCCTTCCTGTGCTGAATTTGATATGACTAATTACGAGAGGTCGGAGACACACTCCGACCTTAATCCTTCTGAAATAATAGACAAAGACAGTATTATTTTAAGCCTTCGAGCAGATCTAGCTCAACAGGCCCAGCTTATTGGGGGCATCAAGTTCGAACTTGAACAGCAAAGATCTCAAAACGCAGATTTGAAGAAACTGCTGAAATCCCTTCAAAACTCCCTGGTAGGCCCCAAGAGAGTAAAAAAAGTTAAAAAGGCCAATAAAAACAAGGTGGTTATTGGTACTCCATCCAAGAGAAAGAGGTCCGAAAATAGTAGTGACGCTAAAACTGTAGATTCATCCGACGATGAAAGTAACCTCTCAGAAACTCCTGACGTTAACAACGTCGAAATGGAAGAATTCCCGCCACTTCCCTCACCGAAACCAGTAGAAAAAATTACACTCAATTCACAAAATACAGTGCCCAAGCCACAAAATCCTCCAACCGGTGGAAAGACTGTACCAATCATTCTCCGCCAGCCGGAGAAATGGTTACAAGTAGAAAGAGAGTTTCGTAGACTGAACTTCAAATTCACGTCTGCAAAAAGGATCTATCTAGGAGTCCAGATAAGTCCCGAATCAATCAAGGACCACCGAAACATGACCAAATTCCTAACCGAGAGGAAGATACAATACCATACGTATCTCCTCCCTGAGGAGAAAAATCTGAATGTCATTATCAGGGGCCTACACGGCATGCCTACTGAAGAAGTAGTAGAAGATTTGGAAGCACAGGGCTTTCATCCAATTGAGTGTTTCTTCCTGAAAACAAAAACAGGAACGTCCAAATTATTAAAAGTATTGTTACCCAAAAATGAAACGGGTATTTACAATATTCGTGCTATTTGCCACCTACTTGTTCAGGTAGAAACCCAAAAACCTAGAAAAGGTCAAGCACAATGCCATAATTGCCAGCAGTTTGGACACTCGTCAAACAACTGCCACGCGCAACCAAGATGCGTGAAATGTGACGGTCTTCATCACTTCAAGTGCTGTCCCAAAAAACCTGAAGAAAAAGCAAAGTGCGTGAATTGTGGAGGAGACCACCCAGCAAGCTACAGAGGTTGCCCTCGTAATCCCCAAAACCTCAAAAAAACCTTCGCTGAAATCGCGAAAAATCAACCCCTCCAACAACAAACAACAACCACAAAACCAACCAACCTCCAAGCTCAGATAGAGAAAACAAATGCGATCCCCAGCACAGGTCAAATGGATCAGCTGTTCGCTGGTATACAACAGCAATTCCAGCATATGATGCAAGATATGATGGCCAAAATGGTCCAAAGCATATTCAATGCTCAATCATCTCTCCCAACGTCAAGCGTCGCCTCACATTATGCTAGGAAATAATCAGAGACCAATCTCCATCATTTCTTGGAACGCCAACTCTCTCATCAACAAAAAGGGAGAGCTAACACAATTCCTGCTTGATCACAGAGTTGACATCATGCTAATCCAAGAAACTTTCCTGAAACCCTGTCATCAATTCCGCATTCCCAACTACACTCTCTATCGCAATGATAGATTAACTGGAAGGGGAGGCGGTACAGCAGTCCTCATTAAAAATATAATTAATCATCATAGTACCCAAATTCCCATACTACAAGAACTCGAAGCAACAGCTATCAAAGTGCTAGGGAACGCTCTCGAATTCGAGATTATTTCAGCGTATAAACCACCAAGCTCCAAAAACTTCATACCTGATCTTGCAAAACTATTTGACCATCAACGGCCACTCTTCTTAGCAGGGGATCTCAATGCACTACACAGTGACTGGGGTGCGAGAAGAAATAGCAGAGCTGGGACCATGCTTTGCAAGTTTGTTGCAGACAATCACCTGGCCTTACATACCCCTAGTGAACCAACACGCTTTGGGCCACATTCAAGGGGATCAGTACTGGACTTAGCAATATCAAAAGATATGCACTACCACGTATCCATAACAGTACTCGATGAGTTACCTTCAGACCACAAGCCAGTTCTCTTCACCATTCAAGAGATTCACATCGACAACCCCCTAAGACTCCGAAAATCCACAAATTGGGAAAGCTTCCATAACACACTGGCTAACATATCCTGTCCACTAGGTGCAGAAAACACCAACATAGACGCCATGAACAGCACATTAACTGGAAAAATACAACAGGTCCTTGAAGAAAATACCTCAACCACAACGGTAACAGGAAACAGTCCATATGAGCTTCCAGGGTATATAAAAAACCTAATTCGAAAAAGAAATAGAATTCGAAGGAGATCTAGAAGTTCAGGAGATCCAAACCTCAGAAGAGAGTCCAATCGAATCACGAACCTCATCCGGCTGAAAATATATGAATTCCAAAACGAGCAATGGGGCAACTTCCTAGAAAGTCTTGAGCCAGGGGACAATAATTTCTGGAGGCTAACGAAATATTTCCGAAAAAACTCTAAAGTAGCCAAGGTACCTATCCACGGTACACAGGGACTCCAGTACTACAAAGAAGGAAAAGCGGAAGCCTTTGCAGACACACTAGAGCTACAGTTTCGTGAAAACATCTTTTCAGACGAAGATTCAGAAGAGGAATTATTCGAGAGGAGAGTACTTAGGGTCAGTAATAGTATTCTAAATTCGACAGCCCCCCCCAACTACATCATTTCAGAAACTAGTACTCAGGAGGTTAAGGACACAATAAATGGCCTCAAACGCCGCAAAGCTCCCGGCCGAGATGGCATTAATAATGACTGCCTAAAACGCCTACCCGATAATATTATCCAAGCCATTGCTGATCTCATAAATACAATGTTCGAAAAACAAGAATACCCTACAGCCTGGAAAATGGCAACAATTACAGTCATCCCCAAACCTGGGAAAGACCTTACTTTTCCACAAAACTGGCGACCTATTAGTCTTCTCAGCTCTTTAGCAAAAATTGCGGAGAGAATCCTCCTCTCGCGCCTGTGTCAGGAAATCTCCAACAGGAATATAATCCCTGCCGAACAGTATGGTTTCAGACCGAATCATTCCTGTGAGCTCCAACTTGCAAGAGTAGCGCAAGGCATTATAACTGGATTCAACCAGACAAAATCAACGGGGCTTATTATGTTCGATGTATCCAAGGCATTTGATAAAGTCTGGCATGCAGGACTTATCTTCAAAATGCATGAACTCCAACTCCCTCTCCCACTTATTAAGACCATTGCGTCTTTTCTCACAGGCAGAAAATTTCAAGTTCGAGTCGACGATCACCTCTCGAACGAGCGGCTAATTGAAGCAGGCGTCCCACAAGGATCTCCACTCTCACCCATATTATACACATTGTATACAGCAGATATACCCACCCAACCGAACAGGAATACTAAACTAGCCCTATTCGCAGACGATACGTGTATATTTCATACATCCCGATCAGCACAGATCATCTCGTCGAGTCTACAAAACTCAACTAATCTACTCCTAAACTATTTTCGAAAATGGAAAATTAGAATCAACCCCGACAAAACACAAGCAATATTTATCACAAGACGAAGAAGACAGCAACCAACAACTATACAAGTAGACGGACAAGAAATAAGTTGGTCAACAACAGCAAAATACTTGGGACTCACATTCGACAGAAGACTTAACTGGAAAGAACACATTAGAAAAAAGAGAGCTGAATGCGCGTACAAAATCAATTCCCTGCTTCCCATGCTTAAAAACAAAAGGCTCAATGGAAAAAACAGACTCCTAATCTACAAACAAATTATAAGACCCACTCTACTATACGGTAGCTCAATAATTCAACAAACATGTAGAACCCAGAAACACCAGCTCCAAATCTGCCAAAACATTTCCCTTCGTAGGATCTTTCAATTTCCATGGTACGTAAGAAATAAAGACATTCACAAAGACTTAAGAATTGATACAATTGACAAATACATACGAGATAAAGCACTAAAACTTTTTGACACAATAGACCGACATTCAAACCCCACCATGAATCATCTTCAGCTCAGGAATGACAGAAACAAAACTTACCCTGACCTAAGGGATCTTATTTAATTACATTGGTAAACGTTTAACCAAATTTTGTTGAGATGCTAGCCGAGTGAATAAAACACTCGCCCAGAAAAGGGAGCAAAGGTGTTCAGCACCAGCTCCAGAAAAACAAAGTTCTCAGTCAGTCACCCAACGCGTAGCTATACAAGTCGAATATAAAAAACTCTATCGCACCTGAACCGCTAGAAATACTGTAATTATATGAGTATATACGTTTTTCAACTGAGTTTTGAATTATTATTACATATGAAATTGAAAACTATGAAATTGGATTTAGTTCTCTAAAATGGTTTTCATATAGAGATAATCCTATTTCACCAAAATAATATTTCAGACCTATATGAGCTAGATAGTTTCTCTTAATACTTTACTGACTGCATAAGCTACGTATACAAACCGGACCGACTTGGCTTGAAACGGAGCTTCAAAGTAGGTTTTTGGTGCGATTGGGTTATCCTCAATCATCAATCCGGGTCTTTTAATGCCAAAGTCAATCCAATCCGGTAACACTTCCTGATCGGATCGACTTATACCAAATCAATTCGGTTCGCGTATACAACATGGTTTGACTAATCCTAATCCACTTTGAAACCATATTGTAGACGAGACTATAATCTTAGTATATTATGATAACAACATACCTGATCTGTTTTGAATTTTCAGGCAAGTTTACTTTAGACAAAATAAAGTGATTTTCAGGAATGGTGAATACTTCTCAGTCTTATATATGAATTTTGAAACGTTTAATCTGAAATGGAAGGACTAATTATTTTTCCCGGTAAATACCTGGAATGTAATTTTAATGTAGAATTTTTGCCTGTATTAACCTGTCATTTAATAACTTTTCGAGGCATTTGGTATGCCAAAGAAAGCCAAAGAATCGATTTGAGGAGATACGATCGAGCTCAAACTAAAATTAATTTCGAGATATTTCGGAAAAAAATCAGAGTTGTGGCGTTTATTAGCTAAAGAAACAGTGATTAGTTTGAAAGGTATTAGATAGATATAGATCCAACTGAAACATACATTTTGAAACAATTGTGAATTGAAATATCTAGATATTAGCTTAAGTGCAAACATATATAACCGGTAACATGTGTATTAAAAATGTGTGATGTGAAGTGAAATGATAACATGATTCCAAATAAAATTCATAAATTGTTCTGCAAATGAAAGTTTCAAATGTCTACTTCTGGTTACAGTGTAAATCATCTGAAATCGATCATCAGATTAAGTAAGTGAAGAGTTTAATTCCGAATTAACTCAGAAATATTTTTTATATTGTTAAAAATAGCAAACTTTTTCAAATTTTCGAAAATATTTTCTTGTACTATGTGCACTGAGCTCAAAATAAATGTTGAGTTAATTTTCTTTGCGAGTGAAGAAATATTTACTCTTCGAAATACCAAAGGTAGTGAAAATGACAGAAAAAAAGCAAACAAAAGAACTTTTTCCCAAAAGATTTTAATTGGAAGAAAAAAATTTGATTGACCTATCGGCACTAGAGAGAAGGACTTTAAATTAAAATTAGTTTTTAAATCTTTTTATTCGCAAGATATAATATCGAATCTGTTAGTTTGACTGTGATTATTAAGAAAATATCATAAAATATTTATGTTGAAAAAAATTGAGTGAGAGAAAATCAATGCATACGGCATTTGATCTTGATTGAGCAGCTATTAACAGTGGGTCAGCGTAATCTAACAGTGAGAAAGTGGGCTGGTTTTTCCTGTTACTAAGGGCTCTATGTAAGACGCTCCTCCTTACTGAGGGATTAAGTAGAGGCCAAATTAAAATCAAAACATTACACTGGAATAAATAAGATAGAAAAATAATTACTTATTTAATGACCTCTCTTGAAAGTGTTCGGTATAAAAGAGAAGATCAACCCTGGTTAATTGAACAGTAGATCTGTTTCACATATCGATTTTCGTTCGCTGGTTTGAACAGAATCGACATGGTAATAAATATTAACATCAACGGAGATATGCACGTTAACATAGATTTAAATAATTATGAATTTGATATGGAGGAACAGGAGTTTCTGCAAAGAGTAGAAGAAAGTCCACGAATTCGAAATTTATTGGCCCTCGTTATTGTACAAGTGGTAGATCAAATGATCAGGAGAAATGATCATAACCGAAACCAGACCAATGAAAACGATTCTGGGTATGAATCATGTGATCAATCAGAGCTCGGTCCCATAAGGTAGCTAACAACTTGAACATAGTTCTTTTTCTTTGCATATATAGGCTATATCTAATTTTAATTTTATGACACATACATACATTTGTCACTGCGCTGTATACACGTAATCGTTTTGTATTTAAAAAAATGTTTATAACCCTGGAGGTTATTTTAATAAATTTTAAATTATGTCAAGAATTTGCATTTTATTTTTTTTTGTTTAACATAGAGAATTGCATTTTAAACTTATTTGGTGGTTTCTTATCGCACCTCCTAAAGAATTGAGTATCGTAAAATAGTGTTGTTTTCAGTGCATATACCTGGTTCTTTCACGCTTCTTCTGTCTCTCTCTCTTCTCCGTTCACCAATCAAAGGCCAGAAATAATATGTAATCCCGGTAATAGTGTGTTTCACATGCGCGTTAACCGAATAAATTTAAAAGTCCTAAATATATCTGGCCTGGTCGATATATAAAATTTATCACTTTCGAGGGTACTCGACTTGATATACTCACATTTTACCTTCCAGATTATAAAAGCGCCTGCATTTATCAAAAGTGACATATTCACAGTATTTTTTAAGCGACAAGGACCTGAAGTTAACAATGGAGCAACCTACTAATGACGAAGGAATGGATCAACAGGAAATGATAGATGAATTGAAGGAAATGGAAGTAATTCTCGAAGAATTGGACGAACGACTACAAAGGATACGTGTGCAGCTTGAAACTTACGAATCAGAAGAGTCAGGATATGACACCGAAAATGAATCTGAGGTTTTTGAAAATTAGCTTACAAATTTATTATAATATTTTAGGTTTCTACTATCTGTGCTGTTATAATTAATTTCTAGTGATTAAATTTACTAATTTTTTTTTGGCTGAATGAATTAAATAAATAGTTTGAATTTACATAAACACTTGTTTAATTTTAGTCGAGCTCCATATTTGGCATCAAAATACGCTAGAGTTTAGGTATATGCAACACGGATTGAGAAAGAAAAAAATTGTCTTGCTGCAATAGACTGTACCAGATTTGAATAAAAACCACTTTCAATATATAAATCGGTTATGTCCAACCGTAAAGATGAAAAAAAAAAACGAATTTGTAGTGAAATTCTATATAAGATGTTTATTATAGTGATTCTGGACTAACTGATAAGTAATACTATGTATTAAGGCAATGAAATCAATTCATTGAATTAGCACACCTAGTATCTTAGTTTTCAAAGAATACACGATTGGAATATTTTATTACTTTTTGGAAAAAGACTCAAATATGCATCATTCTTAAAGAGTTTAACTAACATAATCACAGGTACTCATTATAAGTTTTTGGTTTTACTCGCAGACCTATTAAACTAAGCGAATTTGATAATTAATCTGAGTTTGATAATATTAAACTCTGTTATCAAAACTGCTAAGCTAAAGTGATAAAATTAAAAGTGTTGGAGAAACCATTAAAAAGTCTCTTAGGATATATTATTCGCCGGCTTCAGCCAGTGTCTATTAGCCACCAAAATACTAATAAATTCGAGCAAAATGGAAATTTTTCTTTATGTAATTAAATTGTCATTAAATGTTAACGAAGATTCAGTGATACTGACTAGTTGCTGCATTTTATCCGGTCAAAGAGAAATTTCGAATTCAATTTTTCCAAGAAATCATTAAGGTTTACCTACTTAAAAAGTGTTTAAGTAATGAACGCAAACTAATTTCTTTGTACGCTTCATTGTCTTATTATAGTACGTTTACACAGCAATCAGGTAGATTTAGTGCTGACAACGAAAACAGTTGAGGTGTTCGCAAGGGCTGAAGTGATTTAGATTTGGAGCGAGAAATGCAATATGCACAAGTTTTTTGTGAGAAAGTTGTTGCAAATGTTAGAGAAATATGCAAGAATATTTTCTTTTCACTTTGTACAATTCACATTTTCCTTTTGTGTACAGTTTTCACTATTTTAGAACGAAATCCGAATGATAGTTCATTCAAATCTACTCTTCATCTCATGGATGGAATTGAACCCGCTCTGAAAAAAATTCATTTCATTCAATTTAATTAGATTTACCATAAATTAGGTTGCTTCCGACTGTCAAAAGGCGAGACAAATGTATGTGGTCGATTTGGTCTCAAATCGATCAGCTGATCGAAATCACGTGATTAAAGCGCGGGCCACAATGCTCCGGCTCATTCCGATCCAGCACTCTTCAGCTCATGTCCATTCCAGCAAACTGAGCACATAGTCTCCATTCCGTTTAGTGTGCGACAATTTACTTGTAGTTTTAAAATTTCAGTTTTGCGTGATTATTTTAGAATGGATAGCAATTTTTTATAGTTATTTGGAATGCTGATTAGCTTGTACCCTTCTGTAAACAAAAAACGCAGCAAATTTTTTTTAGTGTTAATAATAATACTCTTCTGATCCTGAAAAGTTGGTTAACTCGTTCTTTCCATTCCATTCCAAACATATGTGTTCAGTCTCGTACATTTTCTATGCCGCCAACTTTGACGTTTATTCTGGAATGGAATGGATCATTGTGCCCGGCACTTAAAGCTCAGTGCGAATGGGCTATTGAATAACTCTCTGGTGTATCCGAGCTTCAAGTACGTGAAACTATACTGACAGCACTTCTTATTATTAAGGTACTAGTACACTTTAGAAGGCAAAATTATGACCATTTTTCAAGAATTTTTTTTTTCTAAGATATTTTATTAAAAATTAACATGAATTTTTTATTATAATATTAAATGGTATTTGAGAAAAACAAAAATAAATTTTTTTACAGTAAGTTTTATTTTTCCCTTTCATAAAATGCGTGTGCGGGTAAGACTGTAGCTAGGACAGACATGTGAATACAAATCTTTCGAAACATCTACTTTTGTTAAGAAATTTCGCTTTTTGGAAAATATGGAAACGATTGATACATTTTATTCTTTGTGAACTCTATCAAATTGAAACTTCCTAAATTCAGTATGGCACAAAAACGATGTTCATTGCCAAATCACTTGTATTTTTGGCACTCAAAACTTTTGAAATTTTTAGGATATATTGGTTTTAGACTGGACCAGATACGTTGGAAGTGATTTATAGAAAACTGTTAGAGAAAAAGTTATGAAGATACTTTTATGCATGTTTTTTTCCTGAAGATCAGGAATCTGCGAAGCAGAACAGTATTATCCATCAAAAAAAAAATGGATTCTGTCCTAATAAACGCCAACCATCCAGCGCAAACTTTGTCTCCCACGCTGTTTTTTGCCGTGAAATCTACCGCAAAGGGTTTTCTGAAGCAGCTTCGCTTTACTTATGCGAGCAGGTGCCTTGCCCACCGGAATCCAAAATTCGTCTCTCTTATTATACCTGCTTCTAGGTAGACAGCGAAGAATTTATGGTTGCAGCGCCTTCTAAATCGCCCTTGCTCGCATATAAAGCCAACAATTCTTCGCAACACTATTCCTCTTGAACGTCCCTACGATTTCAGAGTGGCTTTTTGCTAACACTCAAGCATTGGATCTAAGCGTGAATGCTGGCAAGATCATGGTCTTGCACATCAAAAGCTTTGATTTTGGCGTATTTGATGAGACTTAGATATAGGTTAATCACAATACAGTGTTTTCCACTGCGGCGAACACAGTGGGCTGCGGCAAGGTGCTGTCAAAAAATTAGAATGCACTGTTTTGTATGGTAACGCGCACAATGATTGCGGCCGAATTTGCCAAATTTCTAATTTCGCCGCACCGCTAGCGGTGATACCTACCATAGGTTGGCATCATCACTAGGTTGAATTAATTCTGTTTGAATTAGGTTGAATGGTCTGGTGGAATAGACAAGCGATGGCTGATGTGCATTGTGATAAGCCAACCTAATCCTCGTACAATAGGATTTAGCAATACAAAAGAAAAAAAAATGAATTTGGTTGGTGCCTTGGTTGCATTGACAGCGAAATTGTCGCTGCATTGTGATTCACCAAATTCAACTGCGGCATTCACGCCTCCCCCTGTGGAGCACTGCGTTTGCCACAATGGAAAATGCTGTGTTGTGATTAACCTAATAGACAGAAGGAGACTTTGTTAGATTTAAGCAGCACCCGTGTATTTTTTCGCTATTGGCTGCTAATTGATAGGGTAATTGGTGGATTGCACTACTTCGAATTCATCCTTCACTACCCTGACTGTTTCTCCAACGTAGTTCTTATTCTTTGCATGTATGGGCTATATCTAATTTTATGACACATGTATGCGTTTGTCACTGTGTTATATACACGTATTAGATTTGAATTTATAAAATGTTTATAACCCTGGAGGTTATTTAAATAAATTTTGAATTATGTGAAGAATTTGTATTTTATTTTTGTTTAACAGAGAGAACTGAATAAAATTCAGTTCTTTGAACTTCTTTTAGAGCTAGTGAGACATAAAATGTTAAACCCACACCGTGGCTTTTTATCACACCTCCAAAATAAATGAGGAGTAATGGACCTTATCACATAAATTATTTTGAGAACAGGAACTTAAAATAGTATCGTTTTCAGTCCATATACCTGTTTCTTCCACGCTTCTTCTGTCTCTCTCTTCTCCGTTCACCAATCAAAGGCCAGAAATAATATGTAATTCCAGTAATAGTTTGTTTCGTGTGTGCGTTAAACGAATAACTTTATTGCATTTTAAAGTCCTAAATATATCTGACCTGGACTCTATATAAAATTTATCACTTTCGAGAGTACTCCACTTGATATACTTACATTTTAGTCTTCAGATTATAAAAGCGGCTGCATTCATCTAAAGTAACAGTATTCACAATATTTTTTAAGCGACAAGGATCTGAAGTTAACAATGGAGCATCCTACTTATGACGAAGGAATGGATCAACAGGAATTGATAGATGAATTGAAGGAAATGGAAGTAATTTTCGAAGAATTGGATGAACGAATACAAAGGATACGTGTGCAGCTTGAAACTTACGAATCAGAAGAGTCAGGATATGATACCGAAGATGAATCCGAGGTTTTTGAAAATTAGCTTATAAATTTATTATAGTATTTTAGGTTTTTTTTTATCTGTGCTGTTATAATTAATTTCTAGTGATTAAATTTACTAATTGTTTTGACTGAATAAATCAAATAAATAATTAGAACTTACATAAACACTTGCTTAATTGACACACATTAAGAAAGAACACAGATTAAGAAAGAACAAAATTGTCTTGCTGCAATAGGTTGTCCCAGATTTGAAATGCTTAGTCAAATCTAGTTTAAGTCGAAGCGTAGTTTGTTCGAATAAAAACCACATACATTTTTATATTTTATTACTTGAAATCAGGAATCTGCGAGTCATAGCAGTATTATCCATCAAATCACAAATGGATTCTAGCTTAATACTATAATGCTCAATTCAATAAGTGCAGGCATATTGAACTTTTGATAGAAACTACTGAATATTTCAATCCTCATCGGCGTTACAAACGGGGTCCGGTCCTGATCTTCATCATCAAGTGTTCCTATCGGTCCTCACTGCGAGCCAATTAAGCACCCGATGTCCTGAGGTAGTAGGGTAGTAGAATGATAGGGTAGTAGAATGATTGCACTACTTCGAATTCATCCTTCACTACCCTGATAGTTT
Source organism: Nemotelus nigrinus (assembly GCA_947369275.1). NCBI lineage: Eukaryota > Metazoa > Arthropoda > Insecta > Diptera > Stratiomyidae > Nemotelus > Nemotelus nigrinus. The sequence continues at coordinate 180,110,572 of OX376372.1, forward strand.
GAGCAACTCTGGCTGTTCTTTCTGCAGATGCTGCCAGCATGCCCTTTATTTTCCTTTCACTTATGTGCAACCACTGTTTTTGTGCCGATTGCTCGATCTAAGTGAAGGATGAATGACAGCTAGTTCAGATTTCTTAATGATATCAAAATCAGCTGCATAAGCCAGCATCTGGTTAGACGATAATCCTTCTGGTTGATGTGCCAGAGTCTTGGATTGCTTTTTCCAACGCCAAGTTACAGAGAAAGAAGACCATACCATCCCGCTGTCAGAGTGTCTGAATAGCAATCCAGCTATTTTAATTTGGCTTGCCACGTTGGGTGTGGTTAACTTACAAAATCATGTCAGTTTGTTTGGGATACCGAATTCTCTCATGACTTTATACTGTCATAAGAGTCCTCGAAGTCTGTAAATAGATTGTACAATCATAATGGAATATTGAAGTCCAGACAGCTTTTCATCACCCGACAAAGAGTAAATATTTGATCAACTGTTGATTTGCCTAGGATGAAGTCACATTGATATTCTCCGATGATGGCTTCAGCGTATCGGGCTATCCACGCTTACAGGATAGAGGAAAATATCTTATAGGAAGTAATCAACAATTTTATACCCCGATAGTTGCTGAAGTTTGTTAAATATATTATGTTATATGTGGGACATATCATACCTTTCCGCCAGTCTTTTTGCATCTGTTCATGCTCACATTCGTGCAATATAATTCCACGAATTGCTTGGTGTAACGTGGGTCCTACATATTGAATCAGTTCAGTTGATACGCCGTTGACCACAAAAGCTTTGTTAAATTTCAGCTGACTTCAAATCACAACGGAAAATTATTTACCGTTATTAACCTTAAAGAAAACAAGCATTCAAGTAAGTAAAATTAAGAAATTGACAAAAGCAATACATTAAGACTTCTTTGCAGCTTTGCCAAAATCACTTTCCATTGAGTAAATTTTTTAGGTATGTCAAAACATTGTACTCCAGTACGACTATATCCTTTATGCATACAAATCTGCTGATGCAATACAATACTCAAAAACCTATTTTACATCTCCACACCAGTATTTCAGTTATTCGCCATTTCATAAAATTCAAAGAGACAACTGTTATTGTGATTCAAACATTTCAAATTTACAATTTCATCTCAGTGTCATAGTGGTGGTTGGCTTACATTGCTTAAACTACCAGTAAGACTTAGCTTCGCGGTTCATAGCATTGCTTCCCATTAGTTGTTTAATACTATGTATATCTGAGGTTTGTTTGCAGTGAACAGCGTTCTTTTGTGCTCATCTCCATTTTTGGGTATGTAGTGTTCATTTGACTTTGACAATACCATACTTAAACTAATGAAAATGATGATATTGTACAGTGATCTGGAAAAAGTGGAAAGTGCTCTAGAAGCTACTTTTTGCTCAATGACTGATAATATGAGATTCAATATCTTCGGTAACATGAAATTCACTATGTTCACTCGAATCTACTCATTACAAAATATCCAAGTGGAACAGTACTCAGAAATAGATTTGCATTTAGTTCAAAATAAATTTAATTGACGAGAAATCAAGAAACTTCATCATGAATATTCATGCTGCTTATGTCAAATTAACTTTGAGGGTATTATGTGGTTTAAATATTTCAATGAAATTCGTGTAACTCCAGAAATTGGTGTTTTGAGCTTTAGTTTGTCCATTTGTGAGAAGAGAATGTTGTTGCTGCTGTGGTTTTCTAATCATGTTAACAATGTCTAATCATAGCCACGTGGAGTGAATTTCAAAGGCGTTGTTTCTGCATTTGATCGTCCTTCAGCAACTGACATTGATATAAGCCGCAATTACTTGGACTGTAGTCCAGTGGCGAGGGGTAAAATATCGATGAAGGGATGCCGAATAATTATCCACCATTTTATATATAATAATGATGTTTCACACTTACAGACAGTGAAAAAATCGTAATTAAAAAAATGATAAACACATGTATATCAACAAATTAGAGAGCAGTTTTTATTGGGTAACCTTTAATATACATGAAGCCATTTGTTTTAATGTAAATAATGTTTTTTAAAAAAAATTGAAAAAAAACGTCTTTCTGAGCCTGCAAAATGCTAAATGGGAAAATTGAAAGCAGTTATTTTTCATCCATTAAATTTAGAAACATTTTGGGAATAAAGCGGTTGAAATGAAAAAGTCACGAAAAATATCTGCTCTTATCATGAGGATATGTACACAATTCTTCATTTACTATCCTTTCAAACTGTTTTGTAGTATTTACATTTACCATTACAATATTTTTAAATGTTAACGCATATACTTTAGGTGTACATATTGAAAGTGTAAAGTTTCAGATTTCCCACGACGAATAGCTTTATGTACTTTTTTTTCATATCCTGATTCCTATTTTTTATGAAATATTATCTAAAAAATAGATGAAAATTAATTTTAGGCAGAGCATGTATCATAAAAGAATTTAACGCATGACAGAAACTCTGCAGTCCTTAGTTAAAAAGTCTTAATACAATTTTTGTAGTTTTCAGGAAATTCGAATTTTCGTTTTATCGATTTGGGACAATGTAATAAAAGCTTTGCACTTCCGAAAAATGATTTCTCCTGTCAGATAATCTAACCTTTTCATAAGTGCACAGAATGTCAAGAAATGTTTGGTATTTCGTATTGCGCTTAAGATTTTTTTGCTTAGGACAACGTCCGAAGATTTTTCGTTGTTAACAAAACAAATACATTTTTTTGATATAATTTACCGAAAAGATGAAACAATTTCACTTGAAACAATATTTAAATTAAAACATATTACATTGTAAACTATGATAGTCCTTATAATATCTTAATCAAAAAATATAAAATGAAAACCTTAAATCACTCACAGTGTTGCAGCAACTCCCTTAAATAAAACAAAGCAATTATAATAAGCAAAACGAAAAACGATGTTACTTACGTTTTGAAAATTAGTTTCATGCATACATCTCAATAACGCCACTAGTGACATCTATTTGCAAACTAGTAATATATACATACATTTAAAATCAAATTGAATTATGAATTATTTTTGTCTCTACTGTAATTATCAAATTTATACTAAAACACATTGGAATTAAGAATATACAAATTGAAATTACAAATCAAGAATAAACTAAATATCGTTTGTTTTTTAACTGAATATGGTGCCTTAAATCATAAATAAAAACATATGGGAAGAGAAATATACGAGAATCCGCCAACTTTATAGCTAATCGAAAGTGGAGACCATGCCGCCATTTATCAATAGAATAAAATTATGGGAAACATGAAATTTTATTCAATTCCAGTCACTCATTTTACAATCAATGAAAATTAAATTTAACAACTTCTGAAATAAGAATATAAAATGTTTCAATAATAATATATTCGAATTTCATGATTATCATAAATGTGAAGAATTTCCCCACTCAAGTTGGAGAACTAAAAAAACACAATAAAAGGCAGAGCCAACTCTACAATAAGTCTATGTGCGATTAGGCTCATACCAAGCAACATATTCTAAAAGGTATTGTGCTTGAGATATGCTTATTGTTCTTCTTCCCATCTTTCTACTAACCTTTTCTTCCGGAATTTCGAATAGGTGTAAACTCATGCCGATAAGGTTACTTTTACAAAACATTCAAATTCCAGCTTACTCACTTGTAAAACTTAATAGAACGTAAGAAGTGAAGTAAAATAAGCCGATAACAAACCACACGTGTATTAAAGGTTGTGTAGTGCTAATGTACGGTACACCAAGAAATTACCGTTTCGTATGGTATGTTGATATGCTACAAAGCTCATAAATCATACAATATACAAATAGTAATTTTAATCTCGTACCAAATTCATAAAGAAATATTTTTGATTGAGTGAATTTCAATGAAATTATAAATTTAAGTAATTGTATTTTTTTGGTTGTATGAATTTGAGTTTATTTGCAATAAAGTTTTGTTTGAATAAGGAACTAAGTGATATTTTTCATAACGCTACACACCTCAATTATTCCGTTTTCCGGGATATTATTTCTGTGCATTGGTGCATAAAATTGTGGAACATTTTTTAGTGGTTCCATCCAGGATATTTTTGTACATTGTGCACATTTGTGGAACACACAGTATGAATTGTTTATCTTTTTTTTCTTGCACTTTAACTTTCTTATGAGATTTTAGTTCATAGTAATGAATCTTATAATTCCTGCACGCAAATATTAGCGGACATTGCATGAACATGTTTAAACTTAGTTGATTTACAGTTTTGCAAGCATGAGATTTCCCTTATTGGCGTACAAAAAATTAATCTAAAAAATGGATTTAAGACTTTTTAACTAAGAAAAAGTGCTACATTCTGGATATGTTACAATAATGTTTGGTAATTTGTTTATAAACACGCTTCAGAAACAAACTGTTGGCAGGTTGCAAAGACAGAGCTCAATGCGCTGTATTACAACATGAAATCAACCCAAAAATTTCATTCATGCACTTATGGCTCTTTTTCTAGCACGGCAGAGCTAATTTCTAAAAACTAGCAACAGATAAATTTTAGTTTTTAGATAGCCAGTAAAAGTTTATTTGGATAATCACATCTCAAATGTACACTGCGTTTCATATTTATAAACCACCTAACAATTTTCAATTATTTTCATGTAAAATAATTGTTCATCACAAATTTAATACAAAAAAGAATGAGAAACTGTGTGCAATGATTTTTCTGCGAATGACTTCTCATTGGCGTTATTTTTTACTGCAGTTCTTGGAAATTTGTGATTCTTGTGCGTTTCATATTTATAACCCACTTGGTAATTAGCAAAATTACTAGTCGAGTAATTCAATACTTTCAACTGTCGTTCACAAGAGTGTGTGGTAATAAGTCTATAATTTGAAATGCTTCGAGGTACGTCATTAAATGAAGTTGAAAAGGGGCAAATCTTGGAGTACAAAGAAGTTGGTCTGAACATTAGTGAAATTTCAAGAACAGTTGCACGAAGTCGCCATGTAATCAACAATTTTTAAAAAAACCTAAGTTATATGGTAAAATAAAGCGAACGGGAAGAGAAAGAAAACTTTCTCCGCGGGAGGAGAGGAAAATTATACGTTCAGCCAGTAATTCAACAATAAGCTGTGATTAAATGGCAGCTCTTGTACAAAGAAAAGTGTCAAAAACAACAATTTGGAAAACGCTACAACGTGATAATAATACCAGAAGAGCTAAAATGAAGAATGCTCTACGACTATTAGATCGCCATAAGAAAACTCGGTTAAAATTCGCAGAAAAAAATATGGCTACAAATTGGTCCTCTCTAAGAAATACTGGTTTTCTTATTCTCCCTTTGTTAAATTCCAAAAATTTTATTTTTGATTATTTTTTCGGATGAAAATAAATGGAATTTATATGGGCCTGATGAATTAAATTCTTATTGTCGCGATTTGGGAGAGGAACCCCGGTATTTACCGAAGCGGAATTTTGGTAGCGGATCCAAATGTTGTGGGGTGCATTTTCTGCATCTAGATGCTCGGAAATAAAATTTGCTTAATCGCGTATGAGGAGTAGAGACTACATCCAAGTACTTGAGGGCAGTTTACTGTCATTTCTGGCAGCACATCCTGAAAAATACTAGACTTTCCAGCAGGATAATGCCAAGATTCATACCAATCGTGAAACAATGAGATAGATAGAAACAAATTCCATCAAGGTAATGGATTGGCCAGCGTGTTCGTCTGACCTGAACCCCATTGAAAACATTTGGGGGATTCTTGTCAGCCGGGTATATGCTGAAAATTGGCAATATGAATCACTGCCGGAATTGAAAGTGGCGATTCTTGATGAATGGCGGAAACGTGAACCTGAATTATTGAAAAAATTGATCAATTCCATGGGAAAACGGATTTTTGATCTTATAAAATCAAAATGAGATTCTATTAACTACAAAGCTTTTGTTAATTTTGAAATTAGTTTTAATAAACATTTTATTTTGATGGAAACTTTATCTGGGTTATGAATAGGAAACGCCAAAAATGCCGAGTTTTCCAGGACTGCAGTAAAAAATAGCCCTAACGGGAAATAACTCTCAGAAATGAAATTCTACACAGATTCTGAATCAGTTTGCCATTAAGTTTGGGGTGAACAATTATTTCAGTCCGAAATAATTGAAAATTGTCAGGTGGGCTATAAATTTAAAACGGAGTGTATAATCTACACGTGAAACTCTTCACTTACGAAAGTAACGTTCACATAAAAATAGCACAACCGCAATATTGAAAGCACCGATCGAAATTTTCTTCCATTCTCAAACCATTCGTAAGCCGATCCAGTACGGCTTATTTTTCACCTGTTAAAGCGAGACGATGCTAGCATTTCAGTAAGGAACGAAAAGAGAAAGAAGAGACAAAATACACATTTGACCAAAGCCTCTAGTGGCTCGCGAATAAGAATTTGCAAGCCGGAAAAATTCAGCTTCTGACTGGGAATTTTCACGTTATCGTATCATGCAGAAGATGGTATGATCTTTCGTCATTTGAAATTTCATGTATATGTTAAGATGCATACATGCTTTGAAAAATTCCAAGTAGGTTGATATTTTCGAAAGGGAAGCCGGAAGGAATTGGGTTGTAGGGACCCTTCGCCACTGCTGTAGTCTCACGTGGTTGAATTGTTCACTAAAATATCGAAAAAAAGAAAATAGCAAAAATAATTACTGTTGTGAGAGCACAAGAAGAGCTTGGTAATGCTTTTATTTTGTCTTTGATGTCTATAGTCATGTAAACTTTACTGCCAATTAAAATGGCCACGTAACTCATACCTAAAGTTTGAAAAAGCAAAATATATATTATCAGTAGGTTACTCGTATGGCGAAAATGAGAAATCTGGCATAAATACAGAAAACAAAGAGATGTCAACAAATTTCCAAGGAATATGTACAAAGAAAAATTGTCTACAGGTTATAATATGCGATTCCTTGATCTTACAAAAAACGCTTCCAGTTTGATTGTACAAGAACTATTTTTTCAAAACTTAAAAAGTCAGCCGACATTGCTGATTTTGCTAATTTTAATCGTATATTAGCATCGGTTTATGGCTAATTTTTTGTCAAATTTACTACCGCTATAATTCCATGCATATTTCATAGCTGGCAAAATCCAATCCCAACGTTTATAGCTGCTGTAAATATTTTGCAAAAAAAAATCAGCATCGACAAATGACAAACATTCAATATCATCGTTCTCGATGAACCTCAATTCTTGCATTTTTGTCTGTTTACGACAACTTCCTTCCACGATTCTTTCCTGTTTCTTTTCATTTGATTCCACTCTCCAATCCGACCCATCTCAAAGTTGGATCCGTCAGACGGACGGACCATTATCGTCCATATGGAATCACTAACGAGCATCCAAACGGGAAATCACAATCGCCATTAGAAATGTCGGAATATGAAAGCACCATATCGATTATGAGCGACGCTAACAGACAGCAAAGGAACGAACGCACATAGCTGCTTTTCCAAATCTTCAAGATTTGTTTCCTTGTCGAGATGGAAAATCGTGAGAAAAATCGTATACAATAGATAAGTACGGTGGGGCTTGCAGAACGATTCTCGATGTAGGATGTGCATGAACATTTCGCTCTGATTCCGTTCATTCGACGATAATTTATGGCATACATTTTTCCGCCGGGAAGAAAATGCTCTAGAATTCGAGAAAGAACATCACGTTCAATAGGGGCTCCGCATAAGGAGTGATGAAAAGAAGAAAAATTGCGTGAATTGACGTGGGAATGTGTCAAAGAATACAGAATAATCGACGAACAAGTTGCGAGAGCCACGAACGTATATATTTTATTTCCTTGCATCAATAAATTCATACCACGAAATAATGTTTAGAAAAATGCTTGTTTCCCATGAAAAATTGAGTTATGTAAGATGAGTTTGTCTTAACGGTTATGATTATCTTTTATTAGCCAAATAATAAGATGAGAATCTTATTACTTATCGGAAACTCACAAAATCACATAAACTAAATGGAAATTGCAATATAGTTCAAATAAGCAGCGTCATAATAAGTAATGGGACCTGAAGAGCAGTTCGCCTAATATTAAACGAATAATTTGCCAGATATATGAAACAATTATAGTTTGTGAGCAGAGTTCTGGAATACATGTGTAGAGCCATCAGATATTTGTAATTGAAAATACTTCAATAATATGCGCAGATGTCCAGCAAGAGATATTGGATGGAATATGAATGAATATTATTCGTCATTCAAATAAATCAGACAAGTAAAATTGAACATGAAAGATGATAGACAGATGATACTATGTATTTGGTCTACATGAATACGTGTGTCAAAAAAAAGACTGTGGCAATTGAAACTGCTACATAAATAGTAATCTGACAATCATTTCTCCATTTTGTGTTTTTCTGATATTTTTATTCAAAATAATGTGGTTTTCGGATGCAAACATTAGAATACGAAGGAAAAAAATGACCACATGAATTTCGTTTTGATTTCGTCACTGCATCGGAAGTTATAGGGAAAAAATCTTTATTTTCCTGACCAAATTTACAATATTTAGGAGACGAAAATTGCCGTAGCTGGCGTCCCTATACTAATTTTTCAATCAAATTTCCATGAAATCTATCTTAGAGTAAGATTCCCTACTGCGTGAATTTTGTTAAAATCTGGTGGCTAAATCGGAAGCTGTTGGCCAAAAACCAGTTTTTTTTCAGCAATTTTTCCAAATGGCACCACTGCCGCAGTGTTGCTCGTATTTCAAAATTACTTCTATCAGACCTGGCTCTAGCTAATTTCAACATGTCCTGTAAATTTCGTATTGATCGCATTATCCGATCGTCAGTTCTCGTAAACAAAAGTTTTGAGTGCTGAAAATAGAGGTAATTTGATCACGGGTTGCCGTTCTTGTTTACCGCGGGATTTTGAAATATTTTATTTGACTTGGTGGACAAAAGTCAAAATAAATCAATAATTTGAATTTATTTTCAAATATCAAAAAATGTTCAGGATGGTTGATGATTTGAAGGATTTTTTTAGGAGCCTGCTGCTACTACAGAGTTGCCCGCACAGTCTTGAAAGTCCATGTGTGGTAAATTTTAGTTTACATCAATACGCTCTGAAAATTTCACGATGATCCATTGTATTTCTTAGAAGTTATGACAAATCGAAATTTGAAAAAAAATCCTTGCCTACTTTTAGGCACTCAGCGCCTACACAAGGCTCAAAATGTCCACTTCTTTATCATAAGCAAAATTCAAGCAAGCATTGTAACAAGCTGTAAGAGGATATATACGCAGGACAAAGCTTCTTCACCTATAAAAGAGTTGATAAACAGCACTGCACCACCAGCTCCATGCTCTAGTTTACGTTTGCCCTCAGACCCTGACGCTGCATCGATCTAGATGTAGATCACCTAAGCGGTACAAGGTTTTTATACCAACTAAATATGCCTGGCTCTTTATTGATCTCAATGGAAATAGCGGCAGGTTCGACTGGAAAGGAATCACGTTCAGCCCTTGGAAGAAAGTCAGCAACAAAATTAGCAGTAAGCCAAAAAAGAATATTGTAAAGAAAAAATGTATATATCCAAATGTCCTTACCTGTGATATCTCCTTCAACCACAAACCTTACTCCTTATCTTCTCCTAAAACTCCTCTTCTCAAAGATACTGATCCTCTGCCTCCTACAACTTCACGTGACCGCCTCTTTAGCGGTCCGTTCAATGTTAATACTAACCGTACCAAGATGCTGAAATCACCTGATTCTAGTATTTCTTTTCCCTCTTCTCTAAAAGCTTGTAACAGTACGGCGAGTATATGCCCATTGAGAAACCATAACAAAGGGACTGCAAATCTTGCATCCACTGCGGCAACGAGAACTTCAATATCAAATAATAACTTTACGACGTCTGCATCTCCTCATAGACCAGACCACTCTGTAAGGAATTTTCCCTAACAAAACACACACAAACCTCAAACTGTTTTACCACAATTGCGGTGGTATGAGAGGTAAACTATCTAAACTTTTTCTTGACACCAAATTATGCCATTTTAATTTATTTGCTTTCACCAAAATTTGGCTTAATGACTCACATAAAAACGAAGAAATTCTTGACAGTAGCTGGACCATTTACAGAAATGATCACGACTACTGCTCTACAGGCCAAACGCGAGGAGGTGGTGTCTTAATTGCTGTGAGCAACAACTTTTCAAGTAAACGCATCGATACCACACCAAACGTAATGTTCCAGCACTTAATTGTTCAAATCTATTTGAATAATACATTGATTTACATTGGTGTAGTTTATATCCCACCCAGATCCGACGAATCGGTATACAACCATTTATGCAAATCTGTTTCTTCCTTCGTATCATCCCTAAACGAAAAAGACAAAGTTATATTCCTGGGAGATTTCACTCGCCCCAATCTATGTTTCGTTCCCGATGAAAATGACACTTACCTGCTCCCTGTAAACCTTTCAGATCGCAACGACTTTAACCTTATGAGTACCTTCTATGGCAATGATTTGCAGCAAGTTTGTCCAGCTCCCAGCCAAAACGGTAATTGGTTAGATCTTGTGTTCACTAACGCTTATGACGAAGTAGTGGTTAGTCCAACTAATGACAAAGAACATCTTTTTTGTAATAGTTCGCACCATACAGCACTCTCAGTTGAACATGCCGCTACTGATTCTACTTACTTAAGAACGTACAATAATTCAATTGTATATGACTTTCGTAATGCTAATTATGAAAGCATTCACCATTTTCTTGACTCTATAGATTGGACGAATATTCTTTCAACGTTAGACCTTGAGGAAGCCATTTCTACTTTTTACAACAAAATATTTGACGCCGTTGAGAGACATGTACCAAAGATAAAGAAAAAAAATAAACTCTCTGAGCCATGGCTTGGTAGGGACTTTAGCATTTACGGAATCGTAGGAACAAACTTTATAAGCGGATTAAAAACAATATTGACGTTATTGCGGCTATTCAGGAAGAGTATAATGTAATTGCTAAGCAGTTTTTAACAAAGGCCCACGAGGCTTATGACAACTACATTAAGACTACCGGCGAAAATATAATCCGCGACCCGAAAAAAATTTATAATTTTGTAAATGTGAAGCGAAAAACTACTGGTTATCCATCGTCGATGTTCTTTAATAATATCACTTCTTATTTGCAGATAGTTTTCAGACTGTTGTTAATGCATCAGACCCACCAAACTCACACATTTCTTACTTTCATTCCGCTCCAACAGCTTTGGTCAGCCGCTTAGAAATTTCACGTGATGAAATACATAAAGCTATTTCGGAACTCGACTGCAACAAAAGCCCTGGACCCGATCTAATTCCTCCAACTTTCTTGCGAAAGTGTTTAGAGCAGCTTGTAACTCCTTTGCATATTTTTTTCAACAGATCACTTTCGTCTGGAGGTTTTCCATTCTGTTGGAAACTTTCGTATGTCACACCCATCTTCAAAAATGGTGATAGATGCTGTATTGAAAATTATAGGGGCATTGCCATCTTATCTTCAATTCCGAAACTTTTTGAAAATATTGTCTACGATAAAATTCTCCACTTGTTGACTCCCGTCTGAACGAGCAGCAACATGGTTTTAGAAAAGGTCGCTCAACTACCACGAATTTGACAGTCCTAATCTCAGACGTTCTGTGTAAAATGGAGAAAGGTTACCAAATTGACGCAGTCTATACAGACTTCAGTAAAGCTTTTGACAGAGTTGACCACCCTATCTTAATTTCAAAGCTTCTGAAATTCGGACTTGCCGGATCTTTACATATCTTGCTGACTTCTTACCTTCGAAATCGAACGCAATTGGTAAAATTTCAAGGAGTTTTATCGAAAAATATATCTGTAACCTCCAGTGTACCACAAGGTAGCCATCTTGGTCCACTCCTTTTTAATATATTTATGTCTGACCTATCTAACGCCTTAGCAAATATACCTCATCTACTTTACGCCGACGATCTCAAAGTCTATCATATGATTAAATCTAAATCCGATGCACTCTTTCTCCAATCCAAACTTGATTCACTTGATCATTGGTGCAATGAAAACAAGCTCTCTCTCAACATCGCTAAGTGCCATGTTATAAGTTTCTCCCAAAAATGCACCGTCTAACATAACACGTACTTGCTCGGGAATAATTTGTTTGGCCGAGTTGAAAGCGTTGTTGACCTTGGTGTTATCTTGGATGAGAAACTCCGTTTCACCTTGCACTATGATAACATAATTTCCCGTGCAAACAAACAGCTAGGATTCATCAAAAGACGTTCCAAGGAATTTCGTAACCTGTGGGTCACAAGATCCTTATACATCTCACTTGTACGCCCCATTCTCGAATATGCTTCTACCTGCTGGAATCCGGCTTTTGAAACCCACAGTAACAGACGCGAGTCCATACAAAAACAGTTCTTGCTTTTCGCATTGAGAGAACTATACAATCCTTACAATTTTAATACCCTTCCTCCTTATGACTTTCGACTGGGTCATCTAAACTTATTGACACTTGCATCTAGAAGAAAGATGATTTCGGCCTGCTTCACATTCGACGTCATTAGAGGCGTTATCAAAGTTGAATTCCTGAATAGTAAAATGGTATTAAATAACCCTGTAAGGAACACCAGGTCCTCTCGTTTACTTAAAGAATATCCACATTCCACTACTTACGCAGCTAATGAGCAGGTAAATAGATGCTGCAGAATATTTAACAGTATAAGTTTTCTGTATTCCCCAACGATCTCCAAACTCTCCTTCAAATCCTCCCTTTTCCAAGCCATCCATAACCCCTTATTTTAAGCTATATGTCAATGTTTTATTTATTTGTTATTTATCAATGGTTATTGATTTATTTATTAATTATTTAATTTATTTAATTTTTTGTTTCGTTTACTCTCCCTTAACCATTTTGCTGATATATATATATATATATATATATATATATATATATATATATATATATATATATATATATATATATATATGTATATATATATATATCTATATATATATATATATATATATATATATATATATATCTATATATATATATATATATATATATATATATATATATATATATATATGTATATATATATATATATATATATATATATATATATATATATATATATATATATATATATACCTATATATATATTCTTCGAACATTAGTGAAAAAACTCCTGGGCTGAAGAATCATCATGTGCGATTCCAGGAAAGCCCTGAGCCTCCATGAAGACGTGGCACATTTGGCAGCTATAAGTTTTGATTCGTAGTACTTTCCATTCTATTGAGGGCGTCTTTATAGAGCACTGTCTCATAAGACGGTATTCGTGGCAGTCTGGTACTAGATTCAACAATTTTTGTCAAAGCTGTGGCTTAGATGACAAGGGCGAATGTGCCACTGTTTTGTTTTGACCAGGAGAAGATAGGTGGCACTGAGTGCACCCTTTGTTTCAAGTCTGACTAACCTATCGCTTGGTGAACTTAAGGGGATAGTGCAGTTTAACAAAGAAACTAGATCATTTCTAGATTATGATGGCAATCATTAGCTGGCAACAGGCAATGATTAGCTGTGGAATCACTATTGTATTTCCATTGCTTTCATTCCATTACAATAAAATAATTTGAATTTCCAATTTCAATCCGAAATTTTTTGCGCTTTATTTAGGCTGTGGTAACGAATCAAACGAGTAGAAGAGTGTAGCATGTGAGAGGGGACCAGAGGGATCAAGCTAGTAATTATCGCGCATGTATTGTGGTTACAGATATAGCGAATTGATGGAGAAATTTACTTCCGTTGTCAAATCAAACTAATTGTGATTGAATAGCGATTTCGAGACTATTGGAAAATAGTTATTTTAAATATAAAATGCAAAGTAAACATAAGAAAAAAACTAAAAAAATATTCAAACATCGTTTAACATAATCTGTATAAAGAATTGCAATCCGATGAAATTATGTTTTACGAATACTACAGGATGAGACCACATACTTTTGAGTATCTTTTAAATAAAAACAAAGACGAAATTGATAAAACTGTAACTGACTCTTCAAAGATAATTTGTCCAGCTGAAACAAAAGCGTATTAAGTATTAATATTGATAAAAAGAATGTGTAAATTCAACAGGAGTCTATGCAACCTGTGAAAACACAACATTTACTGTTGATAGCATTTCATTTACTCTAATGTTTTGATCAAAACTTGCCGAAGATATTAATGGTGTTGGTGTTATTGATCTTGAACTTATTGGGTGAGGATGCTTTGCCACATTTTGTTCACTTTGTTTTAATTCCAGCAATAAAGCCGACGCTTCCATCCTAAATTTTAAATTGCTCATTTGTGAAAGGCTTTTCAAATGGGTATGTAAACTCACAAGGAAATTGTAGTCAGCGTCATTTTTTATTTCACTTTCTGCTTTCAAGAGATTCAGTTTCTCTCTCTCAAGTTTAAGAAATTCACTTCCCTCTGCATTGCTCTTCATTTTTTTTTGTAGTCCTCCGAGAACATGGAAGAGACTGTTCAACATTGCTGTTGTTCTCAGACTGTTCAGCTTCTAATGATAAAAGCGCATTTGTTGAGTTTGTGCTGCCTTCTATAGCATTGAAAAGGCTAATATTTTCGATAGAAGGAAGGTTCTCTTCCAGAAGAGCTGGCTCCAAGACATCGCGAAGAAAATCCAAGCTGTCGAAAATAGCCCATTTAGTTCTCTTAATTTTAGCAGCACTTCCGGATTTTGATTTATTCTTTATTTTCCTCGATTCTGTTCGAAAGTTGTCGCGCAAATTTTTCCACCGTTTTTTTACCGTGTCTCCTAAAACAAAATGTGTTAATTTGTGGATTTTCATATTATTTCAGATTTTTATCGACTGGAATATCTTATCACAGCCTGTCCTATCACAGCCTTTGATAGTCTGGGACGTTTGTAAAGCAATATGGGAAACTTTAATGCCTGTTTTCAATGAAGATCAATTGAATAAGGTAGCGGATCAATTTTATAGACGATGGCAATTTCCGAACTACGTAGGATGTATTGATGGGAAACATATACGCATAAAGCAGCCTCCCAATTCAGGGAGTCAAAATGGAACTGTAAGCATTTGTTTTCAATAGTGTTGCAAGCAGTTGCCGACACTAACTGTAAATTTATAAGCATAGAAGTCGGTGCCTACAGCAGGCAAAGTGATGGAAGTACTCTCGGTTCATCATATTTGTATGACTTATTGGAAAACAATAAGTACAATATACCAGAGCCAGCTTGTCTGCCAAGTACAAGCGTTGTTGCACCTTTTGTCATGCTTGCAGATGATGCATACCCTCTCAAAGAGTACTTACTGGGACCATATCGGGAGCAAAATGAAGAAGAAAAGTTACTCAACGATTTTGATTCCAGGACAAGGAAAGTGGTTGAATGTACTTTTGGCATACATGCAGCAAAATGGCGCGTATTGCAAAAACTGCAAATCTAGTAGTAAAAATCATTTGCTTATTACACAATATAATTATTGATACAAAAGGAGTTGATCAAGTGGCACTACTACAAGCAGAAAAAGTAACACCTTCCAAATCAATTTCGAATAGGAACGGTGGAGCTTTTAACAGAGCAACTTTTGCTGCACAACATGTCAGGAATATTTATAAAACTTACTTTGCATTAAAAAACAATAAAATATGTTAATAATAAATATGTTGAAATATGTACTTTCTATCATTCTTTAAAACCTCAGCTACTTCATCACATAACCCTTTTGTTACATCCCTTCTACTGTATTCTTTGCTTCTGCAATCCCACAATGCTCATCTTTTATTCACTTCTTCGATTAACACTTCGGTAGCAATTTTTTCCTACTCAGTTTCTGCACACGTAATTGCACACGAAAGAAACGCCGACCTTTTACTCCTTTACACTCGCGAGCATAGGCGCGCCGTAGGGGGGGCCAGGGGGGGCCGGGACCCCCCCAGACCCTAGGTTGGCCCCACCCAGAAAAATAAATATTTCCTACAGCAGACACTTAAGTTTGCACCCCTTAGGTTTTTGTGGTTGCAGCAAGAGCTGTGTAGTGCAGCAGTGTAAGCCTATACCAACTTACACTACTTATAACATAGAGACTGTGTAACTTGCGGTATTAATTACGATGTTATGGGACTTATTTCGAGAAATGAACGGCAATAATTAATTTCGACAAGTTAAACGTTAAGAAAAAGACGAAAAACACCTCGCCAATCATCCTTTTTTTATTCAGATTATCTGTTCATTCCTACTAGGCAATATACAGGTATTTAGGTAAGAACACTTTTATAAACTAGCGTTTTATGCAATTATGTTTTTTCACATAACATAGTCGTATTAAAATGGTAGGCGATAAGGTAATTAACGTAGAATACAATTTTCGAAGTCATTTGGAGTATAAAAATGGCATCCCTGCCATTTTTATTGCTATTGGGTTTACACTCAGGTTAAATGTGTGTGAATTTTATTATAATTTGATAGCTGCATCGGAAGTTAAAAGGCATAGCACTTCAATTTCACCGAACGTTTTTTCATAGTGACACAGCAACCACATGGTTCTTATCATATTCATTAAACTTTCGTCAGACCTGTATCTACTCAAGACCACTTTATCCTATGAATTTTATCTGGTCGCGAGATACCGTAAACGTAAGTTCAAGGTGCTAAAAATATCAATAATTCGGTGCATTTTTGTGCGATTGGGAATTTTACAAGTTTAGATTTCACTGTATAAATATAGTATCAAATTCATCAATCATTTGCATTTTATTCTAACAGCGGTATGAAAGATTTGTGTTTACGTACTTATGGTATCTGCAAGGTTGCCCAGACATTATTTAAAAACGACAGAAACTTATTTTTTATGCCCATTCATGAGTCTTGTCAATTTTGTGATGATCTGATGACTCGGTGTGAGGTTATCACAATGTTAAATTTTCCATAGAGTTTCCATTGTCGCCAAAAATACACCAAAATTTCAGCTCGACCAAACTTCGCGATCCGGATAGTAAAGTTCATGCACAATGAGAAAACTCTAATACTACTTGGAAGACAGTAAATGATATGGTGCTTGAACTGTCTTGGAATATTGTGGAGAAGGTTATCGACCTTACAACGTGTCTCAGTCGCCAAAGATGTGCTTTCAGAGGACATGATGAAAGTGGTGCTACTGATAACCGTGATTTTTTTTTTGGAATTTTGTGCATTATTAATAAATAATTTAAAAAACAAGGTTGCGAACTACTGTAGTGGCAAAATACAAAATGAATTGATGAAAATAATTGCTGAAATCGTTCGCGAGGATAATACAGCTAAAATAAAAGATTGCGGATTGATATCCATTATGGCAGACGCAACAAGGAACCGCAGAAGGAACAACTATCCGTAGTAGTCAGATTTGCTAAGGAGCTAGCAGTCGAAGAAAGGTTCTCAAGCTTTGTAGACTGTTCAGGAGCTAGAAATATCTCGTATTTAGCAGATATAGTTTTGAACCCTTGCCGAATTGCCTGTTGTTGGACAGTCTTATGATGGTGCTAGTGTCATGTCAGGGCAAAAAAGTGGTGTACAAATCTAAACTAAGATGAAACACCCTGCAGCCACATTTGTACACTGTCTAGCTCATAAAATTATCCTGGTTGTGATGGACACATTTTTCACAATCGACACGTGTACGTCCTTTTCAATGCCACCGAATCACTTTACCTACACTTTCCGAAGCCATCACAACACGAATTGTTGAAGCAACTTGAAGAGGCAGTTGGTCTAAACACAAGGCGTGGAATGAGAAGTTTAAGCTCAACTCGTTAGTCAATGAGATTTCGCAATTGCAAATATGTGATCGATGGCTATGGGACTATGAAAGAGGCTTTAGAAAAAGAAATGAGTGAGGGAAATACAACGACTCAGTTTATTCATTGGGGATCTTTCATTCAACCAGTAATCCTAAATTTGTAGAAAATCTTTTCATTTTTCACTATGTTCTTTTTATAACAAACATCACTGAAAAAAATCCACATAGCGCCCAGAGCCATGTAACATAGCGCATTATTTATGGTCCCATACGCCATGTACATAGTACTCTGAGCCATGCAATATGGCTCCCAGTGCCATAATCTCAGAATCTACATAGCGCGTGGTCCCATGTAACATGGCGCAGCATTTATGGTGCCACACGCTATGTGCATAGTACCCTGAGCCATGCAGTATAGCTCCCAGCGCCATAATTACATGGCGCAGAAATTATGGCCCCACACGCCATATTACATAGTGCCATGAGCCATGTAATGTGGCCCATGGCACTACAATTATAACTCGCAGCCATACTGTGTGAGGGGATCTATAAATGTCAGCAAGTGATACTGGAGTATCGTCGATAGATCGAGAACATTCTCAATCGGCTAAGGGCGCATATTATTGAATGGCTCCTTCGGTGACTCTAAAAGCAGCCAGCGTCTGTTTGTTGCAAGCAAGTGACTTCTCCGTGTGCTCATTTATGGTAAGTAGCACTGTTTTGACTGATTTGCTTCTTCAATGTACAATAGTCCTCCACGCCATGTACTATAGTCCTCCACGCCATGTACTACAGTCCTCCACGCCATGTACTATAGTCCTCCACGCCATGTATTATAGTCCTCCACGCCATGTAATATAGTCCGCCACGCCATGTACATGGCGTGGCGGACTATATTGGCGCCAGAAGTCTATAAATTATTGCGTCTGGCGCCATGTGTTTTCTCAGTGATGTTAAGCACATATTTCCGAACTAAAAATGCAACTCTTCGGGATGGGATAAATATTGTGAATGGAACACTACTAATTGAGCGAGAAGGCTTGTATGTAGTTTAGGGAAAAATTAAATCATTTGCAGAAAAGAACTGTCTCAATCTCACATTTACCAGAGGATCGCGAAAACGGAAAACAGCAAAAAGCACTAGTTTCAAAGGTTGTGCTGTTTCATTTAGCCTCATACACGCAGTTAGGACTACAAAGATATTCCTGCAAACCAAATGGCTCGAAAAGAGTAAGTTACAGCACTTTTCATCTTGCCAAATTGTTTTCGGTTTTTCTAGGTAACAAGTGTTTGAAGCAAGAGATCAATTTCTCCCTTCTAAGCTTAATATATTCCAATTTTTTCAAAAATATTTTGAGACTAAGCTATCCTCTTCTTCAAGTATAAGTTGCAATATATTTAGCTTGTAAACGAAAAAATATTCTTACATTTCTAATTATTTCCATTCTATTCCCGTATAATTCATACAAGCTTTCTTTCTTAGCGGTCATTGATAATTCATGTGTAGTTCATACCTACCATTCACATTATATGCATGTGGTAGTAGCTCATACGTATTCACAGACAAGAAGTTTATTTGATACATTTTGTATAAGCAAATTTATTTGCAAATACATTTTGTATAAGCAAATAACAAAGAATAAATCAACAAATATATAATGTATTAGTAAATTATATAAGTTGTATGAATAGTACTTGTACAAAAAAAAAAAAAATCATCGCATGTCTTGAACCTTTCAGTCCCTGGCCCCTGCCAGATTTTAGGCCACGGCCCGCCTATGCTCGCGAGTGAAACGAATTTATTCATTTCACACGCCAATCGCTCTCACCCTCTCATACACGCGCTTACTAAAACTTGTGGTTCATAGCCACTATCATTACTTCACGTATATTTAAAAACCCTCTTGTACACTCTCATATGCCACACTCTTCTACTCGCTTGATTCGTAACCACAGCCTTACCATCGATATTTGCATTTAATTTTTGCAAACCTCCTCCCAGTCATTACTCGGATTCTTAGAACAATCTTTGGAATTGCATTACTATTTGATTATTGAACACATTACTTCAGCTGGAAATCATTACTTCAAAATGAACCGTTAATAACATTAAGTATTAAAACCAAATTTGTTGAGAGAAAGGAAATCAATGTAATCATATTTCGTTACACATATTTAAAACACAAAAGTCGACAAAATGTACTTTCAGTAAAAATATAGTTCATGTTTCAAAATTAAATTCGTCAAATTTACTTTATATATATTTAATTAGTTATTCGAAATAAAAATTTCTGCCATCGATTACGTTGCACTCAACATTTCCACTGTAGTCGAATCCATAAACAAACATAGTTCGAACTATCCATTTTATCGTATCTTAATATGTGTCATGGTAACATCGGAAAAACCTATCAGTTAAGTGCCAAATCAAAGGGAAGTTAAAAGGATTAGTTAATACAGGAAGCGAGAATTTAATCGAAAAACTTTTGCTCCCATCGAGAGTTTGTGTCGAAAATTAAAAAAGTTTCGTGAGTCAGTTTCAAAGCAATCATATAGTAGAGAACTGACAATTCATACATTAATAGAAAAGAAATAAGAAATCACTGCAGTAACTTTTGCGTTATCGATGCCTGTAACATCACATGGCACCTCAAAATGATTTCGAGAGAAGTTTTACAGTTGTCTTGCTATCTTGCAAACGTAAATACGATTTCCACAGTATTTTACGTTTAAAAATTGAAAAGTTTTACCGTAAAACAAATAGTTTTGTATCGTTCTGCTTCTATCTGTTGTATCATTTTTGAAAAAAAAAATCTTTCTGTTTTACTATTTTTCTGTATACCTATGTAAATGAAATCAAAGTCATGTTATCCCTATGTGCAGTTAGTAAAATTTTCAGTAAAATCTTTTTGAGTTAGATGTCATCACGAGAGTTGTATTCTAGACAGTTTCTTCGTTAAAGGACGTAATTTTTTTTCTCTGACGCAAACGAAATCACTCACAACTTCCAAATACTACTCTTCAGATAAAAAAACTGATTTATTTTCCAATAGCCTTAACGCCACGTGCATCCAATTAAGTCAATCCCTGCGTGAAATAATATTTCCAACAACTAGTCCCTCGGTTTCGGAGCCTTGCCAAACACTTTTAATCGTAATGGAAACCGTCGTCAGCTATCTCAATTTCACTAACGCGTTTAAATTCCATTTACCTAATCTTGGTTCATCTCCGAAACGTTTGAATAATTTAATATCAATCACAAATGGATATTTTCCTTCAGATTACTTTTCCCTTTAATAATTGCGGCGTGATGATTTGGATTGGCAGGTGATAAGGTTCGCGGATTATACTTCACAGCCAAAAAGCAATCCAACCGTAATCGGAACCCATATTTTCCCCTCATAAATATAAACGAAACTTCTTTTGCCGTTTCAATACTTTTTACATGGTATCCGGATACCGAACGATAGAAATTTCCGCAGCAACATTACCTCCGTGGCAAAGTTTTTCGTTCATATGAAAAGGACCAAATGGTGGTATGAAGAGCTTAATAAGGATTTATGAAATTCACGTTGTTCCTGAAATCTCCTTTGCAGATTGTTTTCCTCATGTCATCACATCTTTTCGATTTGATTTTCATGCAAGTCAGGTGCAGACTACGTGCCTTTGACCATCAATGCCTGTTCGAATATGTCGACAGATATGTCAGTTATGTTTTGGTTTGGCATAACCCTAAATCTGAGAAGATTCCAAGCTGAAGTATTTTACACTTTGCAGGGCATGGTGATCGGAGAACGGATTTCGTAAGAAAATATTTTCCCCAATACTGATTTTTGATGAAAGTTAATACCTGATCGGAAATAAGATGTAAAACTGTGTGATTTGATGTACTATATTTTTGATGCAAAAATAAGACAAAAATGTAACAATAGTGCTCTGAAACGTCCGAACTGGAGTTGATTCAGAATTATGAGAACTATAAGTACTGAATTTTGCTTGCGTAATGCCTAGTACTATACTCTTCGCGAAACGAATTCAACGGTCGAATCTCATACAAAAAGGGCTATTCAATTCGTCAGTACAGCTCTTTTGTATGGGATTTGACCGTTGAATTCGTTTCGCGAAGAGTATAGTACTAGGCATAAGCACGAGTTTCGCTTGGGAAGTAAATTCTAAAATGTCAGCGTAATCACACCATGCTAATTATCCAATAATCGAAAGTTCCGTTCGGTGGTTGCATCACCAGGGACCGAGATTGACTGAAAATTAACATAAGAAGTAATAACAACGCCTCGTGAATCGCAAGCATTCAATGCCTCCGCAAACGAGCTCCTTCTTAACCAGTGCTGCCATTTTTTTTTTTTTGGAATAATGCTAGATTCACTTTTATTTAATGCTAAATAATGCTAGATCTTGTAAAATTATAATGCTAAATAATGCTTTCTTATTTAATTGAAATAAACATGGTTCAATATGAAAACAATATGTATATTTATATGAGGGTTGATCAATAAGTAATGATAATCGGTTATTTCTAGTTCGCATAAAATTCTAATACATTTACTCACAAAGTCAGCATGAAAAAAACATAAATAGGTCACGATTCCAGGGATTCAAAGTGCTGAAAGCACTAGCTCCAGTATAACCCAGTTCATAGAAGAGCTACATTCATTTGAATAAGAACAGACGAAGAGAGAACATCAAAATGGGGACAAACGAAATTTGTTCGAAAATCTGTTTGAAAAAATGGTCTACCAGAGGCATATACGGCGACATGGTGAAAACATTAAGGGACTCTGCTCCTCCATTTTCCACCGTTGCACTCTAGGCCAAGGAGTTTAAGCTGGGAAGAACATACACTGAAGATGAACACCGCGAAGGACGTCCATCCACATCCCTCACTGAAGACAACGTAAAAAAAGCCGAAGATGTCGTGTTGGCAGATCAAAGAATGAGCCTCAGGCATGTAGCTGAGGTCACAGGGATCTCATATGGTAGTGTTCGAAAAATCTTTGCCAACAAAATACATATGAAAAAGGTGTCTGCCCGAGAATGTTAACGGACGAGCATAAGTAGAAACGAATCGACAATTCAAGGATGAATCTCAAAAAGTTCCAGGCAGATCAGGAGAATTTTTTTGTCACATTTCATGACCATGGACGAGACCTGGATCCACCATTTTGATCCAGAAACCAAAATGCAATCGATGACTTGAAAGCGACCCTCTTCATCGATGCTGAAGAAATTCAAAGTGTCAAGTTCGGCAGGAAAGGTTATGGCATCAGTTTTTTGGGACACTGAAGAAATTATTGTGATGGAATATTTGGAAAAAAAGAGCCACTATATCAGGCTCTTACCAAGCTGACCAAATAAGAAGACTGCGAGAGGCAATGAAGGAGAAAACACACGGCAAACTGCGAGCTGGAGTTCTGTTTCTTCAAAATTACGCACCGGCTCACAAGGCTACAGTTGCGATGGATACAATTAAAAAAATATGCTGAAAACACATAACAGCGGCATTGTCGCAGCGGCGCCGTAGGGGGAGGCGTGAATGCTGCAGTTAAATCTTGTGAACCACAATGCAGCGACAATGTCGCTGTCAATGCAACCAAGGCACCAACAGAATTCTTTTTTTTTCTTTTGTATTGCTAAATCCTGTTGTACGAGGATTAGGTTGGCTTATCACAATACACATCAGCCATCGCTTGTCTATTCCACCAGACTATTCAACCTAATTCAAGTAGACTTAATTGAGTGGTGATGCCAACTTACGGTTGGTATTTTATTTTGTAAATTCCGCCGCAGACATTGTGGGCATTACCATACAAAACAGTGCATTCTAATTTTTTGACTGTGGTTCGCCGCAGCCCACTGCGGCAAATCGCTGTATTGTGATTAACCTAATAGGATTCGAACTACTATACACCCACTTTATTCGCCAAATCTAGCTCTCAGTGGCTTTAATCTATTTCTTCGGCTCAAATAACACCCTCGGAGAACTAAAACTAAACTAAACTTGAACTAAACTTGAACTAAAATTGAAATTGAAATGAAAATTTGATGGGCGAGATTGTAAATAGATGAGTGCCAGATTATTCCGAAATCTAAATTTAAATGCTAAAAATAATTAGCTTCTCTCGCAAAACTGCACGCACGCGTTCATTAAACGTACCACCTCAACAATACGGCACTCAGCAGGGCTGACAGCATATTATATTACGGTGTCATCCTGGATGAAAAACTCTTCTTCAATCTACATTACAATAGAGTGCTTTTCCGAGCAAGTAAACAACTTGGTTTCATTAAACGACGAGCCAAAGAGTTTAAGAACCTCTGGGTTACTAAATCCTTATATATTTCACTCGTGCGTCCTCTTCTCGAATATGCGTGCACTATCTGAAACCCGGCTTTCAAAATTCACAGCCAAAGATTTGAGTCTGTTCAGAATCAGTTTTTACTATTCGCTCTGAGAGATCTTTTCAACCCTTATGTTTTGACGAATATCGCCTTAAATGTATTAACTTGTGAAAGCACGATACTGAAGGCTATGGGGTGCATCATAAACCCTGAAGACGTTTGGACTAGATCAAGCGCAGATACACTAAACGTTCTTATGGACGCACAATTTCCGGGCAATTATTGCCCTCTAGAAGCGGTGCATCAAATGGAGCAGGGTCACAGTTCAACAACGCCATTCAGAATATCAAATTCTCAACTGAGTTGGGCTATTAACTCCTTTGAGCCGTTTAAATCTTCGAGCCCTGATGGTGTCCTTGCGGCTGACACTCAGCAGTCCATGGAAGTATCGCTACCATGGCTCAGAGATATCTATAAAGCTTGCCTATGCTTCTCGTATGTTCCCACCAGCTAGCGGGAAACTAAAGTTGTATTTATCCCTAATGCAGGAAAAGTTTCGCATGTTAAGCCCAAGGACTATCTTCTAATAAGTCTTAACTAATAAGTCTTAACTCTGCGGTTGAGACTGCTCTTCACGTCCTCACTGAGCAAGTTGAGAAAGCTTTTTCTCTAAAGGAATATACGCTTGCCACCTTCCTGGATTTGGATTGCGGTTTCATGTTCAGCCAGCAAAAATACTTTGGAAATTATTAGTTACACTCCTTTATTAACAAGAAAAATGTTTTTCCTGAAAGTGAAATTTTCTAAATTTTGACCCCCTTTGGAAACTTTTTGTTAAAAGTTGGAGCCTAAACAGCCTGTTACCAGGATATACTGTTTACCAGGATATACAAAGTTCCTTTTTTGAGGTACCCAAATTAAATAGGGTCTCCATTGAACTGAGCGAGAGGTTCATATACTTAGGGCTTATTCTTGCCTCGAAGTTACTGTGGACCTAAAATGTAGCAGAAAGAGCACGAAAGGTTTTCAATGCACTTTACTGCTGTAAAAGAGCCGTAGGAGCGAATTGGGGACTACAGCCTTGTATTGGCTTTATACTGCTGTGGTTGAGCCGGTTCTCTTGTTTGAGGTAGCGTTCTGGTGGCAGGCTGCACTAAAAGCTACCTGTAAACGGCAGGTTGAAAAAGTGCGGAGGATGACTGCACTGCTGGTAACTGGAGCACTCTGATCCACCCCTACTAACGCACTTTTCGTGCTGTTACATTGGCGGCCATTCAATCTACTTATCTTATAGCAAGCCAATCTTGCTGCTGTGAGACTGAATTGCATCTCGGCACGTATAAGAACAGAAGTCGGCCATGCGAGGATTTTGGCCGAGGGAGTTTCCGCTCCAGCGGGTGTTGACTACATCGCTCTGCAATGCGTACTAGATCTGGAATTCGCAAGTCGCATTCCTAGTAGGGATGAATGGCGTGATGGTGTCACCCTCGAAAATACGCTTATCCATGTGTACATCGACGGCTCAAAGCTTAACAATAGAGTTGGTAGTGGTATATACTCAGATAAGTTGAATCTCAAGCTGTTCTTCTATCTACCACTATAGTGTCTTTAAGGCAGAAGTTGCGGCTATTTTTCAGGCTATCGACTGGGTTCTGTGTAATCGAATTTTCGGGGTCAATATTGGTATTTTCAAAGATAGCCAAGCGGCTTTTAAGTCCCTTGCTGGTCCTTGTACAGTGTACATCATTGTTGCTAAATGCCGTGCATCTATTAGGGAGATATCGAGACATTCGGTTGTTCAATTGATCTGGGTACCTGGATATAAGGGTTTTTAGGGCAACTGTGAGGCCGATGAGCTGGCAAGGCTTGGAACCTTGTTACCGGAGGTCTCTTGCTTCTCAATAGGAAAACCGATGACATCGGTGAAATTGGCCATCAGGCAAAAATATCTTGAGGACGCTAGGAAGTCCTGGGCAGAGGAATCATCCTGTGCGATAGCAAGGCAGTCCTGGCTATCCATTGACGAAGAGTGCAGAAACTCACTTGACGCGAAGAACGAGGCCTACAGACAATGGGTCCAACGTGCAACCAGAGCCAAGAAGGAAAAATATGACGAGCTACGGCGAATATCCAATAGAATAATTAGGCGTAAGAAACGGAAATACTTTGACGAGCAGTTGCTGAACATTAATGTAAACCTAGTTAGTAAGAACACCAGACAAGCGTACAGACTAGTAAACATGATCAAAAATGGCTACCAACCCAGGACAAGCCTCTGTAAGGACAAAGATGGAAGCATTATCAGCGACACCGAAATTATTAGCAAACGATGGGCGTCCTACTTCGAAGAGCTTCTGAATCCGCCATCAAACATCCTCGCAGCAGAAGCTGAGCTCCATGACGATACCGTTGGACAGCCCCCATCCACACAATCCCCGACAGTAGAAGAAGTTGGTCTCGCCTTGCGTGCACTGAAAAGGAACAAAGCACCGGGCGCTGACGAGATACCAGCTGAGCTACTCAAGTTTGGTGGGGAGGGTTTATCAAGTGCGCTACATCAACTACTGCTGCGAATCTGGGAGACTGAGGTGATCCCAGACGATTGGCGCAGAAGCATCATCTGTCCCATACATAAAAAGGGAGACAAACTGCGGTGTGAGAATTACAGAGGCATCTCCTTAGTCTGTACGGCCTACAAAATCCTGTCAAAAATCCTGGAATATAGGATTAAACCGTTCGCGGAAGAAATCATTGGCGAATATCAAGGCGGTTTCAGATTTGGTCGCTCAACAATCGACCAGCTCTTCACGGTCAAGCTAATGTGCTGGGAATACGACGTCGACGTATACCAAATCTTTGTCGACTTTAAACAAGCATATGACAGCATCAACCGACGCGCTCTATATAGCATCATGCTGCAATTTGGTATACCGGCCAAATTAGTGAGACTTACAAAGATGACAATGACCAACTCTGTCTCACAAGTCCGGATCCAGAACAGTTTGACGGATCCTTTTGAAACTCTGGGTGGCCTGAAGCAGGGCGATGGAATAGCGCCCACGCTCTTCAACCTGGCACTTGAGTTCGCTATTCGAGCAATGAACCTGAGCACCAGCGGCACGCTACTTTTTAAGTCGACACAATTGGCAGCGTACGCGGATGACATTAACATCATGGCTCGAAAACTGACCGATGCAGAAGATCTTCTGTTTAGACTTGACACCGCAGCAAAGGAAGTTGGACTACGAATTAACGAGGACAAAACGAAAGTTATGATGCAATCTAGGACAAGGACGCCAGCGCACACGACCATCAACGTAGGGGACCTTTGCATCAAATTCGTGGACAACTTTGTGTACCTGGGTAGCAATCTATCGAGTGACGCCAACGAAACTGACGAATTCAAGCGACGGATACAACTAGCAAATAAGACTTTCTTCTCGGTCCTCCCTATAATGAAATCGAAATATGTGCACAGAAAGACTAAGCTCCGCGTTTATAAAACTATTATAAGACCTGTGTTGTGCTATGGCTGCGAAACATGGACCCTCACCCAAGCCTCTGAATACATGATCGATACTTTCGAACGGAAAGTACTACGGCGGATTTGCGGGGCTATCCGCGACCGAGATGGATGGCGCATCCGGTACAACAATGAGTTGTACGAACTTTACGATGAGCTTGAAGTCTCAAAAATTGTCAAACTACAACGGTTGCAGTGGGCTGGGCACGTGCAACGCATGAATGACGATCGCATGCCAAAACGTGTCATGAACGCAAGACGAGTCGACGGAGCGAGGCCAAGAGGAAGACCAAGAGCTCGGTGGGAGGGCTCAGTGTATGCGGACGCCGAACAACTATTGGGGTTCCAAGATTGGAGGAAGCGGTCACGTGACCGAGACAATTGGAGGAGTTCGATCCAGGCGGCCAAGGCGCGACATCGGGCTGTTGTGCCACGTTGATGATGATATATATATATATATATATATATATATATATATATATATATATATATATATATATATATATATATATATATATATATATATATATATATATATATATATATATATATATATATATATATATATAATTTATGAAAAGCGTACAAGTAAAGATGGATATCCTATATTTATTTTTCTGCTTTTGTTTGATTTTATTCTGTTGATAATGTCAAAATACTTTCTTTCAAAATTCCACACATTTCAAAACAACGAATTTAAAAATCTTCCTAGAGTTCCGCATAAACATTTATATTATATCCACTTTAAATAATAAATGAAAAACTTCCCGAAACTTCGTAATCCAAAAATACAATGCTCAAAGATGAGTGAAAAGTTTCGATTGAAGTCTACCCGTATATACATAGGCAGTACTGCAAAAACCTTCCGAACATTTTTCACATTGCCAGGGAATGGTTTCCCAACGCTGATTTGCTCGTTAAAAGCAGCGGAAGTCAAATATTAGCTGGGATCTTAGAAGTTGTACTGCAATGGGTCCAAATAAAGAACTTAATGGCAAAATTGCCTTCTATACTTCAGAGAAATTTTCCAACACTTTAGAACACTGCGCTCGACCTATAAAACCAATCGGCACAAGTTCTCATGGGAATTTAACCTATCGACGTTACGACGGAGAAAATTGACTGACTAAAGGCCCTGGTAGACATGACATGCTTGACTCATGATGCTGAGTGGAACCTGCAAATCTCAATCCAAGATTAGGGTTAATCACTCAATAGCCAATTTAAATGGTAGATGACGGTTTTCAAATGCCGATTGTACAGTTTACGGATGAAATGTTGGGATTTGTGAATTTTTTTGATGAAAATCAATAACGGAAAACACACCCACGCTGTTGTTTGGCAGATGTATAGGCATATTTTTCAATACTGGTACCTTAATGATAAAATTAAATGCCTGCAGGCAAGTTTCCCATTTAAAATAATGTTTGAAATGCTTGTTGAATGCCCAAAATAAAGGTAAACATTGAATTTTCTTTATCTTTCGTTCTCCATAACAATCTATTTTCGTCCTGGAGTGTAACGTACAGAGCTCACGCCTTCCCCGAACATATTCGCCATCGCAGAGCAGACCATCCTTGGGGCCTAAATGCCATTACATCAATGATGTGTATGTACGTGAAGCATGCAAATGTTCCGATTGATTCGCTATGAATGAAGTGTTCCAGCGAACGATAGCTGATTTCGCTGCGCCAAGTTCCTGTCGAAGCGAATATTTATGCAATTAGATTTGAGATTTCGTGAAGGTGATAAATTATTCAAGAAAGCATTGATGTTCGATGAAAGCTATAATTAGGGTAGCGGAACGGTCTCAACGTGTTAAGCATTTACGAAGGGCTGTGGCTGTGGGAACATGTCGATATTTGACGTGTGATTATTAATTGAGATGCTCGGGTTGTAATCGTGTATACGTCTATCAAATTAATGTTTGTTGGCGGAAAAGTTCATTAGATTATTGAATACCGGTGGAAAGTTTTCGTGCGGCCGTTATTTACAGATGGAGGTTGAAAAGTTTTATAACTGTTTGGTTGTGATTCAGTTGATATGTCAGTAACCAAAGAATATATGTTTGATTTTTAATATTTTATGAGCAAATTCGTGGTTTGAAACAGTTCTAAGTGCAGATAAGGTAGGTACGTCTCAGTGTGTATTAATTTGTGTGGGTTAATTTGCTACCGTTAAAATCCTTAATGCATGGGAAACAAACTGAATCTCTCGTCAGGTGGGTGGCAGCCCCGGGCGGCCGTCATTCAGGAGAAAAAGGGGGTGGGTCAAGTTCTATTTTTTTTAGATGCCACTCGCTTCAAAACTGCCGAACAAATGTTGCCTCGAAGCGAGGCACTTTCGCTCTGACAGATTTAACACTATGGTTCAACCCGAAACAAAGATAATGATACGAATGGTAATGGCGGTTTTAGAATTCAACATCTGTTATTATTATTTTTTTATCAAAGAAAACTCGTTCACAAAAACAATCGCATCTCGGCGTGTTGCCATAAATGGTAAGGCTCCTTAAAACTAGCGTGACAAAAAGTGTCAAGACAATTCTCGAGATTCGAAAATAAATATTTATCTAAGAATTACAGCGCCTGCGTTATATCCCTCGCTGGGTCCTTTTTCGTCTTTGCGCACACCTTCTAAGCTGCAACTCGACGTCGGTTCTAAAATTTGATTGTGATTCTTCTCGATCTTTAAGCATGAAGTTCTAGCGATTTTTTTTTCCAAAATTCAAACCTGCGGTCGCCTCGATATTTTTCGCCAATGAAACGCTCTGCACTCGTTTCAATCTTTCTTATCTTATTTCATCGCCTCCTCGACTCCAATGTTCCTCGGACCAAAGCAGAAAAAAGAACAGATCAATTTTAAATCTCGGCTACCACTGTTCAATCCGTCTGAACGCTTACCCTGTCGATCTACAAGAGCAACGTCTAAGCTCGGAGCACTCTCTTGATACATGTCCCTCTTTCCTGCAGTTCCAACATCGCACACGACTACTACTGGACACCTCCGCCACCTGCGTTGGAACTTCAGTACTCATATATGCCTAGACTGGCTCTAAACATCGTCTCGATCAAGTGTTTGGGGGTACAAACGCCACCACTGAAGCCCTCATAGCATCCAATGCACACCCCATTTTCACCATTTTCACCTTGATAAAAGGGCGCAATATTCCGTCTCAAGATTCGAAGCTTTTCTTCTTCAGAGCAACTATTTTTCAGTCTACTAAATAAGCGCTCTATTATCGCCAACGTAAACCCTCATTGACTCTTTTCCCATTGCGCCCGTCTTCGAGCTTCCTCCCAGAGACGATCTTCATAGTCTGAGGGTAAAAACTCCGCCTTCAGCTCTTCCACCAACGCGTCCCAGCTATCAACAAGGTTGCAATTGGCCCCAAACCAAATCAACGCGCGTGAATCGAAGAGATCTACTGCCGCCATGAAAATTTGCGGCTTGGCTAGCCCTCTTGCCTGACGTGGCTCCTCCACACGTTTGAGTAATGCATTTACAGATTCTGTCGAATTCCCACCAAACTTGCCCTCGCTTCCTGCTTCTGCTCGTTGGTTATTGCCTGTATATTTGCTAACCGCCGAAATCCGAATTCCTTCTTGACCTTTTCCTTGATGTAATCAGAGGCCGTCCTGTTCGCTGACACCCTAGCTATCAGCTTCTCAATTTCTACTGCTTCTGCCGAAAGCTCCGTATAATCAGTCGTGTGGTCGAATGGGTATTCTGTTTCGACGTAAGACGTATCCAATGCTACCTCCGCTTTTAACGCCGCCCTCAGGGTCTTCCGCACGATATCAACCGTATCCGCTGCAAAACCACGGATTGTGAATTCATACGTGAGCTCATCTTTGCTTAACCAGTTCACTAACATCTTCATCGTTAAACTGCTGACTTCTTGATCACAAATGGGAGGAAAACTTTAACTAATCCTTTAACTAACTTTAACTAATCAAAAAAAGGAATGTCGAGATTTCCTCTGCTCAGAACTAACTATTCCACTAAAAACACGCTCCTGCGATTCGACGCACCAGAATTTACCCCAGGAACTTATTTACTAAAGCTGGAAAAAACGGCCTCTTAGCAGCTAAAACATATATTCACGGACTTCAAGATTCAAATTTATTTCACGCACAAAATTATTTCACTAAAACCACTGACTCTCAATCCACCTGCCACACTAACAGCCCAGAATTGAAATAAATCCAAAATCTAAATAAATATATGTAGATTTAAGTAGGCGTGATTTTTGCTACGATACAAAACAGAATATAACTATGCCGCAAAAACAACAATCTAGTATAAAACAGCAGTGCATTCGCTAAGACTGACATAGGTTGCTGCATTCGCTGTGGTAGCACAAAACAGCTGAAAATAAAGGGAGAAAATATTGAGAATAAACTACCACAATCGATAGAAAATAGAAACAGGGTCAATAACTTCAAATATATTTCAAATCTGAAACTATTTCGATCTGTAACCCGGAAAACGCCTAACCTGGTTACTAAATAAAACAATCGTAACGCGATTTTTTGGGCAGGACACTTCTAAACAGGCCCGGACTGGCCAGGTCCGCAGGTCCGCGATCGCGGAGGGCCCCCGGCCCAAGGGGGCCCCGAAGGGGCCCCCACATAACGTACAAAAAAAATTGTTGGCTTGTTAGAAGTTATTTTGTGTTCTTGGTTATGTTTTGTTTACATTTTCCAAATTACATTTTCCAAATTACATTTTCCAAATTACATTGTCCAAATTAGATTGTCCAAATTAAATTTTCCAAATTACATTTCCCAAAAAAAAATTACATTTTCCAAAAGTAGAACACGTCGCCGTATATCTCGCCGTTTATACGAAAGCTTTATATGAGCTACTGTGTTGTGAGTTGAGTTACGTTGTTGTGGTGTAATGCATCTTCTGCGCGGTGACGTGTGTGCAGCAGACAACTGCACAGTGAGGCTCTATCAGATCAGCTGATCACTCAGTAGGGCCGCGCAAGCGCATATCGTCCTTCTCCTCCCCCCTCCTACATATGATAACATCCACCTCACACCATTGTTTTCAAGTCATTACAAGTCGATTTTATGCGATTCGGTTTGCTAAATTTGCAGCGCAGTTTTCTTTAGTTAAATGTTGAGTCGTTGAGAGTTGAATTTCAGTACATTGTTTGGTTAATTAATATTACGAACGGAACAAAAACAATGAAGAGAGCTTACAAGAGTGGTTTTCAAAAAAGAGAAGAAAAGAAGAAAAAGAAACAAGAAGCTTTTCAGTATGCCAGTTCGATGTCTACGATGTCTACGTGGTTAAAACCATTAAGCTCTACCTCAGAGAGAAACGATGACACGACTGTAGGTAAGGTCATCGAAATTTTAGATTATAATTTTTGTTATGGCTTTTTTGAAATTTTTTTCTATTTATTCTACATTTTTACGTCACGTACTAAGAACTTAGCAATATAAGTTTTGCATTTTTTACTTCAAAGGTTTTTACTAATAGGGCTAATTAATTGTCATAATTTAAACAAAATAAACGCGAAATTCGCTCTGCGAAATTTTGCTGTGCGAAATTCGCTCTTGGAAATTTTGCTCTGCGAAATTCGCACTGCGAAATTTTGCTCTGCGAAATTCGCTCTGCGAAATTTTGCTCTGCGAAATTCGCTCTGCGAAATTCACTCTGCGAAATTTTGCTCTGCGAAATTCGCTCTGCGAAATTCGTTCTGCGAAATTTTGCTCTGCGAAATTGTGCTCTGCGAAATTTTGCTCTGCGAAAATTCGCACTGCGAAATTCGCTCTGCGAAATTTTGTTCTGCGAAATTCGTTCTGCGAAATTTTGCTCTGCGAAATTCGCTCTGTGAAATTTTGCTCTGCGAAATTCGCTCTGCGAAATTTTGCTCTGCGAAATTCGCTCTGCGAAATTCACACTGCGAAATTTTGCTCTGCAAAATTCTCTCTGCGAAATTCGCACTGCGAAATTTTGCTCTGCGAAAATTCACACTGCGAAATTCGCTCTGCGAAATTTTGCTCTGCGAAATTCGCTCTGCGAAATTCGTTCTGCGAAATTTCGCTCTGCGGAATTCGCTCTGCGAAATTCGCACTGCGAAAACTCGCACTGCGAAATTTTGCTCTGCGAAATTCGCACTGCGAAATTTTGCTCTGCGAAATTCGCTCTGCGAAATTTTGCTCTGCGAAATTCGCTCTGCGAAATTCACACTGCGAAATTTTGCTCTGCGAAATTCTCTCTGCGAAATTCGCACTGCGAAATTTTGCTCTGCGAAAATTCACACTGCGAAATTCGCTCTGCGAAATTTTGCTCTGCGAAATTCGCTCTGCGAAATTCGTTCTGCGAAATTTCGCTCTGCGGAATTCGCTCTGCGAAATTTCGCTCTGCGAAATTTTGCTATGCTAAATTCGCTCTGCGAAATTTGGCTCTGCGAAATTCGCTATGCGAAATGTCACTGCGAAATACGCACTGCGAAATTCGCTCTGCGAAATTTCGCACTCTGAAATTCGCTCTGCGAAATTTTGCTCTGCGAAATTCGCTCTGCGGAATTCGCTCTGCGAAATTTTTCTCTGCGAAATTCGTTCTGCGAAATTTCGCTCTGCGAAATTTTCTCGCGAAAATTCGCACTGCGAAATTCGCTCTGCGAAATTTTGCTCTGCGAAAATTCGCACTGCGAAATTCGCTCTGTGGAATTTGCTCTGCGAAATTTTGCTCTGCGAAATTTTGCTCTGCGAAATTCGCTCTGCGAAATTTTGTTCTGCGAAATTCGCTCTGCGAAATTCGTTCTGCGAAATTTTGCTCTGCGAAATTGTGCTCTGCGAAATTTTGCTCTGCGAAAATTCGCACTGCGAAATTCGCTCTGCGAAATTTTGTTCTGCGAAATTCGATCTGCGAAATTTTGCTCTGCGAAATTCGCTCTGCGGAATGCACTCTGCGAAATTTTCCTCTGCGAAATTCGCTCTGCGAAATTTTGCTCTGCGAAATTTTGCTCTGCGAAATTTTGCTCTGCGAAATTCGCTCTGCGAAATTTTGCTCTGCGAAATTCGCTCTGTGGAATTTGCTCTGCGAAATTTTGCTTTGCGAAATTTTGCTCTGCGAAATTCGCTCTGCGAAATTTTGCTCTGCGAAATTCGCTCTGCGAAATTCGTTCTGCGAAATTTTGCTCTGCGAAATTCGCTCTGCGAAATTTTGCTCTGCGAAATTTTGCTCTGCGAAAATTCGCACTGCGAAATTCGCTCTGCGAAATTCTCTCTGCGATATTTTGCTCTGCGAAATTCTCTCTGCGAAATTTTGCTCTGCGAAATTCGCTCTGCGAAATTTTGCTCTGCGAAAATTCGCTCTGCGAAATTTTGCTCTGCGAAAATTCACACTGCGAAATTCGCTCTGCGAAATTTTGCTCTGCGAAATTCGCTCTGCGAAATTTTGCTCTGCGAAAATTCGCTCTGCGAAATTTTGCTCTGCGAAAATTCATACTGCGAAATTCGCTCTGCGAAATTTTGCTCTGCGAAATTCGCTCTGCGAAATTCGTTCTGCGAAATTTCGCTCTGCGGAATTCGCACTGCGAAATTTTGCTCTGCGAAATTCGCTATGCGAAATGTCACTGCGAAATACGCACTGCGAAATTCGCTCTGCGAAATTTCGCACCCTGAAATTCGCTCTGCAAAATTTTGCTCTGCGGAATTCGCTCTGCGAAATTTTTCTCTGCGAAATTCGTTCTGCGAAATTTCGCTCTGCGAAATTTTGCTCTGCGAAATTTTCTCGCGAAATTTTGCTCTGCGAAATTCGCTCTGCGAAATTTTGCTCTGCGAAATTCGCTCTGTGGAATTTGCTCTGCGAAATTTTGCTTTGCGAAATTTTGCTCTGCGAAATTCGCTCTGCGAAATTTTGCTCTGCGAAATTCGCTCTGCGAAATTCGTTCTGCGAAATTTTGCTCTGCGAAATTCGCTCTGCGAAATTTTGCTCTGCGAAATTTTGCTCTGCGAAAATTCGCACTGCGAAATTCGCTCTGCGAAATTTTGCTCTGCGAAAATTCGCACTGCGAAATTCGCTCTGCGAAATTTTGTTCTGCGAAATTCGCTCTGCGAAATTCGTTCTGCGAAATTTTGCTCTGCGAAATTCGCTCTGCGGAATTCACTCTGCGAAATTTTCCTCTGCGAAATTTCGCTCTGCGAAATTCGCTCTGCGAAATTTTGCTCTGCGAAATTCGTTCTGCGAAATTTGCTCTGCGAAATTCGCTCTGTGGAATTTGCTCTGCGAATTTTGCTCTGCGAAATTCGCTCTGCGGAATTCGCTCTGCGAAATTTTGCACTGCGAAATTTTGCTCTGTGAAATTCGCTCTGCGAAATTCGCTCTGCGGAATTCGTTCTGCGAAATTTTGCTCTGCGAAATTGTGCTCTGCGAAATTTTGCTCTGCGAAAATTCGCACTGCGAAATTCGCTCTGCGAAATTTTGTTCTGCGAAATTCGTTCTGCGAAATTTTGCTCTGCGAAATTCGCTCTGTGAAATTTTGCTCTGCGAAATTCGCTCTGCGAAATTTTGCTCTGCGAAATTTTGCTCTGCGAAATTTTGCTCTGCGAAATTCGCTCTTGGAAATTTTGCTCTGCGAAATTCGCACAGCGAAATTTTGCTCTGCGAAATTCGCTCTGCGAAATTTTGCTCTGCGAAATTCGTTCTGCGAAATTTTGCTCTGCGAAATTCGCTCTGCGGAATTCACTCTGCGAAATTTTCCTCTGCGAAATTCGCTCTGCGAAATTTTGCTCTGCGAAATTCGCTCTGCGAAATTCACTCTGCGAAATTTTGCTCAGCGAAATTCGCTCTGCGAAATTCGCACTGCGAAAACTCGCACTGCGAAATTTTGCTCTGCGAAATTCGCACTGCGAAATTTTGCTCTGCGAAATTCGCTCTGCGAAATTTTGCTCTGCGAAATTCGCTCTGCGAAATTCGTTCTGCGAAATTTTTCTCTGCGAAATTGTGCTCTGCGAAATTTTGCTCTGCGAAAATTCGCACTGCGAAATTCGCTCTGCGAAATTTTGTTCTGCGAAATTCGTTCTGCGAAATTTTGCTCTGCGAAATTCGCTCTGTGAAATTTTGCTCTGCGAAATTCGCTCTGCGAAATTTAGCTCTGCGAAATTTTGCTCTGCGAAATTTTGCTCTGCGAAATTCGCTCTTGGAAATTTTGCTCTGCGAAAATTCGCACTGCGAAATTCGCTCTGCGGAATTTGCTCTGCGAAATTTTGCTCTGCGAAATTTTGTCCTGCGAAATTCGCTCGGCGAAATTTTGCTCTGCGAAAATTCGCACTGCGAAATTCGCTCTGCGAAATTCGCTCTGCGGAATTCGTTCTGCGAAATTTTGCTCTGCGAAATTTTGCTTTGCGAAAATTCGCACTGCGAAATTCGCTCTGCGGAATTTTCTCTGCGAAATTTTGCTCTGCGAAATTTTGCTCTGCGAAATTCGCTCTGCGAAATTTTGCTCTGCGAAAATTCGCACTGCGAAATTCGCTCTGCGAAATTTTGCTCTGCGAAAATTTGCGCTGCGAAATTCGCTCTGCGGAATTTGCTCTGCGAAATTTTGCTCTGCGAAATTTTGCTCTGCGAAATTCGCTCTGCGAAAATTCGCACTGCGAAATTCGCTCTGCGAAATTTTCCTCTAAGAAATTCGCTCTTTGGAATTTGCTCTGCGAATTTTGCTCTGCGAAATTTTGCTCTGTGAAATTCGCTCCTTGAAATTCGCTCTGCGGAATTCGTTCTGCGAAATTTTGCTCTGCGAAATTTTGCTCTGCGAAATTCGCTCTGCGAAAATTCGCACTGCGAAATTCGCTCTGCGAAATTTTGCTCTGCGAAATTCGCTCTGCGGAATTCGCTCTGCGGAACTCGCACTGCGAAATTTTGCTCTGCGAAATTTTGCTCTGCGAAATTCGCTCTGCGAAATTCGCTCTGCGGAATTCGTTCTGCGAAATTTTGCTCTGCGAAATTTTGCTCTGCGAAAATTCGCACTGCGAAATTCGCTCTGCGAAATTTTGCTTTGCGAAAATTCGCACTGCGAAATTCGCTCTGCGGAATTTGCTCTGCGAAATTTTGCTCTGCGAAATTTTGCTCTGCGAAATTCGCTCTGCGAAATTTTGCTCTGCGAAAATTCGCACTGCGAAATTCGCTCTGCGAAATTTTGCTCTGCGAAAATTTGCGCTGCGAAATTCGCTCTGCGGAATTTGCTCTGCGAAATTTTGCTCTGCGGAATTCGCTCTGCGAAATTTTGCTCTGCGAAATTGTGCTCTGCGAAAATTCGCACTGCGAAATTCGCTCTGCGAAACTTTGCTCTGCGAAATTCGCTCTGCGGAATTCGCTCTGCGAAATACGAAATACGCACTGCGAAATTCGCTCTGCGAAATTCGTTCTGCGAAATTTCGCGCTGCGAAATTCGCTCTGCGGAATTCGCTCTGCGAAATTTTGCTCAGCGAAAATTCGCACTGCGAAATTCGCTCTGCGAAATTTTGCTCTACGAAAAGCGAAATTTTGCTCTGCGAAAATTCGCACTGCGAAATTCGCTTTGCGAAATTTTGCTCTGCGAAATTTGCTCTGCGAAATTTTGCTCTGAGAAATTCGCTCTGCGAAATTTTGCTCTGCGAAATTCGCTCTGCGAAATTCGTTCTGCGAAATTTTGCTCTGCGAAATTGTGCTCTGCGAAATTTTGCTCTGCGAAAATTCGCACTGCGAAATTCGCTCTGCGAAATTTTGTTCTGCGAAATTCGTTCTGCGAAATTTTGCTCTGCGAAATTCGCTCTGCGGAATTCACTCTGCGAAATTTTCCTCTGCGAAATTCGCTCTGCGAAATTTTGCTCTGCGAAATTTTGCTCTGCGAAATTCGCTCTGCGAAATTTTGCTCTGCGAAATTCGCTCTGTGGAATTTGCTCTGCGAAATTTTGCTTTGCGAAATTTTGCTCTGCGAAATTCGCTCTGCGAAATTTTGCTCTGCGAAATTCGCTCTGCGAAATTCGTTCTGCGAAATTTTGCTCTGCGAAATTCGCTCTGCGAAATTTTGCTCTGCGAAATTTTGCTCTGCGAAAATTCGCACTGCGAAATTCGCTCTGCGAAATTTTGCTCTGCGAAAATTCGCACTGCGAAATTCGCTCTGCGAAATTCGCACTGCGAAATTCGCTCTGCGAAATTCGCTCTGCGAAATTTTGTTCTGCGAAATTCGTTCTGTGGAATTTGCTCTGCGAATTTTGCTCTGCGAAATTCGCTCTGCGGAATTCGCTCTGCGAAATTTTGCTCTGCGAAATTCGCTCTGCGGAATTCGCTCTGCGGAATTCACTCTGCGAAATTTCGCTCTGCGAAATTTTGCTCTGTGAAATTCGCTCTGCGAAATTCGCTCTGCGGAATTCGTTCTGCGAAATTTTGCTCTGCGAATATTCGCACTGCGAAATTCGCTCTGCGAAATTTTGCTCTGCGAAATTCGTTCTGCGAAATTCGCTCTGCGAAATTCGTTCTGCGAAATTCGCTCTGCGAAATTCGCTCTGTGGAATTTGCTCTGCGAATTTTGCTCTGCGAAATTCGCTCTGCGGAATTCGCTCTGCGAAATTTTGCTCTGCGAAATTCGCTCTGCGGAATTCGCTCTGCGGAATTCACTCTGCGAAATTTCGCTCTGCGAAATTTTGCTCTGTGAAATTCGCTCTGCGAAATTCGCTCTGCGGAATTCGTTCTGCGAAATTTTGCTCTGCGAAAATTCGCACTGCGAAATTCGCTCTGCGAAATTTTGCTCTGCGAAATTCGCTCTGCGGAATTCGCTCTGCGGAATTCGCTCTGCGAAATTTTGCTCTGCGAAATTTTGCTCTGCGAAATTCGCTCTGCGAAATTCGCTCTGCGGAATTCGTTCTGCGAAATTTTGCTCTGCGAAATTTTGCTCTGCGAAAATTCGCACTGCGAAATTCGCTCTGCGAAATTTTGCTTTGCGAAAATTCGCACTGCGAAATTCGCTCTGCGGAATTTTTTCTGCGAAATTTTGCTCTGCGAAATTTTGCTCTGCGAAATTCGCTCTGCGAAATTTTGCTCTGCGAAAATTCGCACTGCGAAATTCGCTCTGCGAAATTTTGCTCTGCGAAAATTTGCGCTGCGAAATTCGCTCTGCGGAATTTGCTCTGCGAAATTTTGCTCTGCGAAATTTTGCTCTGCGAAATTCGCTCTGCGAAAATTCGCACTGCGAAATTCGCTCTGCGAAATTTTCCTCTAAGAAATTCGCTCTGTGGAATTTGCTCTGCGAATTTTGCTCTGCGAAATTTTGCTCTGTGAAATTCGCTCTGCGAAATTCGCTCTGCGGAATTCGTTCTGCGAAATTTTGCTCTGCGAAAATTCGCATTGCGAAATTCGCTCTGCGAAATTTTGCTCTGCGAAATTCGCTCTGCGGAATTCGCTCTGCGGAATTCGCTCTGCGAAATTTTGCTCTGCGAAATTTTGCTCTGCGAAATTCGCTCTGCGAAATTCGCTCTGCGGAATTCGTTCTGCGAAATTTTGCTCTGCGAAATTTTGCTCTGCGAAAATTCGCACTGCGAAATTCGCTCTGCGAAATTTTGCTTTGCGAAAATTCGCACTGCGAAATTCGCTCTGCGGAATTTGCTCTGCGAAATTTTGCTCTGCGAAATTTTGCTCTGCGAAATTCGCTCTGCGAAATTTTGCTCTGCGAAAATTCGCACTGCGAAATTCGCTCTGCGAAATTTTGCTCTGCGAATATTTGCGCTGCGAAATTCGCTCTGCGGAATTTGCTCTGCGAAATTTTGCTCTGCGGAATTCGCTCTGCGAAATTTTGCTCTGCGAAATTGTGCTCTGCGAAAATTCGCACTGCGAAATTCGCTCTGCGAAACTTTGCTCTGCGAAATTCGCTCTGCGGAATTCGCTCTGCGAAATACGAAATACGCACTGCGAAATTCGCTCTGCGAAATTCGTTCTGCGAAATTTTGCGCTGCGAAATTCGCTCTGCGGAATTCGCTCTGCGAAATTTTGCTCAGCGAAAATTCGCACTGCGAAATTCGCTCTGCGAAATTTTGCTCTACGAAAAGCGAAATTTTGCTCTGCGAAAATTCGCACTGCGAAATTCGCTTTGCGAAATTTTGCTCTGCGAAATTTGCTCTGCGAAATTTTGCTCTGCGAAAATTCGCACTGCGAAATTCACTCTGCGAAATTTTGCTCTGCGAAATTCGCTCTGCGGAATTCGCTCTGCGAAATTTTTCTCTGCGAAATTCGTTCTGCGAAATTTTGCTCTGCGAAATTCGCTCTGCGAAATTTTGCTCTGCGAAATTCGCTCTGCGGAATTCGCTCTGCGAAATTTTGCTCTGCGAAATTCGCTCTGCGAAATTTTCTCGCGAAAATTCGCACTGCGAAATTCGCTCTGCGAAATTTTGCTCTGCGAAAATTCACACTGCGAAATTCGCTCTGCGAAATTCGCTCTGCGAAATTTGGCTCTGCGAAATTCGCTCTGCGAAATGTCACTGCGAAATACGCACTGCGAAATTCGCTCTGCGAAATTTCGCACTCTGAAATTCTCTCTGCGAAATTTTGCTCTGCGAAATTCGCTCTGCGGAATTCGCTCTGCGAAATTTTTCTCTGCGAAATTCGTTCTGCGAAATTTCGCTCTGCGAAATTTTGCTCTGCGAAATTTTCTCGCGAAAATTCGCGCTGCGAAATTCGCTCTGCGAAATTTTGCTCTGCGAAAATTCACACTGCGAAATTCGCTCTGCGAAATTTTGCTCTGCGAAAATTCGCACTGCGAAATTCGCTCTGCGAAATTTTGCTCTGCGAAATTCGCTCTGCTTAATTTTGCTCTGCGAAATTTTGCTCTACGAAAATTCGCACTGCGAAATTCGCTCTGCGAAATTTTGCTCTGCGAAATGTCACTGCGAAATACGCACTGCGAAATTCGCTCTGCGAAATTTCGCACTCTGAAATTCGCACTGCGTAATATCGCACTCCGAAATTCGCACTGCGAAAATTCGCTCTGCGAAATTTTGCTCTGCGAAATACGAAATACGCACTGCGAAATTCGCTCTGCGAAATTTCGCACTCTGAAATTCGCACTGCGTAATTTCGCACTCCGAAATTCGCACTGCGAAATTTCGTTCCGCGAAATTCGCACTGCGAAATTTCGCACTATGAAATTCGCTCTGCGAAAGGTCTATTTTATTACGCTCCACTGTGGAAAAACTTAAGTTGTTCGGGAACATGTCAATTTCTAAAATTCAGTGCTCAGAAAAAAAAATATTTTACAGCCACATTTGAAAATTGGTCTTTCAACTTAAAATGTTTTTGTATGTTATAAAAAAATATCGTACTTTTCACTATAAACTTATTGACATCTTGTTTCGTTACATTTAAAATATTTTTAAAATGTCATCGCTCCGATCAGCGTAGATGTTAGCTTATAATAGTACCAAACTTGTGCTATCGAACCCATTTAGG
The DNA here is from genome assembly GCA_947369275.1 of Nemotelus nigrinus. Lineage (NCBI taxonomy): Eukaryota > Metazoa > Arthropoda > Insecta > Diptera > Stratiomyidae > Nemotelus > Nemotelus nigrinus. The sequence goes on from OX376372.1 coordinate 180,152,737, forward strand.
CATTTCTTATATTATGCGTTTTTGTTCATGTTCATGCATAAATCCACTGTTTCACAGTTAAAAACAATGGAGAAGAGTCTGCCAGTCTTGAATTCATTGTTTTTATGTGAAGTGGTCTTAGGCCGTTCAAATAGAAATAGTTAATAACCACACATTTTTTCGATTTTTCTATTTTCACTTAAGCACTCAACACGACTTAATTAATAGGATGATAAAGGAGTACTAAACAAACTCCAGTGCACCTGAACTGCTAGAAATACTAATGTTTGTGATGAACAATAGAAGAATCGTGCAGATTCTGAGTGCATATTCAACCACAAGTGCTTCAACCTGTTTCGAGGGCAAAACCGCTTTGATCTCACCAATGCATTGATAGGGTGGAAAGGTTTTCAGGGCTACAACTTGCGTAAATTTGAAGATTTAGGAAAGTAAAACACTATAAAACTTTGAAAGCGGCATCTCTTCTAACATAAATAAAGAAAATGCTCAGTGTTTGCAGCACTGTACCAGGACTGCAACTAAAAGTCTTCCACAACTGGCTCACGTCAAAATCAAATTACCCTATTAATCTTGATTTTATCCGATAGCTTCATAGAAAGTTACAGGGATAGAAATATGTTTGATCTATCGGAAAAATTTTCAGAACTTCGAAAATTTAAACATTGCTAACTTATTTTCATTGTAAATGCTCGCAATATGAATACTTAATGTAAGTATTTATTGAAATGGAAATAGCAAAAACATTTCGCGCTGGCAACCTTTGTTAGCATCAAAGCCAAAAATACATAAATTACACCTGTCTCACATTGAAATCAACTTAACCTGCGAATTTCGTTCCGATTCGATAACTGCATTGGAAGTTATAGGTGTACAAAGAAATTTAGGGCTACCACCCGCAAAGAATTTCAAATTTTCGAAATGTTAATTTTTGTTGTTGATTGTCGCGACAAGATCATTACCGTTTGAAAATTTTACGTTTAAATCGCTTAATGAAGATATGGCAAAAAAAAAACAATAGCTGGCAGTCCTATCCTGGTTTTTGAACCAGATTCCTTCTAAATAATGCCTATAATAAGTTTCATTTATCATATGAAATTCGTTTTGATTTCATGACTGCACTGGGAGTTATAGGGCAAAAAACTTTATATTCCTGAGCGAATTTTCAAAATTCAAGACACCAAAATTACCATAGCTGGCAGCATCAACCGACTGATTCAACCAAATTTCTACCAAACACGGCTTAGGGTAAAGCCGGCTTTAGATATGCGGTGTTTGTCAAATACCGAGCACCTAGTTTGGCAAACTTCGCATGTGTGGTTGGGTTGCTCGTCTAGTGCTTGCCCTAAGCCAAGCACAAACATTCGGGTGCTCGCTATTCCCGTAGCTTGTCGGTCTTTCAACACACATCAAAGTAGACGAGCACTGTGTTTGGGTATGTTCGGATCCCCGCTTTAGACATTCGGTATTGGTTGTGATTGTCGATAGTTACTGATAAGTGTCAAACTGTGTGGTGCGAGTAGAAATTTTCAAATGTGCGCGGCAAGCAACATTTTTTTTACTACTATATATGCAGCTACTTTCTCTGCGTTTGTCAACTCCATATTTAATGACATAAGTTTAAATAATAATTTATGCTCAGAGATTTTTCACAAAAAAATGTCGGGAGGGAGCAATGATGAGCATCTCGTACATGTTCCAGTTTTGGCGAACATCCGGCAATGTCCCAATGATAATTCACTGTTGTTGCCATTCCGCAAGCACCAAGCCAAATAACTTGACTAGGTGTTCGGCATTTGGCGAATAGGAGGTGTTTGACAAACACCGCATATCTAAAGCCGGCTTAAGGTTCAGCTACTGGCTGAATTTCAAGCAAATCTGGCCCCTGAATCAGAATTCGTAAGGCAACAATCAGTTTTTTTTCTTTGTAATATTTCAAGATGGCATCACTGGCACCGTCTTACCCATACTCCCAAACCGCTTCTATCAGACTTGGTTCTACTTAATATCAATTCATTCTGTGAATTCTAGATGTATCTGATAATTGAGCTGTGAGTTCTCGTGGACAGAAATTTCTGATGCTTAAAATATAGGTAAATTCGAGGACGGTTACCGTTCTTGACCGCTGGCAAATTTCGAAAGTTTTGCTTTGGTTGCATAAACAAAGCATAAGATTTCTATATGAGCTGCTTTTTATTGTAACAGACTAGATTTTTTCAGGAGAGTTGATGGCTTGAAGGTTTTCACTTTCAATACCTGCGTAGCTGCAGGGTTGCCAGAACATTGATAGAAAACTATACAAGTTTACTACTAAGTTGTCTCATAACGATCTGATGATCTGATCAAAAGTAATTGCAATTCAAATATTTTCAAATTGTTCAATAGAACATGCCTAGCGCACACATAGGGTTAAACATTTCAAAAATATCATATTTACATTGGGAACATGTTCAAAATTAATTTCATTAACTTTATTTTAGCAAAAGTTATTTGTTGACAGAATAATAGGTATATTTAAAATATCACTAAAATGATCGCCGACGCCAAAGAGTTAAAGATTATTAACTTCTGGTGCGACCTGGCACTATTCTGTATATACACCAATGGATCCTGAAAAATTCAGTTTAATCGGATAGCGCATTCCTTAGATTTTTTCACCGAAATTTTTTGATGACATCTATACGTAGTGATTTTAATACTAATGTTCTTTGAACATTACTAAAAATCAGGACTGTGTGGTAGGCACAACTCCGACTCTATGTTATCTAAAAAAATTGTCCCAAAATTGATAATTGCATAAAATGGCTATTTTTGCGTCAATACAGGATCATTTTAAAAATTAATTTTACGAAATTATGTGAACTATGGTGAGCGGATCATTTTCAAATGGAAATTTCAATCAAATAGAACATTTCAAATTTTAGATCGTTACGAATGAGGGCGTTTAGCTTGCTCGCAAGTTCAAAAACAACAGCAGCAGTATATTGAATGACTGATTGACTCATGATTGATATGACTGTTCTCTTTGAAAACATCAATGAAATAATATCGTAAATATTACGTTAACGAGTCTGCGAGGCGTGCTGTTGTTTTTCTGTTTTTCATCATATTTCTTTCTTAAGCATGACTTCTTATGAAAAAAAAATATTTCAAGCTTATGTTGATATATTTCATGAAGATTTCATTGTTTGCGAATTTTTTTTTTGATATTTTTGGTTTTTTTTGCTAAATTTTATTGATAGTATTTACTTGGCAGTGCAAACTTTAAGCAAAACAAAAGATTAATGTGTTTTGCAATATTTTAAACAAAATAAGAGCGATTATGTGCGTTAATCGTCTTGCCGCTTTGCTATTTTTTACGAGTCGTCTACGTGTAAGCTTTTAGTTATTGCATCAATCCTAGTAAACATTTTAGTATTTCTGCCTTGTTTTCAGAAATATTGGTAGGTTATTTAAGAAATAAAAGCTAGAATGTTGTATTACATGCTTTCGAAATGACATAGCAAACACTCAGCTTTATGATGAATATAGATTTACAAGCAAGAAAGAATTAAAGTAATTTGGCTTTGAGGGAAATTCTATAAGTTCTCAAGCATTCTGACAACGCGTTTGCTTCCAATCTTTCGGAGAATTCCAAAGAAATTTTTTCCTTGTGAAACTCGATAGTTTCGTCGTTACAATGGCGTCAGAATATCTTAGTTTCCGGTACTTGGAATTGCGTCCATCGATAAGAATATCTTACGTTGTCTTGTTAATTACAACAAGGTAACAGGAGTGCATCGTATCATCATAAAAACCAGATAACGTTGTAATTGTTGTATCGTTTTCTAATTGGGAGCAGAAAGATTTATACTGAAACTGAGAGTATCATCTGGAAATGACAAATAAACGTGCACATATGTATGTATTTATGTATATATTACAGTTTTTCAATGACACGTTTGACAATAGCAGTGTATGGAGCAGAAGCTTCGGTCCCAAATGTAATTATTCGGTTTGTTTTAAGAAAGTCTAAGATACATGGGAATAGCAGATAATGAAAATCTGACAAATAAAATTTAACGTTTATTTCCAAACTCGTTCCAACCTCAAAATCTTTATATTTCATGCGAACTCAGCGTAATGGACGGACATCATTGACATGAATCGGACTCAGCAAAAAAGACAATAGCTCACACATCGAATCATTTAGGCAATTTGAGCCAAACACACTGAAATATTATTATATTTATTTTTTAACGAAATATTTATTTCATTTTCGAATGTTTTCTTCCAATTTAAAAGACATTTGCTAAATTAGGTAGGTATAGACTAAAATTAGTTTATGTAAGCGGACGAGCCCACTCACAATGTAGGAATAACAACACGTAGACGATTGAGACGTTCGTTTTAATTGGAAGAGTCAATACGCACTTTCCTCGGATCAAATATCACCACCGTTTATAAAAAAAAAACTACCAACCATCGCACCACAATCGCTTGATCGATGGAAAATCATAGGAGTGTATGTGTCTTCCATCGAAAAATTCTTAGTTGAAGACGTTTTATTTTCTCCTTTGCTTCGACAGCATCTTTAGTAAAATATCTCTTCAGGGCGTTGGTTCGACAAATTCGAGTAAAACATGATTCGAAAAATCAAGACGCAGGTAAATGAAAACAAAATGTTGCGCTGTTGTCATTGTGATGATGAGGTAGGTGATAATCGAACGATAAATTATTTATATAGTGTAATATCAAATTCGATAGCTTTCTGCTAGGCAATTTAGCAGAGCAGTAAGTAAAGTAATTTGTATCGGTCAACAGAAGTGTTGACGCCAGGCCCAGACTGGCCAGGTCCGCAGGTCCGCGATCGCGGAGGGGCCCCACATAACGTACAAAAAAAGTTTTTGTCTTATTAGAAGCTATTTTGTGTTCTTGGTAATGTTTTGTTTACATTTTCCAAATTACATTTTCCAAATTACATTTCCCAAAAAAAAATTACATTTTCCAAAAGTAGAACACGTCGCCGTATATCTCGCCGTTTATATGAAAGCTTTATATGAGCTACCGTGTTGTGAGTTGAGTTACGTTGTTGTGGTGTAATGCATCTTCTGCGCGGTGACGTGTGTGCAGCAGACAACTGCACAGTAAGGCTGCTTTCACACTATACGGTTTCACCGTACGGCAAAACACCGTACGGTATAAATCCGAATGGGTAACACGTTCACACTATACGGTTTACTAACGGTTTTTTTTTGTCACAAGCTAAATATCACCGTACAGTTTTTTGCCGTACGGTCAGAACCGTATAATGTGAAAGCAGCCTGAGGCTCTTGCAGATCAGCTGATCACTCAGTAGGGCCGCGCAAGCGCATATCGTCCTTCTCCTCCCCCCTCCTACATATGATAACATCCACCTCACACCATTGTTTTCAAGTCATTACAAGTCGATTTTATGCGATTCGGTTTGCTAAATTTGCAGCGCAGTTTTCTTTAGTTAAATGTTGAGTCGTTGAGAGTTGAATTTCAGTACATTATTTGATTAATTAATATTACGAACGGAACAAAAACAATGAAGAGAGCTTACAAGAGTGGTTTTCAAAAAAGAGAAGAAAAGAAGAAAAAGAAAGAAGAAGCTTTTCAGTATGCCAGTTCGATGTCTACGATGTCTACGTGGTTAAAACCATTAAGCTCTACCTCAGAGAGAAACGATGACACGACTGTAGGTAAGGTCATCGAAATTTTAGATTATAATTTTTGTTATGGCTTTTTTGAATTTTTTTTCTATTTATTCTACATGTTTAGGTCACGTACTAAGAACTTAGCAATATTATTTTTGCATTTTTTACTTCAAAGGTTTTTACTAATAGGGCTAATTAATTGTTATAATTTAAACAAAATAAACTGTATAAAAAACTTTCTCACATTGGGAATAAATTCATAACAGAAATGTGTTAAGGCCAACGTCATAAGGAGGTACTTTATGCAAAATGTGGATAGTTTGTCGGTTTATTCATCATTGGTCAAAATATAATTACTACGAGCAATGTTTGAACTTAATTATATTGTAACTACAATTAGTTATGATTTTGAAAATCATAATTAATTCTAGTTACAGTATAGTTAAGGGGATTCCCTAGTGATAACAGTGTTTTTCTACATTATGCTTTTTATAACCATAATCATTTTTTTAGTTTTTATTGCATGGTTTTATTACCTTAAAGCATTGTTCGTAATTATATTATCTGTCATTATTTATATCGCAGCTAAAGTGGGATGTTTTATTTCCAGAGGCTGAAAGGTGCACTTTACCGCCTTCAAATCAGGCTGTAACTGCATCAATTTCTTATTGTACAGTTGAAAGGAGTGAGGCTCCTGCTTGCAATCAGCCACATATAGACCGTCTCTTGTCGGCGAATCAAGCTCCAATTCTGATTCAAAAGATGATGAAAAAAATCAGGAGACCTGTGATGCAGCTAAGCAACAACTTGGGTGTTTCATTTGGCCAAACGAAAGTGATCCAATCACGATTAAAAAAGCGTTCATGGAAAAACACCCTATTCAAGTTGTAGAAAGAAAAGGTACAAAATTGCCATTTGAGCCTTCTAAACTTGATTAAAGACATTTGCCAAATGGTGAAAAAATACACTGTAAATGGTTATGATATTCAATTTAGCTGAATAAAGTGTACTGTTCGTGCTGTATGGCTTTTGGAGATAAAGGACACAGAGACTCTACTTTTATTACTGGTTATGATGTTTCTTCAAAAAATGTGTATAAATCAGTAGAAATACACGAAAACTCTACCCATCATGAACTTGCTGCGAAAGCAGCTTTTCAAAGTCAAAAGGGCTATGATATTTCAACTCTCCTGAATACCAACCAAACTAAACAGCATGAAAGAGAAATTCAAACTACAAGATTGGTTATCCAACGTTTGATAGACATAGTTTTGTTTATAGGAAGACAAGGCATTGCCTACAGAGGTGACGAAGCAGAAGCAGCCTACGCTCTCGATTCTTTACAAAATCATGGTAATTTCCTTGAACAGGTCATGTTGGGGGCTTAATTATGATGTAATTTTGCAAAGCCATGTAAAAAAATGTATCGAATACAGCAAAAAGCACAGAATAAAAATAAAGGACAAAAGAGAAGCCACAGAAAAGCAATCTAATAAGCCCATTGGACGAGGATCAATGTTGACTTTTTTATCAAAGACTTTCATTAACAAGCTAATCAAGAAAATTAGATCGATGGGTCGAAACATTATTTTGAAAGACCTCCAGGATAGCATTATCTACAGCGTAATGGTGGACAACACAAAAGATATAGCTGTAATGGACCAATTGGTAAAATGCGTCCGCTATGTCGTTCAAGGAAAAGTGTATATAAGACTTTTAGAGATTGCAGTTGTTGATGACTCAAGTGGACTAGCGTTGTCCGAGCTTATAAAATTAAAATTATCTGAGTATGGCATTGCAACGTCAAATATTATTGCTTGTTCGTTTGATGGAGCCAACAACATGAAAGGCTGTTACAATAGGCTACAAGCCCATTTAAAAAAAGAAAATGAAGACCTTATTTATGCTCACTGTATGGCACACGTACTGAACCTAGTTGTAGCTGACTCAACAGTAAAGTTACTACAAGCTGAGAACATGTTTGGATTAGTGGAAGAATCTGCGGTATTTCTAAGCTCATCGCACAAGAGAATGGCCGTCTGGGAAAAGGAAACAAAAAGAGAACATACTGCTCATGACAAGTTGTACAGATTGCAAAAGGCAATTAAGGAATTAAGGACAATGAATTTCTTCTTCTTTATGCTTAAGTGCCAAAATAGCGTAAAAACGCGTTTTCATTGTTTTCAAGCACCTAATTTTCAAAAATTTTCCAACGTTTGCTGGGGGTATGGACCCCGCAGTAGAGGGCCCCTTTACAGATTTTAGCTGAGGGCCCCAAATGGTCCCAGTCCGGGCCTGCTTCTAAATGTAAATTTTCCCACTCAACCGCTTTCCCACAATTTGGTACTTGGCTACACGAATTTTTCGCACGCACCGTTGCTAACCGTTACACCGTTAGAACCGTTAATATGCCCCACGTTGGGCGCCAATATATCTTTATTGCAAAAATACGACATATAGATGATACTGATCAAACATAGATCAAACAAGGATAAACATATGTATGTATGCAATGTGTTTATATCAGATATGATTGCTTTCGGACAGTCGTTTAGTCACTAACTCACAAATGTGCTTTGTATGGAATTGCTTAATTAACTGGCCTGAGTTCATACATGTAGGTTGCAGAATTTAAGGGTCATCCGTTGTCTATACCACTGGTGAAAAAAATTTTTGTCACCGACAACAATTTCAAAACTCTAGCGCACCTGAACCGCTAGAAACACTAATGTTCGAAGAACAGTGGAAGAATCGTGCAGGTTTTGAGTGCATATTCCACCACATGTGCTGCTTATTACGGCCAAACTGTTTCAAATGCCACGTTTTACTTTGGTCTCTAGAATGCTTTATAACTCATATGGTAGAAGGCTTCAGATATTACCACTGGCATGGGTTTCAAAGTTTATGAAAGAAAAACACTTGTTAATTATATTCGTTATCAGTTGCTTATTTCACCAAACTTTGAAAGCAGCATCTCATATAACATCAATGAAGAAAATGCTCAGTGTCTGCAGCACTGTAACTGAAGTTGGTGTTCGGGGCTGCGATCCGAAAAATTTGCAGAACTTAGGGAATTGAAACATCGGTTATTTATTTTCATTGTAAATGTTTCCGGTATGAATACTAACTGTAAGCATTTATTGATACAAAAGTAGCACAACCGACTCGTGCTGGCAACCTTTCGCCAGTATCAAAGCCAAGAATATATCAAATCTGCTTCACGTTGTTTAATTACATTCGAAGTTATAGGAGTATAAAGAAATTTAGGGTTACCTGCAGCGAGTTTTTTCAAATGATCGAAAGCTTAATATTTGCTGTTTATTGTCACTACAATATCATTACCATTTGAAAATTCTACGATAAAACCGCTTAATAAAGATATTACAATAAAACACAAAACCAACAATAGCTGGCAACCCTATCGTGGCTTTTCAACCAAATTTGGTCTGAATAATGTTTATGACAGGTTTCATTAATTGTATGAAATTCGTATTGATTTCATGACTGCACTGGAAGTTATAGTGCAAAAAGTTTTATTTTCCTGAGCGAATTTTCAAAATCAAAGACACAAAAATTACCATAGCTGGCAGCACCAATAAAATTTTTCAACCAAATTTCCATCAAACAGAGATTAGAGTTAGGTTTAGCTACTGTGTCAATTTCATGAAAATCTGGTAACTTATTCACATTTCATAGGGCAAAAAGCAGTTTTTTTTCTTTGTAATTTTTCAAGATGGCACCACTGGCACAGAGTTGCCCACAATTCAAAATCGCTTCTATCAAATCTGGTCTTACTTAAGTCCAATGCATTCTGTAAATTTTAGCTGTATCTGATTATTGATTCGTGAGTTTCCGTGAACAGAAGTTTTTGATGCTAAAAATATAGGTTAACTTGGAGAAGGTTACCGTTCTTGTCCGACATGAAATTTATTTAGTTTTATTTTGAACGTGTAGATAAAACATAAGATTTATATACAGATTGGTTTTATTGTAAGAAACGGACATTTTTTTGAATATTCGATGGTTTGAATGTTTTCACTTCCAAATTTTTTTTTTCAAAATGAAGACACCAAAATTATCATAGCTGGCAGCTCCAACCGAATTTTTCGATCAAATTTCTACCAAACGTGGCTTAAAGTAAGGTCCAGCAATTGTGTGAGTTTCGTCAAAATCGAACGATTCAATCAGAATTTATAGGGCTAAAAACAGTTATCTTTTTTAGTGGTTTTTCAAGATGGCAACACTGGCACAAAATCGCCCGCATTTCAAAATCACTTCTATCAGACCTGGTCCTATTTAAGGCCAATACATTCTGTGAATTTCAAATAATTCTGCTCATCGGATCGTGAGTTTCCGTGAACAGAAGTTTTTGATGCTAAAAATATAGGTAAATTGGGCAAGGGTTACCAGGCGTGCCCGTTATACCATATCTTTTTTTTTTTTTGGTTATGTAAACAAAGCACAAGATTTACATATGAATGGCTGTTTTTTGAAGAAACGGCATTTTTTCAAGAGAGACGATGATTTGGAGGTTTTCACTTTCAGTGCCTGCCCTAGCTACAGGGTTGCCAGCACGCTCATTAAAAGCTACACAAATCTACAACTGAATAATATCAATATGTCCTAAAAATTTCGTAATGATTGAATAGCTCTGTCAAAAGTTATCGAAATTTAAAAATTTTCAAATTTTCCCGTTCGCTTTTTAGGCACCCAGCGCACACATAGGGTTAAAAAATTCCAAAGCATTATCCGATTCATATGTAAAACACGTTAGAAATTTATTTCGTTAACTTTATTTTTGCGAAAATCATTTGTGCACGAAATAATAGGTATATTAAAAATATCACTTAAATGGCCGCCGGCGCCAAAAGGTTAACAATAACTGACATTTAAAGAGACCTGAACCTATTCTGCATATACACCAATGTATCCTGAAAGTTTCAGCTCAATCGGATGGCGCGTTCCCGAGATTATCTCACTGAAATTTTTTGTACATATATATATATATATATATATATATATATATATATATATATATATATATATATATATATATATATATATATATATATATATATATATAGAAATATGAATTTTTGGCCGAATCGATTTTAATACTAATGTTCTTCGAACATTAGTAATAATATGGTGGATAGATATAATATGACCGAAAACTACCTCATGGGAAACAACCGGTTTATTGGTGAACTGAAGACGTAGTGGCACTGAAGATATATGCAGTACAAGCGTAGGACTCAAAGTTCTGTTGGTATGCCAGACCATCTCAAACTTCAGCAAAGTGACTTCTGCATAAACGTTAGAAATGCTTTTTAATCAGCGAGGTGGATTGACATGCTAAAAAACTCTCGAGCGATATTTCCAAGTAGAAGGCTAATTGTTAGATACAGGCAGCACTACGTAATCTCAGAAAAAAAAAACAAGGCTCTGGGGATAGATGGAACTACTCTAGAGAAAAGGTACCTACCTATAAAACGATGTCTACCCTTTGATATACAAAATATTGGCAAAGGAGTAGTTACCAGATGATTAGCGAACAGGAATAATAGTTCCTAAACGCAAACAAGGAGACTTGTTGAGGTAAGAAAAGAAGAGAGTCATCATCAGAATCATAAAAGAAAACAAAAGCCTTACTTTGAATGTTTTATTAGAGGTATTAGGGTAACTTCCGAAGCAGACGGTCTACAAATGACCAAATACTTTGAGTTTACCATGTGCTAGAAAAGTGCTGGGAATACAACGTTCATATCCACCAATTTTTTGTAGACTCTAATGCTACGTAATATTGCTCTGAAATACGTCACCAGGAAGACACCAGCTGACACCACTGCTATGCTAATGTTCAATTCTACACAATTAGTAGTGTACGCTAATGACATCAAAACTATCGGACGATCAATCTCCGATGCTAGATCAACATTTTTGAGCCTAGAGATCGAAGCAAACAAAATAGGCCTAGGAGTCAATGAAACACAATTCATAGCTCAAACGAGAAAGAACACTCCAGTTTGACGAAATTACACAAACAAAAAAACATATAAAATTATAAAATAATAAGAGACTGGTACCTCAAATATGTAGATAATTTTATATATTTAGGAGTCAAATTGAGTAGAAAAAGCGTCGAAAAGGACCAGATTGGACGATGCCTAGACGCCGCAAACTAAGTATACTGCTTTATGCTTCCTATTCTTAGGTCCAGAGACGTTCACAGAAAAAATAAGCTTCACATTTACAAATCGCTCAGTGGACCAATGCTGTTATATGGAAGTGGAACATGAAACCAGAAAAAAAAAACAGAATGGAACGATAAGTTTTATGAATTATTTGATGACCCACTAAAAAAAGCCGGTTCGGGAAATTCTTTGGAGCAAATTTTATGGCTTTGATGCATGGCATGGATCAGGACACTTGCAGCTTAAGGGTTCCACCAAGGGTCAGTCTGACCCTCCATGAGACTAGAGAACTAATGAGGGGAGGACCATCAGTGACGCCACATCACATGCAAACATAAAAACGCAAAATGTGAACGGCGTAGCTAATTTAATTTTTCGAGATTTGAGCAAAGCCAAACGCTTGGTGCAAAATTTTGAATACGGTAAATATCGCGTCTGCATGTTTCCTTTTTTGTTCTTGCTTGAAACAAAACTTTCTCACTTAAACTTGTCTGCAGATTCTAAAATATATGCGTGTTTTAACAGAGAGTAAATTTTGAACATAACATATTTTATTACTGTGTGAAGTCTTGAAATTCAATAGAGTTTTCAAATGCTTTCACAATGCTCATTTGTTTGCTTTCAGGTAGTATAAGTGTTTCCCGAATCGAACATAAGCAGCATGGTTTTGAAATCAAGCACACATGTTTATCTTGTTTCAAAATATACAGCAGAAGTATAATATTCAGAAATTTTCAAATTTTTAACCCTCCTCTATTTTTTGCAATTGGGCTCGGGACCGGCTTCAGTGGAATTAGGTCATTTTTGATTTCAACCTCGTTGATTTTGCTTCTCACATGTCTATTAAATATCGAAACTTTTGAAACTATTCAAACATTTTATATCATAACTGCTTGATTTTGGTTTATTTTAGCAGCTTCCTTAATTTTCTGATGAGTTGCGCCACTGATCGAAACCATACACTGAAAAAATACATGGCTCCAGGCGCCATAATTTATGGACTTTATGTGATAAAATATAGCACCACATGCCATAGTACATGGCGAAAAGTTCATAGGAGCAGACGCTATGCTTATAGCCCTCTACGCCATGCACTTTATGCAAACTAAAGCACCACAATATAGGTCTAATAAAAAATGTAACTCTTAATTACCTGCACGCATGCTTAACACCAGATATGAATACCTCGAAATAATTTTTGTTTTCATTTTTTTTTTCTTTTTCATAGTGCTTCCCAGACAACTAGTTTGTTTGGAAAAGGGAAAACACAAAGTTTTGCGTGCTAACGACATGTGGTGTTCCCAAGTGGCCCCCCATCTAAGTACTAACTGCGCCCAACACTCCTTAACTTCGGTGATTTGACGAGAATCAGTTGTTCAGGGTGGTATGGCCGTATATTCAAATATACCTATACTTCAAATAACGAACAGAATCAAAATTTTCTCACCTATAAATGAAGCCATATGACATGGCTCATGGTACTATGTAATATGGCATTTGGGGCCATAATTTCGGCGCCATGTACTTATGGCGTTGGGAGCCATACTGCATGGCTCAGGGTACTATGTACATAGCGTTTGGCACCATAAATACGGCGCCATGTTACATGGGACCACGCGCTATGTAGATTCTGACATTATGGCGCTGGGAGCCATATTGCATGGCTCAGAGTACTATGCGCATGGCGTATTGGACCATAAATAATGCGCTATGTTACATGGTTCTGGGCACCATGTGGATTTTTTTCAGTGTTGTAACTATGGTTAGTCATTTCCGACAATGTAAACAAATCATCGATGCACCAACTGTTCTTTCATTTTACACGAAACCTGCAGAAGTCCTGCGGATTTTTTTGCTCACTGAGATCAATTTAGACCGTACTACATACAATTTGAATATTTTTTTCATAAAAAAAAGACACGACAATCACGCTGAAAGCAAAGGCTTATTTTAGCTTGTTTATTTTATCTACGCACTTTTATTTCATTTTCTTGTTTATATTTTTTGCTATTTTGCGATTTGCACTCTAAAATACAAAAATTGAATATGATTGTAAACCGGAACCACTGATCAAGTTTAAAATCACTGCAGTACAACAAAATAAATCGCGTTTTAAATAACTTCCACTGAAACTACAACCAGTGGCGCGTAAAATTGACAACGACTTTTGATAGCTGAACCCAACCAGGCCCAGACCAGAGAGAATAAAAAAGCGCAATTTTGTCCTATTATACAGACAGGAATGTGGGGCCAGAAGAGTGGGGCAGGCCACTCTTTATAGTTTTCTACTCTCATGACCCTCCCATAAAACCAATTTTTATTATGATCACGAATAGCAATAAGTTTTTTGAATACCCTTTTCTAAAAAAAAAAATTCTAGCGCATCAAAACCCCTAGAAAACTGAATTTCGAAGAAATTATCTTTGAGTGACAAAAAAATGTGGAAAGACGTTTTACACTTTTTTGTAGTATCATATCAACCAGTCCTTATCCAAAGCAACAACAGTGCTGGCAATACTTTTCAAACGAAGCAGCAATCAGTTTATAAAAAGCTCATACTTAAATATACTTATCCTTTGAATTTCGTTCTCTTCGCAGGATTTCATCGAAAGTTTCAGCGGTTAAAACTTGTTTGAGGCTGCCATCCGAAAAATTTTCAAAACTCGGAAAACTTTAGAAATTGGTTCCTTTTTTATTTTATTATTTTATTATTGCAAATGCTTCGCATATGAGTATTTAATTTGAAGCATCTGTTGGTGCAATATTTACAAGAATGTCTGATGCTGGTTACCCTGTACTAGCAGCAAAGCAAAATATAATTATTATAAAATAAAAAAAAAATTTCAAAAATGGTCAAAGCTGACAGCCTTTTCATTATTTTTTACGAAATTCCTACGACATCTGGCTTACATTAAGATTCATTTACTGCATGAACTTCGTTTTGATGTCATGGCTGGACAGGAAGTTATACAGAGAAAATCTTTATTTTGCTGAGCGAATTCGCAAAATTTAGAAGACAAAAATTACCATAGCTTGATAGATGTTGTCTAAATTGAGGCCCTAATATTTTGCGAATTTCGTTAAAATGTGATGGCTGAATCCGAAGCTATAAGGCAAAAAACAGATTTTTTTCTCAGTGATTTTTCAAGATGGTACCAGTACCACAGTGTTGCTTGCATTTTAAAATCACTTCTATCAGACCTGGTCCTAATTAATACCAACATGTCCTGTACATTTTTTTATGATCGGATTGTCCGGTCATCAGTTTTCGTGAATAGAAGTTTCGAGTGCTAAAAATACAGGTAATTTAGTGATGGGCTGCCGTTCTTGTGCACCGCGGAATTTTGAAAATTACAATTTGACATGATAGACAAATGCTAAAATTAATCACTGATTTGAATTTTTTTTTAATAAGCAAATTGTTTCGAAAATCCATGTGTGTTAAATTTTAGTCAACATCAATACGCTCTGCCTACTTTTAGGCACTCAGCACCCACACACGGTGTGGGTGCTGAGTGCCTAAAAGAAAATATAATTTCCAACTCTTTATCATAGGCAAGCTTAAAACCTATAAGTTTTCATTCCCAATACTTTTTTTTAACAAAAATTTACACTGCTTGGAAATATAGGAGTAACTGAAAATTCACTAAAATGCTCGCCGCCGCCAAAGGGTTAAAGATATCTGAATTCTATTAAACCATGGACCTACCCACTATATACATCTATGTCCTCCGAAAATTTAAGCTAAGTCGGATCGGCCACTAGTATAATTAGGTAATATTATTATTATTAATTTTCTTTAGCGAAATGATTCCGCTTTTTACTAACAAGCACTTGAAACTTGTTAGACAATATATAATACACTTATTAACAAGCTCTTGTTACTTGTTAATTATGAATAAGAGACAACTGCTTCGTTTGGTTGTTAAAACTCAACTATTTTATTAATTTGTTTGACTCTATATATACAGAATTAAAATTGATGATTAAACCATCGTATTACAATCAATAAAATCAAATAGGAAACATTCTTACAAAACCATTTTGATGACTTTACATTCTTGCTTGCATAAGTACTTTCTACAAATCAGCAAACTGTTACAAGTTATTAATTCTAGTAACCTATATTTATGCACTTGACTGAATTATTATTATACATGCATGTCTACAATCAACAACATTTTACTGTTTACATTTAGTTTGGCTCGAACGTGACCTAAATAGTGCATGCTTGCGCAAATAAAAATGAAATTTATTGCCAAGTTCAATAATACGAATAATATGTATAGATTTTTGTATATTAGCCTAAATGTGAAACTAAACAAATATTGTTATAATATTATTATTACTTATTTATAAATAGCTGAAAGCTAGTGTCGTTCGTAGCCTGAGGTAGATATTAAGTGGCTATTTGTCACAATACAATTTAAGATACAGTAAGATGATCTTAAATCATTTCGCTGATGATAAACATAGCGCACTCCTTTGTTGTACTCGTGTTAGTTCGTATTTATATTTGAGAATACAGTGCCGCCTTAATTTTTGTAAAGTTCTGCACAAGAAACAGCTCGGATGCGAATCTTTGACAATATTGTATTATAACTTAATTGGAATGATAAAAAGCAAAGCACAGAAAAAAATGCAATACCGTTCTTGAGAACAAAGCACACAACCTCATGTTCAACTAAGTGAGAGCTTTACAATCACATTATTTCATTTGCTTCAAACAACACTTTCAGTCCTCTCATGCGATGTATAAAGTTTGATAGACAGATATAAAGTTTGCGAAACTAACTTAATTATTTTTCTTACTTGTAATTCCGCAACTTGTCAAGATCACAATAAGCTGATAAACAAAACGAAAATCCCAGCAGATATTTCTTGCTGCGCGCTGTCGTTCATGCCATAGTTAACTTTCGAGCTTTCAGAAGCAAAATTAAGTGTAATTGTGAACGTCTTGTGTGAACCATCGTGTACACATGGCTCAAATTGAATTGTTCTTATTGTTGATTGCTTGGCGTCACAAGCAACATAAGTTGAAGTCAACATTGTCCGATATTATCCCATCTAATGCCCTAATTATTTCCTTTGTGTTCTTCTTTCTGTTGCTAATTTAGTGTCTGCTACAGTCTAAGAGAGTGTTGTTGTGGAAAGCAGCCGAGAAAATATATTAACCTGAAGGTATCTCAACTTATAAGGATACTGGCTTCAACATCACCCAAAATTGAATAATTTTTCAAGGAGATGTCTGGTCACCACAATGATAACGGTTCATCATTGCTCCATGTTACCTCTTGTGTTCCATTCAGTTTGTTCAATATTTTGCTGCGTTCATGTTATATGGTTTTCTTTATACTTGCCGAGTCCCTGGAGCTTATATAGCTCGGTACAACGAAATCATCATCGTTGTGCTATAATCACATTTCGTTTTACCGTCCAACAATTCTGCTTGTCTCAAATTCTTCCATTGAGATAGTTTTGTCCTGGTCACAGGAAACTGCCAGAAGTACATAGCTGTAAACTTTCCTAAAGGGATTTGAACTACTGCGAAAACTTTTTCTTTTATTGTGAAACAAAAACTAATACACGCCTTGATCCCTTTTCTTGCGACGGCGACAGAGGTCAAATCCTCTGGGGGGCTCTACATAACAGCCATCTTGCTAAGGAAAAGTCATAGGAAAAAACTACTTCCATTTTTTTTCGGGAATATCTTCGCAGCAGCTACCGCGTACTTCGATTTTCTTGGTTTGGCCTTGGTTTGCTTCGTGCAGGGACACTAGGATACTTCCAGCGGTTTCAAGTGTATAAACGTTGCCAAATCGCAAACCATAATTCGTGTGGAATAAAAGTTGCACAGTGCAGCGGAATATGACAAAATTCTAGGGAATTTTCATAATGATGATTAGCTTGGGACGAATTTTCTGATTTATTCTTTCTGACGAGTCTGCATACAGAATTAAACGGAAACGAAATGCAAGGTGAGCAGGATTAAGTGACATAGTTATGTTTACGATCGTTTCGTGGAAGAGATGAAATAGTTTTTGAAATTATTTCTGGCAGGATGAGGAGCAAATAATTTCAAATGCTAAGTAGAGCATTCTTAACAAGTTGGCGATTTAAGCAATTTCGTGTCCGTTAAAGTATTGTGCTTGAAGTATCAACGAATATATTCAAATAAATTTTTCTAAAAAAAATTGGTTGAAAATCAGCTTTATGTCTGTACTTACCAAAGCATTTGGCTATTGCTTCCTTTCTGAAACGAATCATTAATAAAATAAATTAGACTTTTGATTTCTTTTCAATTAAAATTTTTTTGATGTTTGGAAAATAATCAAAACCAAAACCATTTTTAATCACATTAGTGTTAATATATCTTTTCAGTGCGAAGGTAGGTAAGTTGAAGTGGCTGTCGATCGATAGAGGCCGACTGACAAGCGCACATAGTCACTGAACTCAGGAAACCATCTGCTTCCTTTGATAAACTGCACAATCTCCTTTAGATCAATCAGAGATAAGATAATCGGATTTAAATGGAAGGATGGACCAAGTGCAGCCACCCTTCCCATCGTAAAAGCCACTGGTAAATGAGATAGAGGACGGATTCCTCTTTTAAAAACTCTAGTGCATCTGAATCCTTTGGAAAGGATTTCAGGAATTTCAAGATTTAAGAAAGCCAAACATTGCAAAGCTTTGAAGCAGCATAATATAACATAAACAAAGAAAATGCTTAGTGCTTGCAACACTTTTCCAGCACTGCAACTAAAAGTCTCCCAAAATTGCCAAACGTTGAAATCAAATAACTCTATCGATTTCGGGTTCAAAATAAGAAAAATGTTTGGAAACAAAAAATTTCAAGAACTTAGAAAATTTAAACATTGGTAGATTATTTTAATTGGAAATGTTCATGATATGAATTCTTAATGTAAGCATTTATTGATACGAAAAAAGCAAAAAACGCCTCGAGCTGGCAACCCTTTGCTAGCATCAAAGCCAAAAATATATCACACCCGCCTAACATTGAAATCAACCTACTCTACAATTTTCGTTTTGATTCGATGACTTAGTTATACGGCAAAAAGCTTTATTTTCCTGGGCGAATTTTCAAAACCCAAGACTCAAAAATTACCATAGCTGGCAGCACCAACCCAATTTTTCAACAAAATTTCTACCAAACACGGCTTAAAGTAAGATTCAAATCTGGTGACTGAATCAGAATTCTTAGGGCAAAAAGCAGTTTTTTTTCTTTATAATTTTTCAAGATGGCATCACTGGCACAGAGTTGCCTGCATTGCCAAATCACTTCTACCAGACCTGGTCCTACTTATAACCAATACATTCTGTGAATTTCAACTGCGTCTGATAATCGGGTCGTGAGTTCCCGTGAGCAGAGGTTTTTGATGCTGAAAATATAGGTAAATTTGAGAAGGGTTAGCGTTCTTGTCCCATGTAAAATTTCAAAAGTTTTTCTTTGGTTGTATAGACAAGACATAAGATTTGTTCTGTAAGTTTTATAATAATCCAATAATCTGGACGAAAGTTATCGCAATTCAACAATTTTAAAATTTTCCAATCTCATTTTAGGCACCTGGCGCACACATAGGGTTAAAAACTTCAAAAAAAAAATTGTCATATTCAACTTTGAAACACGTTCAAAATTTATTCCATAAACTTTATTTTTGCGAAAGTTATTTGTTGACAGAAAAATAGGTATATTTAAAAAATCACTAATGTTCTTCTTCACACCGCGGAACCACAGGCCAATTTAGTCTTCACGACCTATGCAACGACAATGGACAACGACTGGTCGACTTTGCGAGTAGCAGAAATCTCGTCGTAAGCTCCACGTGCTTCCCGCATCGTGACATCCATAAAAGGACATGACGACGGCCCGACGGCCACACCTTTAATCAGATTGATCATATTCTGATTCAGAAAAGGTGGGCCTCCAGTATTTTAGATGTAACATTCCGTGGAGTCAACTGCGACTCCGACCACTACTTAGTCAAGACTCGATATCGATGTCGAATATCACTGTCGTATGAGGCCAGAGCACGCTCAAGACGCAAGTTCGATGTCGACAAGCTTCGAAATAAGACGATGGAAGCCGAATAAAGATCTACTCTGGATATGGAGCTAGCTTCCACGCCTAACACCACGTCTATCAACGATGTTTGGCCTACTATCAAAAGCGCAGTGAACGCAGCAGCCGAAAAAGTAGTTGGATATACAGCCGGGCAACGCAGAAATGAATGGTTCGACGAGGAATGTCAAGCCGCGTTGGATGAAAAGAATGCGGCCTACAAAATCCACATTGAGCGACCGACTAGAGCCAAGAAAGAAAAATATGACGATCTTCGGAGAGTAGCTAATAGAATAATTAGACGTAAGAAACGAAAGCATTTTGACACCATGCTGAATAACATGAATGACAACTTTATGGCTAACAACACTCGACAAGCGTACGAAATAGTGAGACACTTAAAGCAAGGCTTTAAACCACGAACTAGCCTATGTAGGGCTGCCGATGGAAGCATCATAAGTGGCTCACAACAGGTGAAGGAAAGATGGGCGTCCTATTTTCAGCAATTACTGAACGGAAATATCCCCCTACCCGACGAATCGCCATCATTAATTGGCACATACCTTGACAGTGCCTCATCTCACCCCCCCCCCCCCCACACTGGATGAAGTCTGACAGGCCATGGACCGCTTGAAACCCAACAAAGCACCGGGCATCGATGGTATCCCCGTGGAGCTCCTGAAGACAGGCGGGATTTCCGTTTTAAGGGCAATCCATGGATTGGTGACAAGCATCTGACAACAAGAAACGATGCCGGATGAGTGGCGAAAAAGCGTTATATGTCCCATTCACAAGAAAGGAGATAAACCGCTATGCAAAAACTACAGGGGCATATCACTACTTTGTACGTCGTACAAGCTTTTGACAAAAATTTTAGAGTTAAGGATATCCCATCACGCTGAGAAAATTCTTGGTGAATATCAAGGTGGTTTCAGACGTGGAAGATCGACAACTGACCAAATATTTACGGTCAATAAAATTTTGGAAAAATGCTGGGAATTCAACATTGATGTCCATCAAATATTCGTCGACTTCAAACAAGCGTACGACAGCATCAACCGAACTGCATTATATAACATCATGCTGCAGTTTGGAATCCCAGCAAAGTTGCTACGACAGGTGAAAATGACCATGACCGACTCCACGTCACAAGTGCTGATTCAGAATAATATGAGCATCTCGTTTTCGACGAATACAGAGCTAAAACAAGGGGATGGATTAGCTCCGGTACTCTTTACCTTTGCGCTTGAGTATGTCATCAGAAAAATCCCCGTTGACGCGAGAGGAACTTTATTATTGAAGACGACACAGCTAGTAGCTTACGCTGATGACATCAATATTATGTCACGTTCGTTCAACGACGCTACAAAAACTACAATGGGCTGGCCACGTCGAACGAATGAGCGACAATCGAATCCCCAAAAGATCTCTCAAGGAGCGAGCGAGCGGAGCCAGGCCAGTTGGCAAGCCGCGCAAGCGATGGGAGGACTCGATAGATGCTGACAGCAGGTCATTTTTGGGAGCACCGAACTGGAGGACGCGGTCACTGAACCGAGACGAATGGAGGCGAATTATTAAGGAGGCTTAGGCTCGATTCGGGCTGTAGTGCCCCGATGATGATGAATGTTCTTCTTCGAACATTAGTAAAAATATTATCTAAGTCATTAGGTGGACTTACCACTACTTCGTCATAAGCGTAAGTGAACACAAGATCTAACCAAATACCGTTTTGGTTGGGAGCCGGACAAACTTGCTGCAAATCATTACCATAGAAGGTATTCATAAGGTTAAAGTCGTTGCGATCTGAAAGGTTTACAGGGAGCAGGTAAGTGTCATTTTCATCGGGAATGAAATATAGATTGGGGCGATTGAAATCTCCTAGAAATATAACTTTGACCTTTTCGTTTAGGGATAATACGAAGGAAGATACAGATTCGTATAAATGGTTGTATACCGATTCGTCGGATCTGGGTGAGATATAAACTACACCAATGTAAATCGACATATTATTCAAAGATATTTGAACAATTAAGTACTGGAACATTACGTTTGGTGTGATATCTATGCGTTTGCTTGGAAATTCGTGGCTCACAGCAATTAAGACGCCACCTCCTCGCGTCTGGCCTGTAGAGCAGTAGTCGCGATCATCTCTGTAAATAGCCCAGCTGCTGTCAAGAATTTACTAACAGAGTGGTCTGGTCTTTGAGGAGATGCAGACGTCATCAAGTTATTAATTGATATAGAAGTTCCCCTTGCCGCAGTGGATGCAACGTTTGCAGTCCCTTTGTTATAGTTTCTCGCTATTGCGAGCTTTTAGAGAAGAGGAAAAGGAAATATTAGAATCAGGCGATTTCAGCATTTTGGTACGGTTAGTAGTAACATTAGACGGACCGCTAAAGAGGCGGTCACGTCAAGTTGTCGGAGGCAGGGGGTCAGTATCTTTCAGAGAAGATAAGGAGTAAGGTTTATGCTTCAAGGGGATATCGCAGGTAAGGAAATTTGGATATATACATTTTTTCTTTACAATATTCTTTTTTGCCTTAAGCTATCGTCTACACCAAAAGCTGCTCGTGCACTGAGCGCGAACAAACAGAAGAGCTGGGCGCGAGCTGCGCGTGGGCTGCATTTGGGATACGACTTCACCGAAAATGTTCGCGGGTTCGGATGCAAGGCTCTGTTTGCGCGCAGATGCACTTGGTGTGGACGTGCAAACTTTGCATTTCGATTGCTCGTTGCGCTGCTTCTTTGCTTTCCACTCTCTGTTGGAAAGCACACGTGCAAAATGGCACTTAATACGGAGTAGACAAACGAAGTAGTTATTAATTAATAAATAAAGTGAAGAAATATCCTATTTTGTGGGATAACTCTAATCAAAAAAATTATTCTTATTTCTCTATTGAATTTTAAAAATTATATATATATATATATATATATATATATATATATATATATATATATATATATTTATATATATATATATCTATATATATATATATTTATATATATATATATATATATATATATATATATATATATATATATATATATATATATATATATATATATATATATATATATATATATATATATATATATATATATATATATATATATATATATATATGCATACTTACTTGGACAAAGTCGTACATGACAGATATGAGAGCATATTAAACTTCCGGTATAATTCTACTAATTAATTGTTTCGATACTTTGAAAAGATACGAAAGACTGATAAAACAGTCACCAGTAGTAAAAAAACGCAAAGTACTTGTAATTGCAAGTATTGTTTTTACGGTCACGCATGGCCGATAATTTGTATTTTTCTTTCCTACAATGGGCCCAATTTCGTCATAAAAAATCGAAATCAGATGATAAAATGCGTGTAAAATCGGGGATTTTTTCATTTTTTTTTAGAAAGTTCTGATAATAGTTATATAGGATGCTGAACGAATAACAATTTCTTCTTCATCAAAATTCATTTTGAACATTCACGGACTTATTTCGATATAACAATATAAAAATTCTGATTGGGAAGCAAAGAAGCAGTGCGCGTACAGAATGCACGCACGGAATCAAATGTGTACACTAAAAGTGCTAGCACGCAAGCTACTTTTCTGTTTGCCTGCTTGATGTGGACATTGCAGATGGAGAGCGCGTACATTGTTCGCGTTCAGCTCGTCTACAAGCATCGATGACGTCAAATCAGAGCGCGAACTGTGTGCGAGCTTTAGTGGATACGAGCCTTTACTCCTAATTTTGTTGCTGACTTTCTTCCAAGGGCTGAACGTGATTCCTTTCCAATCGAACCTGCCGCTATTTCCATTGAAATCAATAAAGAGCCAAGCATATTTGATTGGTATAAAAACCTTGTACCCCTTAAGTGATCTACATTTCCACTGGGGTAGTTGTTCGAGATTGTAATCGGTGATGCAAAAATCCGCTTTAAGAAGTCTTCCCCGCCATCTATCATCAGCATTTTGAGCAACTTTATTTACGTAGAATGCCATTCGGTTTTCCTTGTTAGGCAGTTTGGAGCATGCTTTCTCAACACGATTGTGCACATTAGCTGTCTTAAGTTTTTGTAGGCGAGTGGCCCAGTCGTGCTTGGATCAAACGGTACCGAATTTGTAGAGCGATGCAGCGTCGGAGTCTGTGGGTAAACGTAAACTAGAGCATGGAGCTGGTGGTGCAGTGCTGTTTATCAACTGTTTTATAGGTGAAAAAGCTTTGCCCTGCGTGTATGTCCTCTTACAGATTGTTGGGATACTACCATTAGCAGTTCCTGGTGTAGTAACTGCTCGTTCAACGCAGAATATTTGACATTATCATCAATCAGGATCTGCTGGGCGCCCCTCAAACAGTCGAGTTGGCCGCTCAATTCTTCAAACTTTAATAGTTGTGCAGAGAACGCATCAGTTATCGAATCAACAAGTCGTTTCATCATACTCGTGAGCTTTAACTCTACATTTTCTAGTATATCGGTGCCGCTAGCGTGGGAAAGGTTACTTGATTTTGTGGACGATAAGAATTGTGCAGCAATAGATTCCATTTTATCCGCTTATTTATCAATTTTCTCGTCCAACGTGTCGAAAGACTTTCATACGTTTATGTTTTTGTTGTTGTGGTTGGACGTGGAAAGAGCGGACGTAAAACCATCGAAATGCTGTGCTAGTTCGGTAAAAATTTCCTTATTTGCTCTTGTCTGGGCTAGTTGTTTAGAAATTACCTTTTTCAGCATTCGGCGTCCCAATAAAGTTGTCATACAGACTCTTTAGGTGTTGATCAACATTTTGGCAGTCTGTACATATGAAATGGTTGTCAAGATAAGGTCGATACGAATCTTTTGGAGCGCCCATGCAAGCGGCATGCAATTTTCTGTTGCAGAAAGCTTTGCAAGTCCCAAATTTCAATGTGTTATCAAAAGCAAAGCAGTTCTCTAGGCTGCACTTGAAATTCATTATGCGCGCAAATTGGGTTGAAAAAGTGCCCAAAATTATGCAAGTTTTTTATTTGTAGCGTATGCTGATTTGTTCGAAGGAAAGCCCAAAGCTTGGTAGTCAGCTCTGTAATTGCAACATTGTTAATACCATTTTATATGTCTTTCCACTCACCGGAACATGAGTGAAAAATGTTATATTTTCCGCTATCAGAGGTGTTTTAAATTTTTCAGAGTCATTTTCAGATATGAGTTCACTATCCAATCATAGGCGGGCCGTGGCTTAAAATCTGGCAGGGGCCAGGGACTGAAAGGTTCAACACATGCGATGATTTTTTTTTGTTTGTACACGTACTGTTCATACAACTTATATAATTTACTAATACATTATATATTTGTTGATTTATTCTTTATTATTTGCTAATGCATTATCAAGTAAACTTCTTGTTTGTGGATACGTATGAGCTACTACCACATGCATATAATGTGAACGGTAGGTATGAACTACACATGAAGAATCAATGACCACTAAGAAAGAAAGCTTGTATGAATTATCGGGAATAGAATGGAAATAATTAGAAATGTAAGAATATTTTTTCGTTTAAAAGCTAAATATATTTCAACTCATACTTGAAGAAGAGGATAGCTTAGCTTCAAAATATCTTTAAAAAAATTGGAATATATTAAGCTTAGAAGGAAGAAACTGATCTCTTGGTTCAAACATTTGTTACCTAGAAAACCTAGAAAAATCGAAAATAATTTGGCAAGAATAAAAAAACTGTAACTTATTCTTTTCGAGCCATTTGGTTTGCAGGAATATCTTTGTAGCCCTAACTGCGTGTCCGAGGCTAGATGAAACAGCAAAACCTTCGAAACTAGTGCTTTTTGCTGTTTTCCGTTTTCACGATCCCCTGATAAATGTGAGAGTCAGACAGTTCTTTTCTGCGAATGACTTAATTTTTTCCCAAACTACATACAAGTCTTCTCGCTAACTTAGTAGTGTTCCATTCACAAGATCTATCCCATCCCTAAGAATTGCGTTTTTAGTTTGGAAATATGTGCTTAACATTTTCGTTCTAAAAAGTGAAAGATGAAAAGATTTACTACAAATTTAGGAATACTGATTGAATGAAAGATCCTCAATGAATAAACTGAGTCGTTGTATTTTCCCTCATTCATTTCTTTCTCTAAAACCTCTTTCATAGTCCCATAGCTATTGATCACATATTTGCAATTGTGAAATCTCATTGACTAACGAGTCGAGCTTAAACTTCTCATTCCACGCCTTGTGTTAAGACCAACTGTCTCTTCAAGCCGCTTTAACAATTCGTGTTGTGATGGCTTCGTAGGTAAAGGAATTCGATGGCATTGAAAAAGGATGTACACGTTTCGATTGTGAAAAATGTGTCCATCAAAACCAGGATAATTTTATGAGCTAGACAGTGTAAAAATGTGGCTGCAGGGTGTTTCATCTTAATTTAGATTTGCAAACTACCTTTTTGTCCTGACATGACACTAGCCCCATCATAAGACTGTCCAACAACAGACAATTCGCTAAGTCCGTAGCTGTCTAACAGGCTCAAAATTATATGTACTAAATACGAGGCATTTCTAGCTCTTGAACAGTCTACAAAGCTTGAGAACCTTTCTTCGACTGCTAGCTCTTTAGCAAATCTGACAACCACGGAGAGTTGTTCCTTCTGTGGACCCTTGTTGCGTCTGCCAAAATGGATATCAATCCGCAATCTTTTATTTCAGCTGTATTGTCCTCGCGAACGGTTTCAGCAATTATTTTCATCAATTCAGTTTGTGTTTTGCTACTACAGTAGTTCGCAGCCTTGTTTTAAATATTAATAATGCACAAAATTCAAAAAAAAAATCACGGTTATCACTGGCACCACTTTCATCATGTCCTCTGAAAGCACGTCTTTGGTGACTGAGACACGTCGTAAGGTCGATAACCTTTTCCAAATAATTTCGGTTCATCTTGACAATATACCAAGATTGTTCAAGCACCATATCATTTACTGTCTTCCAAGCACTATTAGAGTTTTCAGATTGTGCATGAATTTTACTATCCGGATAATTTCTCCAGATCGCGAAGTTTGGTTGAGCTGAAATTTTGGTGTACTTTTGGCGACAATGGAAACTCTATGGAAAATTTCGCATTGTGATAACTTCACACCGAGTCATCAGATCATCACAAAATTTACAAGACTCATCAATGGGCACAAAAAATAAGTTTCTGCCGTTTTCAAATAATGTCTGGGCAACTTGGTAGCTACCATAAGTACGTCAACACAAATCTTTCACACGGCTGTTAGAATAAAACGCAAATAATTGATGAATTTGATACTATATTTATATATTCAAATCTAAACTTGTAAAATTCTCAATCGCACAAAAATCGCACCAAATTATTTATATTTTTAGCACCTGGACATTGCGTTTACGGTATCTCTCGACCAGATAAAATTCATAGGATATACTGGTCTTGAGTAGATACAGGTCTGACAAAAGTTTAATGAATATGATAAAAACCATGTGGCGGCTGTGTCACTATGAAAAAACGCTCGGTGAAATTGAAGTGCTATACCTTTTAACTTCCGATGCAGTTATCAAATTATAATAAAATTCACACACATTTAACCTGAGTGTAAACCAAGTAGGTCATAGTTAGCATAAAAGTGGCAGGGATGCCATTTTTATTCGTGAAATGACTTCGAAAATTGTATTCTACGTTAATTACCTTATTGCCTACCATTTTAATACGACTATGTTTTGTGAAAAACATAATTGCATATAACGCCAGTTTATAAAAGTGTTTTTATCTAAATACCTGTATATTGCCTAGTTGGAATGAACAGATAATCTTAATAAAAAAAAAAAGATAATTGGCGAGGTGCTTTTCGTCTTTTTCTTAACGTTTAACTTGTCGAAATTAAATATTGCCGTCCATTTCTCGAAGTAAAACCCATAACATCGTAATTAATACCGCAAATAACACAGTCTTTATGTTATAAGTAGTGTGTATGCTTTGGTATAGGCTTACACTACTGCACTACTCAACTCTTGCTGGAACCACAAACACCTAAGAGGCGAAAACTTAGGTGTCTGCTGTTGGAAATATCTATTTTTCAGGGAGGGGCCAAGCTAGGGTCTGGGGGGGTCCCGGCCCCCCCCTGGCCCCCCCTGCGGCGCGCCTATGTATCCAATACTCGTTTTTATACTTAATTCTAATATTCATTGGCCGAATGTAGAAATTGGAAATGTTTAAAGTTTCAACGACGCTTCGATCTGATATCAATAATTTTTATCGGTGGGTACCGATGTTCAACGCACAACACTTGATGTTCAACCGTTGCAGACTCGTAAACTCATAACTGACTGAGCGGCGCAAACTTGTTTTGCCGCGAGGAGGCATTACCGCGTTTTCTCACCCTGAAGGGCAAATGATTAAAATTTTCATAAGGTGAAAAAGGTCGCAAACGAATAACCGCACGAATATGACTGATAAATCCAAGTTTAAAGATTATAGGGATAGATAGAGTATCGGACTAGTGGAAGAAAGAACACACTAGGTTTGGTAAGAAAACTTCTTCAATAAGAGGTCAATCAGCATCAATGACCCGTCACGACGACTACAGTCGATTAATTGACCAGTGACAGCACTTCAAACACTTGACACAAAAAATCAAACACTTGATTCTTGAAATTTCACACGGTTTTTGATTTTTCATGCAGTAGTTGCATATGCATATACTATACTTTATTATTATTATCATATTGCTCTCTTGATTCAGGTTTTTTTGCTTTTCAAGTATCTAGGTTTAAAATTTTATAAACTATTTACTAGCATTTATATTTTTTTCTAACTGATCTGTGTTTGTAATTGGGCTCATTCTATCAAAATGGAAATAAATTAATAAATAGATCAAATACTAAACATAATTTTCTCCTGTAACATAGTACTTCTTAGCAGAACGTCCTTCTACAGCAATAAATTTTGTTTTATTTTAAACTATGAAAAAGTTAGTTCTCTAAACAAATAAGTAAAACTTGCACCGAAACAAAAACTAATATTGCAACATCCGTTAAATAATCTCTATTCCAATAGATTCTACCGTTTTTGTGATTTATTATTTAATATTTGCATAGATATGGCACAGCATCTTTTCGGAACAGCATTGAATTATTGACTTTTATCTTTTCGAATGGATTCCATTATGTCTTTTATCCACGAACTTCTGCTACATTGCACTTGTAACATTCCTTGAAAACGGTCTACGCATTAAGTATTCATCCTTGCATATTTAAATCTTGTCAAATGGTTTCTCTAGGGCCTCGATCTTGCAATCTGCTATTGTCATACCCACCGGCTGACTGACTACAATGAATTTGCAATACAGCCTGAGCACTTACATTTTATTTGTGGAAAACGTCTAAGCTATTCGGGTCGAGTAATCTCCAGCCGTATTGCCGTTCTTGAAAGCTTGAACAATTTAAAATATTCAGAGTAGTCAAGATGTTCTTAGCGATATCGATTTTTTATGCGGCGCTAAAAGCAGGGGAATGGAAGTCAATGACAAAGATAGATCAGTTTAATTAGAGATAATAGCGTAGGTTAGGTTGTAGATGTGTGTACATTTTGCCGATTCTATACTTTCTGTTTTCGTGAATAGCATATTTTTGTATCCCGATGACACCATGTTACTCTCGCAGTCGATCTGATCTCAAATAAAACACAAAGCCATGTTTGAAATCAGTGCGTCGAAAACATCCGAAGACAACTTTACAAAACTGGGATTTCGGTGAATTTCAAGTAAATGTGGTTGAAAATTGCTTCCGGTTATACCATAGTTCCTTTCCATAAATTCGTCTACGAAGAATATACTAGATCAAAAATATTCATGTCACGTGAAGGACATAACATGAGGATATTTCTCACGTACGATAACGTAATGCAAAAAAGTAGGTATGACTGCCTCGCAGTCGCTACAACGTAGTGGCAGCTTATTCGGGTGGATTTTGAAACTTGTGTCTTAGTCCATTTAATCTTTTTATTTTTGATTGTGATAGTATTACACCAAAGTCATTGCCTCACACGTAAACGCCATTGAATGTATCTCCTAGCTGCTGCGGAGTGTCACCACTCAGTCCCACCAAATGTATTTTATAAGGCCAATATAAACTGGAAAGATATAAAATGAAGACACTCTGCGGAGATAGTGTTTACGTTTGTACGTACATATGTATGTGAACAAAATGTTTTTCCGATGACAAGCAAATACAGAACCAAATACGGTACACAAACTGAATCCATTTCTAGGGACTAAAGATAAAAGACAAGGAGACTCAGAGTTTAGGCTGCACGTATCACAAAATAGGATACCGTAATTTGAATGCCCGAGGAGCGACCCGAATTTCATTCTAAGGCAGAAATAAAAGTTCAGGAAGTTTAGAGGTAAAGATCCAAGACGCCAAACTGTCAGTCTGTATTCTAATCATTCGGAACTGTTTCAGTAAAAATAAATGAAAACATGGGAGAAGTTTTCGAAAGTGAATTTTTATAGGACTAGACGTCACTTCAGAAATTTGACGATGCTAAAACACTTCTCATGTATGTATATTTGGTAGGCTGTATTTTCTTAAGCCATATTGCATTTTCTTATTCTAAAGCTGTTTTTTTAGACAAAAGGTTTTATGATTGACAAACTTCTATAGACAGATTTGAAAAAATGGCTTTGCGTATAATAAACATGGACATGCGATTGGATTTCGGTCAGAATTCAGATTCATTGTGTTTTAATTTGATTTGACAATAACTTATCTATCAGTTGAAGTATTTTTCTTTGTATATGAACGGTTGAAACGATTCTTCGACAGAGATGTAACCAAATAAGCACTCACATAAATATAGACCAGAAAAGGGTTTCAGTTTTCTTTAACTTAGATGAAGCATTTTTGTATCGGCTCATTTTTGGTTTTGATTGAAAAGTGAAGGAATTAAGTTCGAAGAAATTAAATTTATGGTAAATCCTTATTTTTTAAGTGAACTTTGATTCAAAAAGTATTTACCTAAAATGATAACTCGCGGACGTGTCATTTATTTTTCATGAGAAAACGAAATGCTTCATAAAATAGAAGTAATTGAAAAATATACCTCACTAAATTTATGTTTATGAAAAACTATTGCATATGTAAAATTTTTAACTTATAGAGTTCAATTAATTAAAAAAAAAACAAACTGTATATCGAATAATTTGTTTTATAAAATATATAAGTCCGTAAGCGTTACGATAAAAATTTTATGCATTACAAAATCAATAGGGTAAATTTAATAGTCCCTGGACAGTAAATGCATATTTTAATTTTAGTTATTAATTAGAAGCTTAATATTTGGTTTACATGCAAGCTTTGTCATATGCAAGGATTAGTTGTGGGTCTTTTGTACCAATTTTGAATTCAGTAAAAGAAATAAGTATGCTGATATTCCAGGTAAATGAACTTCAATCAAATTGTGCTAATCTCTGAACACCACAAGTCAGTGTTGGGACAACTTTGAACTAGAATTTGGACAAAGCTCTGATTGCTAACTAAAATAGCGGTTATTTCATTTTACTGGAATTTAAGAATGAAATTTCGTTTAAGACTGTTTCGTTGCACGTAGATACAAAATTCACCTTGTCCAAACACTAAAATCTAGTTTTAGTGTTCGGACAGGTGCTGT
Source organism: Nemotelus nigrinus (assembly GCA_947369275.1). Lineage (NCBI taxonomy): Eukaryota > Metazoa > Arthropoda > Insecta > Diptera > Stratiomyidae > Nemotelus > Nemotelus nigrinus. The sequence goes on from OX376372.1 coordinate 180,184,337, forward strand.
ACATTTTATTTTAAAGGGTGTAAATAGCTATCATACCAGTATAATTTTCAATAAGAGTTTATTAGAGCTAATGCTAATCTATTTGAGTAACCAATATGTGCTATAGCATACTTATTTGGTTTTTTAAGTATTCAGACGCTCAAAAATGGTTCTAGTCATCGGATATTAAAAATTTCCTATATATCCATAATGGCCGGTCCAGACGCTAAGTTTTCCACAACGTTTTATCTGCGCAGTCAAAACGTTGCAAAAATAAAGAGCGTCCAGACGATGCATATCTGTATTTATTTTTGCGCAGTTTTAGTGGCGTCGTCATGGAGGAAGTACTACTTTGGTCCATTTTTGCATGTTTTCTCGTAAAGAAAAAGAAACAAATGAAACATCTCAAAAGAACCCAGCGCTCACAGTGGTTGAGGAAATGGCTTCTAAAAAGACAGCACTTTTCCCATATTAAATTACTGCGTGAATTAAATGATGAGCCGAACTTTTGGCGGAACTACTTGAGAATGGACAAAGACACATACATTCATTTATTGGAATTAATGAAACCATATATCACAAAAGAAAATACTTACATGAGTACAGCAATATCACTACATGAAAGACTAACAGCAACTTTAAGATTCTTAGCAACTGGCAGAAGCTATAAAGACTTAGATTACACAACAATTATATCCAAATAATCATTAAGTGAAATCATTCCCGAAACATGTGAGGCTATCTGCAGAGTGACGAAAAATAAAAACTTGAAGGTAAGCTATAATACTTTATTTTTATAAAAGAAATATATAAATATTTACATTTTTAAACAAACCAAAGCTATACTTATATAAAAAAAAAACTATGCTTCAAAACTATAACAAAACTATACTTCAATGTTTAACAAACCTCTTTTTTAACTCACTTAAAAAAGAAATTAATAAATGTTCGTTAGTATTCAGTTTGCTTGAAATGCTGTCAAGTAATCTGCAACAGAAGTGTGACTACGCTAAGATGTAAATTCTTCGGAAAGGCTTTGTTTTTGGTTTATGGTTGAATGTTGTGATATTTGGTGTGTCTCTCTCTCTCTCTGGAACGTAGTTTTGTGACGTAGGCCGCGAGAAGGACTGATATTGTCCAACTTCTGAAGAAACAGTCTGTAGCATCCCCCATTGTCTATGCATATTCTATTGACGGTTATTCTGTCCTCTTACTAAACCGAAATTATCTTTTCGCCGGCCTGTCATATCAACAATTTGAAAATGTCTAGTTAGGGACCCCATCTCGGCTTCAAATAAAACATCAGAAATTAACTTCTGAGCAATCGTATTTTGTTCGCCATGGACGTTTCTGAGTTTATTACCCACATGCTTTCCAAATACATGAAAACTATCCTCTGTGTGTAACAAGTCCAGTTTCTTTCTAGCCAATGCCATAGCTTCAGGTCTACCATCATCATTTGCAACTCCTTTTCTCTTGCGAGTTGAAGACTGTGACTTTGAAGTATTGTTGGACAATCATATACTGGCAGAACAGGGGGTTAATGTTTCAGAAATAGGAGTTGCAAGCAATTCACTGGGTCAAGCAGCATCAGCAAAAAAAAAAGAAAAACGTATCGACTGTAGAGCCTCGACTACAATCGTCCGTACGCATATCAGTCCACAATTCTTATATTTTTCTTTAACTCGGGGAATTTAGTTACCCCAGTGGAACTCCAGGGCTTTCACAATAAAGCATTGTCTGGTTAAAACTCAGTTTGATGGTTCCGAGCAGGGTAATTTTACCACCAAACTGCAAATAGGTGGGAGCAGGGGCAAAAAATTAAACAAAAGCGTCCACAACATGCACAAAATATACAAGAAGATAACACATTGTAGCAAAAACAATAAAGACACAAAAATCACCTCCAAAAACAAACACACAACCACAAAAACACAAACATATCAGCGAGACATCTATCGGTAAAGTCGTCTAATAGCTATGGGGAACACGTAGTCGAGCTAAGCCGATAGTAGGTCTGTCCCTAACTCAGGTTCGGGTCCCGCGGGCGCACAAACTTGCTCAAAATGTACTCGATAACTTACCCCTAATCGAAAAATGACTTCATTTGTCGGTTAGGGTTAAATACTCCTCTATTAGTTTTTATCTGAACTTTTTATGCTGTCAAGTTTTCACTATGGCGTCCCGGCTCTCAAGTAGTCCAATGCCTCCTAGAAGTACGGGCCGTAATGCGGGAACAATGTCGCGAAAAACACACGTAGTCTTATAGGACGTCCGCGGAAAAATGCTAATTGTGCAGGTTGTGTTAAACTGATTGAAGTGAAAACAAAGTGAGATCCGCGGAACAGTGCTAGTGAACAGCTAAAACACAAATTAATGCGGTGCGTGCGGTATAATTGGAAAAATTCGCTACGAAATGTTTATCGGTTGGTGTTAGGCTATGTTATGTTTCGTGTCGATTTACTGTCGATTCAATTAATTGGTACAAAATGAAAGTTATGACTAAATATTATTATTACAACGTGTCCACGCACAAAAAACTAACGTTTTAATCATATTTTAGCTTAAAAATCGCATGTGAAATTTCCGTGTACATCGGCACTGCCTCGTGGAAATGTCAAAACTACCCGAATAACTGACGTCATAGCTAAAACAATTACGTAGCATGACGGCCCGTATTTCTAGGAGGCATTGAGTAGTCCAACAGTTGATTAATTTAATGTTACTTTTGTAAGTATGAGTGAAACGGAAATATGAAATTAGAGGTCACTTTTGGCTCTTCCTCTTGTTTTTTAAGTTTTAACCCATACTTTTTGGGTTTTCGGTGAATCCCCATAGAAGTACCCCCATAACCCCCATAGAAGTAGGTTTTTATCCAACAAGTTTTTATCTGAGAAGTAATGGAACAGAGCTAATAGTTCCAACGTTCGTTGCGGTTGGAATTATATTTATTATATTTATTCGTGATATTGTTTGCTGTTTGTGAATTTTTTTTTGGCATTCGTGATACAGAATATTTATATTTTACGCTTTAATATATTTTTTTGCCTTTTCGGTTTTTAATCGAGCTCCTGTAAGCGTCTTTTCGTCATGCTGTGACTATTTTGTTCCTTTGTCTTCCGTGGCCGTCGTAGTTTGCGCCAGTTTCGAGATGTAGTAGTAAATCCGAACATAATAGTAAACTATGTGAATGATGTTTTTGTCATCTTCCCAGATCGCGGGACAGGTGTCAGTTGAAGATCTTTGTGTAAACTAATTGGTTTTTTCTTCATGGTGGTGTCATGCGGTCCAGTTGTAACTTCTGTTGATTTACGTAAGATGTTATGGAGGTGGCAGCTTACTTCGCGGGTCGGTCATTGTTATTCGTATTGTCGCTTGTGGCATTATACGAGTACATCAACGATTAATTGCAACAACATCGTTTGCATTGTATCGCTTGTAACGCTGAGCGTTAACATTCAACACTTACATTACGTTTACATGCTACCAAAATGTATAATCCGACAATTACACCTGTTACTCCCCTGTTTCCGTTTTGATAATGAATATGCATCAATCTTTATTGCTCTTCCTGAAGATTGAAGAATAATAAATAAATTATGAACAAATAACACAACCACTCGTAACTGACCGTGACATTGACCCTCATTTAGATTCCAGCTTAAAATTAGGTGTGTAACTACTACCGGAGGAATCGTCGTTGTACACTCAGTAATTATCACATATAAAGATTTTTTTCTATTTTTCATGTCTATTAGATCTTTTACAACCTTCGTTATGAAAATTTGTGCGACTGTTCTATTTGTGAATGAGTATTTCATTGGTGTTCATCTAAGATAATAACAAACATGTAGATATCATAATTGTTAACAAAAATATTAAGGCACTGTGAAACAAGAAGGGAAAGTAAACTGATGTAGCTAAAAATGCGATACTGCTTTCTAAAAAGTCGAGATTATAAAATTATGTTGCAATCTGAATCGACTCACCAACAAGTATGGAAGAAAACATTCAAAATAACAAAAATAATATGGCTAAGGATCAGGCAAATACTTCTTATGGTCGACACGGTCAGGCCCAATAATGAAAAATTAATAGAAGTATATTAATAAAATAAAACCAAAACTGCCGATAATTTCTTTCATTGGAATGGTCCAGAAACAACGCATCAATAATATGGAATAAATCAAACAACTGCGTTCTGGAAAAAATGTTCACTCACCTACGGCATATAAAATATAGTTAACATTTTTATCTTTTCTTCTAACAAAAGCCTAGCACACCTGTAAGGAAAAAACAATTTACAGTCCAAAAGTCTTCGGTAGAAAAACCAAAAATAGTATCAGAAACGCAACCATAATCACCTCCAACATCTAATCCATCTCATCGTATAAAATTCAGCGTTTTTCCATATTTCCGACAATTGCACTGAAGAGTAAGTGAAAGTGGTAAGTGTAGTGAATTTACCTGAAAATGCTGACGATACCTCTACGAAAATAGAAGAGAAATAATTCTCATGTTCGACAAATTGTGCTAGGTGTCATTTTGAATCATTCAATTAGTATTAAGAAAACACTTGAAGTGTAAGATTCAGGCTAGCCCTTGAAATATAAATATTTTTTAAGAAAAAGCTCTAACGTTTTCTTTACTGGTATAATGCGCTATCATCTTGAAAAAACAAGCAATGCAGTTTTCATGGTCATTTGGCATCACATTGCTCTGAAAATTACATATCTTCTAATATTTTTATGTCTTTGACCAGGGGCGGATTTGCCACTAGGTCCGGTAGGCCCGGGCCTAGGGCGGCAAATTTTGGGGGCGGCAAATTTTCGATTTTCGTTGGGGTGGCCATTTTTCGATTTTTTTTTGAGGCAGCAATATTTTTCTGTCATATATATCTGAGTTGAATGAGCCTAATACCTCAAACCAACCGGATTCTCTAAAAAAATCAATGCACACTGAAATTCTCATCTGATAATTTTTTTCGGACATTGAAAAGTTTGACTTATAATAAATATCGAAATGCGATCACGGTAGAGGACCAAAGAAACTCAAAAATGCCTAAAAAGTACCTAGAAAGTATCTGAAAATACATTCAAAGAGCCTAAAAAGACCTAAAAAGATCCTAAAAGGAACCCAAATAATAAATCTTCAATTTACGAAAAGCTAATTCGAGGTAAATATTTGCGTGCGTTGATTTTTCAGAGAATTTTTTTTTATTATTATGGTACAGCGTATATCAACTACATGCGAATCTCTCTTTATTTTTGATGTATTTTTCAAATTCTACTTCATTACTGAAATTAAGTTCTATAAAAAAACGGAATCTAGAATATCATAGGTCAAAATATCTCGGGTTCATCCTTAGTTAATAACAAATCGTACATTAATTTACAGTAGTCGAGTGCATAGTTGATCTCCAGTCAAGTGCGAAAGCAAACTTTGAACGAAATAGTAAACTCACTTATAATTTATGAGCGAAGACGTTGGAATTATATGCGATGTTAGGTGCTTTTAGGTTCTTTACCGTGTGTGTATTTTTATAATTATTTGTGTGGCAAGTGAATGAACCGGTGTCAGTATTATTCTGATATTCCTTTTTTGTGAGCTCGGGCGCAACGAAAAATAGCGAAATTTTCTAGGGAATCGAAAAAAATCACGCATTGTTACATATAATATTATTCACAAAAAGGGCGACAAATATTTCTGAGGCCTAGGGCGGCGAAATGGACAAATCCACCCCTGTCTTTGACCGTTTGTTTCATCCTTCCGCATTGTAATCTCACCAAGACAAGATATTACTGACTGACTAAAGAATGATATATGTAAAAAATATATATTAACAATTGTTCAGACGTTGCTAACTTTTAAAAAAGGGTGCTGTATTTGAAGATTATATATGTCTTCAAATGGTAATTGTTAAGCTCAGATAGAAAAAAAATTAGTTTCATACATTAAAATCTTTCATTAGTTTTTATTGCCCATAATGTAAAATTGCTAATTTTCTTACTTACTATCTATCTATCGTCAGTTGTGATTTGTTCCAAAAAGATTATATTGCCCCAACAACCACGGTACTGTGAAAGCCCACCTAATAAAGTTAAAGTGTGATTCAACTAAACAACGATTACTATAAAAACCCTCAGAGTATTATGAACACCACCAGATTCAGAAGAGAATCAGCTTTATTTGCATATCTATGTATATGATGAAGAAATTGATGAAACTACACAATTTTAATATCTGAGCTTGATGATTATTTTGATACTGATTGTCGTTCTATATATACAGGCAAACTCAGCTTGGAGGGTTTCTTCCTTTGGTTCCTTACAGCTCGAAACACATACATGCTTATATATCCATGTCTCTATCATGCTCCCCATTATAATTTTCTAAGAATCACCGCAAAGTTAGAAGTTTGGTAACGAAATTTCTTGAAACACATCACCAGCTTTAATTATATTTGTTTCCACATTGCGGACATCATAACCTGGCTTGCCAAGAAGAAATCAACAAAATACTATCTGGATAGAACAACAATAGCTTCACGCTTTGCCCTTACAAGGCGATGTAGTGTTTGCTGCAAAGGAAGAGCATCCTATGCAAATATCCAGGAGTTGCGATGGTAAATATTTAGAACATCATCATCATAGCTGTTTGGCTGCCCCTCTGCATAGTGTCGACAAACATGGCACTACATACAGACTAAAGCCGAGGTAGTCTATGTCCTTTTCGCACGGAAGGACAATGAACGACTCGGTTTGTTTGCTCGGCATGTCGTCGTCGCTGGTACGTATTAAATTGCCACGTTCAAGCTGGGGGCATGTAAAGAAGCAAACAGAACAGTAATTCCTTTTGTTCCGACGAGAGTGCCGCCTCGCAAGAACAAGTACCGGAATTTACTTTGCTCTTATATCACTTATATCTGAAACCATGTACCGGAATTAATTGCCTAGGAGCCCTAAACCAAAGCCCATGTGACTTCATGTGAGACATTCAAAAGGATAAATTCCTTGCATGAACATATCGTCCCGTATGAGCGTCGTATAATTTTACTTTGAGTAAACCGAGTTTGTTACTAACTGTCTGGGGCTTCGGGCAGCATCGGGGAGCTATGGTAGAAGCGAAGATATGCTTTGGTTGTCTTCAAAGATCCTTCAAATCGGCAGTAGGAAATTTCTGTTTCCTTAACGAATTTATATGACAACCGTAAAGGTAGATAGGTGTTCGGGTATGCAAAACATAATGTCATATAGGTTAAATGGTGTTTGTAAGTCACCAAGAGTTTTCCGGAAATTCAATTACAGGGTAGATACAAGATTTGATGGCGGAAATCACAATTATATTATGTTCTTACTGCCTGTAATGAGAGAAGACAGTGATTGGAAATCTGGAAGTAATATAATAGTCTTAATGGATTTATCGGTGTGTTGACATACGATCCAGATTTTGGGTTTTCTTTCCCTTTCGTTACGTTTTCGGTGGAAAACTATACTACCCTACTAAGTATAAACATTCTATCTGCATTTTCTTATTTTTAAGTTAACAGCAGATTCGAAAGTTGCTAACCCTATTACGTTATATCATTCTCCAAAATTTGAAAACCCTATCTTTTGTGGTAGTATGTTAAAAACAATATTGATGAATGCACTCGCCATATATATATATATCTCCAGTACAAATCATTGAATATCTTGAAAGTACTAAAATGTAGATAGAACGTTCATGCTTAGTAGGGCAGTATGCACATCTTATTTAAAGTTTAGGTCATCAGTAAATCAATAAAGCTTCAAATCATTTCAATAAAAACATTTCAATTTCAATACAGCTTCAAATCATCATTTCCAGCTACAATTGTGAAATAAATGAATCATTTCCACCAGTATAGATATGAAAAATAAATATAAACTATGACTCAATTTCATTCCACAATCAAACTTTTGACTAAGCTTCAATTTGTATGCTACTAAATTTCGGAGGCAAAATTTTCATTCTATTTAAAAATCGTTTACGATAATTGATAATACATCGATGGTTTGTCGCTACAACATACTAATCAAAACGGATCTGTTTGTAAAACATTGAGGCATTATTAATTTCAAGATATCAGACACAAAATGATATTTTGATAGAATAATAAAAAACGTAGAAAAAAACTTGTAATAAAAATGGAAGACGATTTGATGATAAGCAAATGAAACAGATTTTGTAAAAAATATGTAATAGGGTGCTGAGTTCAGTTCTCTTCGTTTCGCAGCGTTTTCTCCACGATCGTCTCAGGCGTAGCCAGGCCAAGCGTGGACTCAATGGTGATTTGCAGCGCACCCTTGCAGTAGGGACTGGTAATGCGTTATTTCGGCGCGTCTTTCCCTGAAATTTGGCTCCATATAGCAAAATGGAATTAGCCGTTACAATGAGTCATGGGTATGACAGTTGGTATCCTCCACTTCGTTAGCGTGACAATCTCTCTCTTTGAGATGACCAGCTCGAGGCCGTGCTCGGTCATCCACCGATCTACCTTCCTCGTAGCTTGGCTAAGTCTGAATTTAGCGAAATCAAAAGATCTGAAAAATATTACCGCTGCAAAGTCATCAGCGTAACCCACCAAGAAGCAACAGGTCATCGTACATAAGGTTTTGAGATCGACCCATGTGCCGCACCGGAGCAGACAGGCATCTTATAGACTCGTTCGCGTTGTCGTAGAACAATCTTCGGACCCATTTAGCAAGTGCCCAGTGATATGGAAACATCTTATCAAGGGCCCAGAGGGTGTCTGTCCACCTCACCGCGTTAAAGCCGTTTTGTACGTCTAGCGTTACCAACAGGATGACTGGTCTGGCTTCATGACATACCTCCTCCTTTTTTGCTACAGCTTCTACAGCCTCTGAGATGGCATCCATTGTTGAATGCACTTTGCGGAAGCCGTGCTGCCTGTCAGGAAGACCGTCAGTTAGTCTCACTACTGACAACAATCGCGGCTTGAGTAATCCTGCGAGAGGCTTTCAGCATGCACTGAAGCAGTATCCAGTGTATATAGTGGTCATGTTGATGGCCCAGGTCTGCAAATACCAGTTGAGTTTCTTTTCACCGCGACAGGAAGATTCCATGAATTATTCAAATCAACTAATACACGTGGTTGGCTCTCCGCCATGACTTTAAGTGCCACGACCGGCAACTCATCAGGCTCCGGATCTTTCCAGTTCTTCATCCTGAACAGCGCAATGTTCAGCTCCTCGTCCGTTAAGAGAGGTCACCTAGTTGACGACGATGAGATTATCATTCCTTGGTGAATGCGCTGCAAACAGCGAACTAACGATTCACAACAAAAAAGTCTACGGGTGACCAATCTGTAGTCACCTTTCTACGGGTCTGAGTTGACCGCCTCACAAAGAGCCTGCCATTTGACACGTTTGTTCCTCGTGATGGACTTGGCTAGACTCATCTTTGATGCAATATGAGCAACAAACAGTTCAGCTGTTATATATTCTCGGCTCACTGCACCCTGCACCTGCACTCCAAAATGACGCGTAATAGTTCGGCAATTTCTTATTTCTACCAGTACGCATGTAACCTCCTACGAAAAAGTTTCAGTTTGCGCATTAAAGCCCCACACGATTTGCAAATCTACCTGAAAGTACTGCTAGCAGTGCCCTCTACTACTGCTAGTGGCACTGGATGACAGCAATGGATGACAGTTACAATTTGAGTTATAGTTGTATATAATAATTAAATTTGCTCTAACACTACCCTGTATTTAGTGCTGTCTCCATTAAGATTTTTGCTGTAGATATGGTTGAGCACTTTTCAAAATGTTTTTAATTTTTGGTATGCATGTGGGGATGAAGTGATGCTTGCAGTTTGCGTATAAATAGTGGATTCAGCGACACTTGCAAGATTAAATATTAGGGAACCGACCTTCTGATCTGTAGATTGCAGTCGCTAGCAAATTGATATGGTCAAGGGTTTCCAGCAAGGGTTTTTGCAAAATATTTATATGAAAACTCAAAGAGCTCTTTAAGGGCTGCAGAATGTCTTGAAGAGATATTAAACCAAAAACCAACGACCATTTGAATCGAATGGGCTATTTGCGTTGTACTGCCAAGTTACTAGTTGTTGTAACCAAGCGCTTAAAGACTGGAATAGCTTAAAAGATTATTAGAAAAGTATATATGAGATAAAAAGTATGTGTTTTAGTTCTCAGAACCGAATTTTTTATTTTATAGTATAATGCAATATTATTTTTATAAGAAGATTACGGACTTCATACAGAAATCACGATCTTACAAAATTTTAAGTTTTTGGTAAATAGTCTTAATGGTTCTTATTTGATAAATTTTGGAATATATATAGGTCTAAACGAAAGTTAGTATCAATCCAATAAGTTTGTTTAAGATAAAACAATTTAATCTGATAAGATAAATGTTATCTGATAAGATAAAATCAATACCAATTATTCATATAAATTGAATAAGACGCTCTTATAAACGGTATCCGAATTGCATATAAATGAATGCACCACATTCTTATTAAATGTACACCATTTTGAATAAGAAATATATTATTCATTTTGAATAAGATAAAAGTAGGTGTTGTGAAAACACTTGACATAGTACATCAAGTAAAACTTTCGAGCATTAAATTCAATTATGTACTGTGAGATGGATAACGATTATTTGTTTTATTATTTGAAAAAAAAACTCAATAGATGTTATTCATATATACTCTATTCACCAAAATCAAAGTTTTACAATCTTCCTGTAGTGATTAAAGTTGTTCCTTATGGTTACCAAATAATTTTCACAAATAGCTTTAATAATCACTCCCGAGTACATTTTTGCGTTCAATTAACGTCACTTACAAACTCGAAATGCTGATTGCACGACTTGCGTCGGAAAAGTTATTCTAAATAATTCGTTTCACGATACCACGAACTTTATATGAATTTATAATATGAATTTATGATAAATATGATCCAATCTTGATATAAACCACCTGTTTATACGAAACTTGTACAAAAGTTGTTCCAAAATAGGATAGAACAATTTTATCCAACGTCAACATATATAATCTATACAAATATTAGGATATATAATAGTACACCATTGTGAAGATCAATTTTATCCGAATATTTTTCACCGTGTCTCTGATTAAAGTTCAAACAAAAACCACGGATTCGTTTCTTAATAGATCATCCAAGATGTGCCGATTAGAGATTGGAAATAATTTAGCAAAAACTGTTGATTCTCAGGGAAAGTATTGGTCCAGAATGTGGGTATTTTATTCCTCAAGACTTCATAAAAAGTTGGGTTGGCTATAAAAGGAGCAGAATCCATAATTAACTGTGATTTGGAGAAATCCGTCTATTTCAAAACTGTGCCCGAAACTTCAGTGTATTGATTTAAATCCTAAACTCACCCTCACCTTCTATTTATACTCTATCCCTTAAAGACCTTAAAATAAACTTTTAATGTTAATTACTTTTAAATGATACTTAATGATTTTAATGATGTTTTTTTCCCTAACTATATATCTTGCAGTTGTAACATCAAGGCAGGTAGTTACGAATATACAATAAATAATACTAATTTAAAAAAAGCATAATTTAGCTTCATCAGCTTTCAACCATCAAACATCAGCTTTAAATATTTCTTTTACGGTCTTTAAGGTTTAGAGTACAAATAGAAGGTGAGGGTCGGTTTAGGATTTAAACTGAAAATTTAAATTCTATTATTCTGACCCGAGAATTTTTGTTATATCTCAAGTTATGGTTAATTATGGCCCTCTTTCCTTAAATATGATATTAACTATTCCATAATAAAGAAATTCTCAAAATTTGGAGTCATATATATATCTAATGAAAAAAGTTGCGCGTTAAAATGTGAAGAATTTTCCAGTTTCCACGAAGTGAAATTAAACTCTCTTATATTCTAAAATGGTATGAACTTACCTTCTTCAATTGGGCATTTTCAGTGCTTGAAACTTTTTCTTAAAAGGTATCTAAACAAGTAAGATTAACACTCAAACGAAAATAAACTATAAAGGAAGGTCACATTAATGTATCTCGAGAGCGTCTCACGCTCTATTTGCATTTGACCGTTTTCACAGTAACTTCTTACGCACTATCGTTCACTATAATAACAATTTTTTGTGGAATTAGGTTTACTGTAGCCTTAAAAAAAATTTCCACTGTCTGAAAACCTTACATTGTGATGCCGCGTTTACACACATGGCAAATGTTGGCGAGCCGAGTGTGTAAATGGTCCCCTTGTTTATTTTCGGCTGTTTTTTTTACATACGAAGATATGGAGGGAAGTAATTTCATAAGTTCCTCGGCGAAACGTGTAAACCAGGCATTACATTGATTTTTATACTTTTGTCCAGCTAGAATCGGGATTCAACCCAGTGTGCGGCATAATAAACGATTTAGAATAAGAAATTTAGAAGAAAACAAACGTTTGGTTTTGTCATATTTGGAAAAACGCAGGATCGCTAGCAAAACTGAAAAAATCAAATATTAGGATCTTCAAAGTTACCCTTGGTATTTGGAATAAACAATTCGGGATGGAAGAAATCCAGAAACTTTAAAAACTATTTTGAGGAACAATAATTTACATGAGAAAGACGCCAAAGGAAAAACATTTGCAAAAAAATCGACCAAAACGGTTCAACTTCGCAAAACTGTGCGAAGAAAAAAAATGATGTTTTTGGATCTAATGGACAAAAATAGGTATGGAGAGTCGTAAATGAGGAATGTAACGAATTGACGGCCTACTGTTAAACGTGGGGCTCGATCGGTAATGGTATGGCGCTGTATGGCAACCTCGGGGCCTATACATCTTCACAGAATTGACTGGATCATGAACTAAAACAATAAATAGCGTAAAAAATTAAATAAAGCCGATTTCGATAAATTTTGAAAAGTTTAGCCACAAAAAATGCTTTTAATTTTCTCCGCTTATAATTAATGAACAGTTGTGGCATTACATGACTTTAATATTATAATTCACATTTTCTTATTACCAGGGTGTAAGAGCATAATATATCTAACAGCGTTATACATATTTAAAACAGAACTTTTCACATTTAAAACTTTTTTAATTCAGCAAAATCTTTCAAAATGTCAACAAAATCTTTAAAGCCACAAAGTTAAATAGTTTATCACGTTGAGATTGTTTCTAGCAGCGTTCCTCAGGGTATTGACAGCAACATATGTTACCATTGCCATTGTGTCGCACTCCGGAAATCCTTATCTCATGGGTATGAATACAAAAGCTGAGATAGCTGAAGAGTGACACACTACGCTGACAGCAACACAGCCCGAGACGTGAAACAGTCACTTGAAACTGTTTTGCTTGAGCCCAAGAGCAAGAATCTAGGTCTGCTTAGCTTGACACCATTAATTTCATCTGGGGAAGTAGTCATCTGAAGTGAGGATAAAAATAAATAATAAAAAGACATTTACACTAGCGTGCCGGAAAGGAAAGTCCTTTTGAGAGTGAGGCATTCAAAAGCACTTATTTTTACGCTTTCGCAAATGAAAGCGAAATACTCAGCAACTAGCTTTCAAAGATGACGTTCTGTATTCAAGCGGAAACGGAGAACTGTTGAAAGTTACGGGAACATTTACATCCCACGTTTATTATGACTTGACTTCAGCACACGGACGGTGGTTACCCGCTACTTGGATAGCCACTTAATCACTGACGCTTAGTGAAAAAACAGCGTGAATGTTTTCGGTGAGTTGGGAAATAAGCATGAATTTGGGACAGTTTAGAGGTGAAAAATTCCTTTTAGAATAAAATTAGTTGACCTTGATGACATAATACAGTTGTTAAGTTCATTAAATAATTTCAGCCTGTTTTTGTAATGATTTACCTACATTACAAGAATCAAGAATTATTTGTAAAGCCATCCACGGCAAAGTAACGGTGTTTCCTTCTGAGTTTTAATTAAAGGAAACTGTAAGATAGAAAACACATTTTACTTTAGTACAAACAACTGTTTGCATTGCTAAATCTAACAATAATCAAATGAACATCCTTACAAGATTTCCCGGCAAACGACTTTGTAAGCTTTAAATCCTTTGCCATACGAGTAAATTTGAATATAATCACTTAGCAATGCGCCCACATCTTAATCCTAATGGAATATAAAAAATATCAAATTTGCTTTATTTAACTTAGATAGCACATTTGAATATCTGCTACAGCGGAGTAATGTTCAGATCTGCAGATATCAATAATAAAACAAATTAGGTTCGTCTGTCGAATTCCTATCAAGGGCCTACGGAGAAATGCAAATTAAATACATATTCTAATTATCATATCATCTCATCCTAATTTTTTTCATTAATTCTTTAAAACGTTTCTAGGATTGTCTCACAAAAAATTATCTGACTGGCTTTTCAATAATGAAATCTGTCAACTCATTATCCGTTTCAACTTGACATTAGTCGTTTTCACTTTGTTCCTTTTCTGATACCAGGAAAAATTCAAAATGAATAAATTACAATATCCCCAAACCTAAATCAAACAAGGCATCTCTTCTCAGACCAAACTCGATTTGACGTGCCTGAGATTTGTGAGTAGATTTAGCTATTATTCCAACACCCCAGTGTGCATAATTATTCCATGAATAAACTTCGCAAACACTCCTTCGGCGCAAAGGGCGAATATGAATTGATACGAAAAAAAAAGAGATGAAAATTCGGAGTGGTAGCGTGTAGACAATGGTGCTTGTTGGGGCTCCGGTAGTGTCTTGCATACACCGTGGTTTGTTTAAATCTCCAAAAATTTATTCTTTGTTAACCAAAATGGACTGTGCGACTGAAAAATTTACAGAATAAGCGCTATAATTGGGGTTGAAAGTGAATGCTGTTCAGTGAATGTTTGATTTCCATTAGCTGTCATGGATGGATGGATTCGGTAAATCCGATTTGTAAAATTTTAATTGGACGCTACGCAGTATATACGTGGGACAGCTGAAATATCCTGAGCCTAGGGTGTTAAAACACAGGATAAAAATCCCCAAAAAATGCTTTTCAATATACCCTCCATTAAATGCAATACATATTTTACAATGATCATTTAGAGCTTGTAACCCGTTTAAACAAATATTTTCTTTGCCCTCAAAATGTTCGTCAACGGCCGCTTTCGATTCATCCTCAATTTTCGCTCCCGCAAGTCCTTTTTTAAATTGCTAAAGAGGAAGTAATCGCTGAGAAGCAGGTCTGGGCTATCTGGTGAGTGGCCTCTCTTAAGGCCAGACTCGAAAGTAGCGCTGAGTGAACAGGTGCATTGTCTTGAACGGTTACATTATCTGAAAATTACTTCAACAAGTTTTTTTCTCTACAAACAATTGACGCACTTTTTCAAAAGTTTAGTGCAGTATTTGGCGTGCATTATAATATTGTTTGGCAGGTAATTAATACGTAAAGTTCTTTCGGAGTCTCGAAAAATGGTAGCCATTAGCCAGGCAGCTGACTTTTCCACTTTCTGGCTTTTTTCTGAGCTCGATGTATTGAACAGGCACTTATTTATTTATTTATTAATCCCTTGCGCTACAGATATAATTGAAACACAAAAAAAGGAAAATAAATAACAAAAATAATTGAATAATTAGAAAACTAAAATCAGGACTAAGGTAAATAGCAGTTCAAGGTAACATTTTCAATACATGCTTGAATTGTAAAAAAGGATTGCGGGAGAGGACCAAGTTAAAGGCATTGTGCATTCTGGATAGACGCAGCAAAGGCGAATGGAAATAGACTTCCGCACGTGCAAAAGGAACAGAGAATACCTCACAAAAACGGCTTGGACGACTAGATACACGTCTGGTTATCTGTGAAACGAGATCTGACAAAAAAATGCCTTGGCAAAGTTTGAAGAGGAAACACTCATCGAGGAACAACCTCCGTGATTGCAGCGAGGACATACGAAGGAGGGAAAGACAAGAGGAGTAGGGACAATAGGGGATATTGAATTTAAAAAGAAGCGAGCGAGTGAACCTGCGCTGAACAGATTCAATGGCGTCAGATAAATACTGAAAGCGCGGAAACCAGATTTGGCTCGCATCTTCTACAATACTGCGTACTAAGGAGGCATATAAATGAATACAGGAGGAAATGTTGGTAAGCATGTACGAAGAACACCAAACAAATCCAGCAATCATAGAGGCCCTGGACGTCATATTCATAACATGAACATCAAAACCTAATTTTGAAACAAATCCACGCCCAGGTCTCTAAAATGCTGGACAACTGACAGGGAAAGAAAAAGAGAGCACATGTGGAGTATTTTTATATGCGAAAGACATCTGGTGGCACTTCAAAATGTTCAGTGGCAAGAAGTTGTTTTGACACCAGAGATTAAGAGCAAACAAGTCAGCTTGCAACTGATGAAAATCGTTCGCAGACTTGATTGCTCTGTATAATTTTAAGTCATCCGCATATGAAAGACGAGGAGAATTGATAACAGAAGGAAGGTAATTGACAAACAAGATAGAAAGTAGAGGATCAAGAATAGAACCTTGAGGAACGCCGGACGTGGGAAATATAGGAAAAGAAATGTATAAAAGTATCTCTGCAGGGACGACTATGAAGATAAGAGGAAAACCAGGAGAGTTGGGGACCAAAAACACCGAAACCATTAAATTTAAGGATTCAGGATCATGCAGTCGAATCCTCATTTCGTCCACGGTCACAATGCGGGTACGAATTTCTCCACATTCATTCACTTTCTCATGTTTAAATAAATAGCAAAGAACCAATTGGTGACATTTAGCACCAATCTGTTTGCTACTTATACCCGACTCGTCAGCTATCTGTCACATTATTATTCTGTGATCGCGCAAATCTAATTTCTTGACTTAAGCGATGTTGCCGTACGTAGCTTCCGTGCTCGGGCAGCCTGAATGCGGGTCGCCTTCTAGTGATTTCTTGTTGACAAAAGTCTAGATTCACCTTAAACCCCAACAATTTTTTCAAAAATTTCCTTAGCTGTTTCCGCCTTTTTCGCAAGGAAGTTTATGACGGCGCGGTACTCCAATTACGTTAGATATGGTGATGACTGAGACATTACGCTAACGGTTTAATTACACAGAGCGTAAAGAACCTTATTACGTAAAACTTGACTTATATCCTAATTAGATGCTCGCTATTAGTGACCCATCGCGGAAATGATTACAGTACGCCCCATCGCGGAAGTGATATTTGTACAGTCTTTCTTTTTAGATGCATAGAACTATAAGTTTGGTAACACATTTTAATGCTACATATGGTATGCCAGCTGTCATGCGTTTTATGGTAAGTTTGGTTTGCCATTTGATCATGAATAGGCTGACACAAGAGCAACGTCAGCAAATTATGCAGACTTATTTCGAAAAAAACGGTTCTGTTCGAGAAACTCATCGCGCATTTCGTTAATATTATGGCCTAAATAATCGTCCATCAGAACAATTGATTTGATTAACCATGGATCGCTTCTGCACCACGTTTACTCTCACTGATAATATGCATCCATTCAGACGTACCGTCGTACAGTTCGTAATGAAAAAACCATAGCAGCTGTAGAGCGTAGTATCGATGAAGTCCCAAGTGAGTCCATTCGACAACAACAATTAAACATGTGCCCATCCACATTATGGACGATTTTACGGAAGGATCTTGGTTTGCAGGCTTACGGAACCCAATTCATGCAGGAATTGAAGCCGAAAAACTACCGGGCGTAGCGTAGACTCGGTGTATGAGCTCAAGAACAAATTAATGCAGATCTCGAATTTCATAAGAAAATTTTGTTGTGTGATGAGGCTCATTTCTGGTTGAATTGCTATGTCAATAAATAAAACTGCCGCATTTAGAGTGATGTACAACTACAGACGGTTGTTCAAACACCGTTACATCCGGATGAAGTCACTGTTTGGTGTGCTTTATGGGCCGGTGGAATAATTGGTCCATATGTCTTCAAAAATGCTGCTGCGAATAACATTACAGTCAATGGTGACCGCTATAGAGCCATGATCAATGACTTTCTCGTTCCGGAATTCACTTGCCATAATGTAAGGGACCTCTAGTTTCAACAGGATGGCGCGACATGCCATACAGCTCATGCAACCATAGACTTTTTGAAAGAAGGATTTGATGAGCGCATATTTTCTCATTTTGGACCTGTGAGCTGGCCTGCAGGATTTTGCGATTTAACACCACTGGACTATTTCTTGTGAGTATACTTCCAATCAATCATCTACGCCGACAAACCCGAGATGCTTGACCATTTGGAAGACAAAACTTGCCGCGTTATTGGCGGGATACGGCCTCGATATTACTGGTAAGAGTAATCAGAAATTGGACCTCTCCTTTGGGAACTTCCTCCGCGCTAGTAGTGGCGCTTACATGCCTCAAATCATATTCAAATAAAAAATGGCTGAGAATTATGATTCTAATAAAACCAATTTCATGGCAATTAAAACAATTTATTTGTATTTTATTTCATTTCAAAGCTCTATACCTCTAAAAAAAACATCCAGTACAAGTACCCTAGCCTCAGAGCTTTTCAGCCGCCCCTCGTACATATAACATATTGGCAAGGCGAATAATAAAATAATGTACACTATAGTATGAACCAGACCGGTAACTCCGTGGAATAAACAAGTAGGAATGTATTTATTTTTTTTATTTAGTTTGATTGGTTTTTTTCAAGTCCTCTTTTGTACTTAATGCTTATTAAATATCAGCACTGTCTGGATACGATTGAAAGTGTCAATGCATGCAAATTAATTGTTTTATGGTTCTTCTCTTCATAAATGACTACGAAAAATTGATAGGAATACTAAGCGTTCTGAACGTTTTCCAAGATTGATTTCATTTATTATATTTTCATAAAACGACGATATTCGAAAATTTTGCCGGTTATATAATAGCCAAATTAGCCATATGGCAAAGTGACACAAATGAACAGGAGCTAAGTTGGCTTGCCCAATTCGATTTATTACCCAATTCCAATTGCCCAATTCGATTTGATAACATTCCCTGATTGACGGATCCCAACCCAATTCGCTATGGTTAGCATGTCAGTCAAATCGATCTGAATCCAATTTTAAATACCATTGTATTTTCAGCTAATGCCTGCCTTGAAGTGGTTTTCAAATGATTCTGTCTCCGTGTACTTTCTCATCTTGATTTGTAATGAGCTACAGTTGAAATTGTAAGCCAAGAGTCATAGCAGGGTATCTCAACAGAACCGAAGTCCAGAAAAGAGCTTGCCAATTTGAGTCATGCAAAACCATTAGAAGAAGCAACACAAAAAACAACAAGTCCTTCTCTTTAAATAGCATGATTATGTCTAGAAATGGGCGTTGTCTCCTGTTGTCTGTTCTATAATCAACACCCGATGGGTGTTGTCATAGGTCACTGAAAATAGGGTGGATTGTCTAGAAGAAAATAGAGGCACAGCGTGTGCTCCCTTGGGTGTTTTTATTAGTGGATACGGAGATGATCTCCTCTTCTGCAACTTGCAGCATTACCTGCTTTTTGTAACAACGGTGCTACAAAAGTACGCAAATTAGTTTGGTGCGTATTATGCAAAATGGAGCTTGCAGAAAAATACCATCAAAATGAGCTGATATTTTTCAGAGACAATTAAAAAAATTTCAAAAAGAGAATCAAAGCCCTCAAAAAATTTAAAATCGATATCAATGTCCAGTCTATTTGCAGGTTGTACAAGACTTCGGCATAAAGCTTGATTCTCGCTGAAGCTGTAGTCACCATGGTCAGATAAGTTTCATTAAGGCAGTCATCGCATATCACCACATACGGTGTACCTTCAAGCCAAACTCCAGTATATCTACTAGCGCTAAAATTTTTGCCTATAAGAATCCTTATACGAATCCTTATATATGGTGCCCCTATCCAGTCTTTGCATCCTCAAGTCAACTTGAGAAGCCGACAAAATTCAAACGCCGGATCTTCCGAAATGTCACCTTCCTTTACCATAGAAACCAATGGCCATTATTATAGTAACCTCCATCAAAAATCAAAACTTATGCCTCTTTCCTTATATCTGCATCAATTAAACAACAATGCTACTCACCGTGTCTCAGAGCACTCCAGCACTATCATTCAACCGCTTCATCCAAGACCTGGATTTTATCAAACACACCTTGATCTTATGAATAACTCATAGGCCATGAACAACTCACTACACATGAAGTTCCCAGTGACCATGTTTGTTTTATTTTCCTGATCCGAACACTTCTTATATTTCTTGTAAATCTCATTTTTTCTCAAATGTTTCAGTAGAAGTGACTTTTCTCGTCCCTTAACACCCATATTAACCGAGCAACTAAAGCTCAGTTACAATCCATACTTCAAAACAATTAAATCCCCGAAAGGTATGAATTTCGAGCCACAAGCCAAAAAGGCACAGCTCACATGTCCATATTAGGCTTAAGAAATAGTTTTAGGTATCTATTTCAAAGTTTCTCCTTTTTACTGTCGCAAAAGCGAATTGTCCTTTAGTGTGAAGGTTCTTTGAATCAGTAATGATAGTGCAAAATGGTCGCGTCGCTGTTTTTATAACTTTTTGTGATGTCGCTGTGTATGAAAAGTGCGTCAGTAAAAAAGACAATTCGTCCATTTGATATGTTGCGGCTTTTGAATTTTATCTGTCTACTCGAAATGTGCCGGCCTTAAAAAGTTGTTGCTGGATTATACTAGTCTTTGATAGTCAGACAGAAACCAGTTGATAACGTAGTTTGTCCATCGCCTCTGTTGCGCCGTTGATACTATCAGCAAACTAAACAGCTCCTTTGCCACCTTATGTGAAAAGTTGGGCATTGTGACCATAGTGAACATGCAGCTCGTGAAAGTCTTGGAGCGCGAGTAACTGGTGAAAAGTTTTCCACATTCTACTTCTCCAACCATTAGTATTGCACCTCCGATTTACCTTACCAACTATTCACCAGTTGTAACACTAAATCGTATTCAATAGCGGTGCTATTTAACAAACCAGCTGATCAGTAAGACACATCTGACACATATTCAACTGAACCAATAGCCCCAACAAAGCCTTATGCTGCCATCACCGCTTCAAAATTAGCAACAGCAGCTTCATCCGGATGATGCTCAGGTCAATATGCACCTTTCTTCACAATTTAATTAGGTGGTTCCTCATCCTGCAAGCGAGAAATTTACTGCTTCTAATCAAAATAGTGCGTAATTTTCTGCTTCCAGCTCTTTCAATCTTCCTCACACATTTTCTATATTAATGGTTGTGGAACCACCGTTACAAATATTTGTATCGCGGCTTACATGCTGCAAAATGGCTGAGGAGATTAAATCGTATGTGTCGGCTAGGCTTGAATACAAAATTGACAAAGGACAATCTGAATAACTAAATCCACGCCTCGTTTTGAATCACACTGCCTCCTGGCTCTAAAAAGGCTTTTCAAACCACTTTGTGGCCTCCTGGCTCCTTAGTAAAGGATTTTATTCCGAAATCTTGGAAAGACTTTCGCTCGAATGCAGCGCGATGTGAAAACTAAACTCATCAACAAACTTAACATGTGTTACGAGAATGTTCGTGGATTAAGGACAAAGCTAAGCATAATTAATCTCTTTTCATCTTTGTTTTCTGATCAAATTATTTAACTAACAGAAGCTTGATTAACTGGAGATACTTATAATAACAAGATCTTTCCTCTTCATGCAGTTTTTTGTTGCGATCGTGATCGTACTGCGTCATTGCAGCAAAACGGTGCTGGTGTTTTAGTTGTTATCTCCAAGTTTCTTCATCGAAGACTCTGTCATGACTTCCATCTTTCTCCTCCTGTTGAATGTATTGTTGTTTGTGTCATCCTTGGTCGCTCTAAAATTCTGATTGTCTCTTCGGTTTATGTTCCATGTAGTTCTTCTGTTAATGTTTACGACCAATTTTTTATCGAGTTCTCCAGTTTCCTCAACAATCGTTTCCACTTTGCTTAATTTTTACTATATGGAGACTTTAATTTTCCAAGCCGAGAGCGGAATGATAACTTTTCTTCCATACTTTCCTCTACTAATATTTCCTAAATAACCACTTCTTTCCTCTCTTTATATCCCTGTCTTAGTTGAAAACTGTTCCTTATGTCAATAATAAAGCTGTTGACTTTGTTGTTTCAAATAATCCCTCACACAACATTACTGTCCAAGCTGATGACAGAGCCTACATACCATTTGACCTACACCATCTTGTCTAGTAGAACTCCGTCTTGACCCTTGCGTGTACCATAAAGTTGACGTTGTTAAGATGGTGAATGGTACATAATTTCCTCTCCAGCCTCATTTCCCGCTTCAGTTCGTTCAGTCGTTCCTGCAAATTTAATGATGCTCTTTGGTTTCAGCATGATGTGGCGTCTGCCCTTAGTGCCGGAAATGCACCTTGTACTAAGCTGCGTGCTTCGGATCGTCAGATTGACAACCTCAAATTCTCAAAGCTTCTATCAGCCGCAAAAACTACCGTCAACGAAACTTTGCGTGATTATTTCAATAACATCGAATCCTCTATTCATTCTAACCAACACAACCGTTTTGGTCTTACGAACACTCCTTGAAAAAATTCTGTTGTGTCCCCGATGCCTTGTACCTTAATAGTGGGATTGCTGCTAATTCTCAGGAGATTTATGTTCTCTTTGCAGTTTATTTTTTCTCTTTCTTTTCCAAAAATAATCCGATCACTTCTTATGAATTCCCACACTTTCCTCCGTCATCCATCTCCTGTATCCAAACCAACCCCCTTGAAATTGAGTCCAATATTTCATCCTTGCCTTACTCCTATGCAGAATGGGTTTGTAAAAGGTAGATCTTCCCCCTCTTATTTCTTAACCTTCACTAGCTTGGTCGCTTCCATCTTAGACCAGCAGAAGCAAATTGATGTGGTATACATTGATTTTGCTAAGGCTCTCGACTCTTTCGATCACAAGGTCTTTCTTTTAAAACTCCAAGGTTATCAGGTATCTGATCTTCTATGAATGAATGAATTTATTTTATTTGTGCGAGGAGTTTCGAACAAGATAATATAGTGGTTTTTAACAATAATGAGTTGATACTGTATCCAAGTCTTTGCAGCATTAATGTAATGTACATGGTACGTATTGACATTGATTTTTGGTCTTATGAACTAGGAAAAATTTACACAATTAAAAAACCTAATGAGCTATTTTAGGTATTCACGTAAAAGAAACCTTAGACTAGCTTATACTTACTTATCCTAACTTAGCGTCTACATTTCTGTGATTTGAACCTGATATCTGGGTGTGTGTAGAGTTCGCATTAGCCACAGTTGTACTATCAATTATCAAAAGTTCGTGACCAGAATCTCCGTTCAACAACGTTTAGCGGAGCATTAACTGGGATGACCCCACTTGAGGCATGAATTGCAGCAGTTGAAGTATGCCAAGGTTTATTCAGTAGGATCTTCAACCATTTATTCTGTATTGTTTGTAGCTTTCGCTTATGTGTATTTGCACAACTATTCCAAAGAGGTGCACCATAGAGAATCACAGGCTAGATAACTGACTTGAACAAAATTAATTTATTTTTCACGGACAAAGAAGAGTTCTTATTTATCAGAGGGTAAAGGATGCGAATAAGTTTCGAGTATTTTTCAACCACGTAGTCTATGTGTGCATAAAAAGTTAATTTGGAGTCTAATTGTACTCCTAGATATTTTACGGTTTTGGTCCATTTTATTTCGCTGCCCATAAAGTTGAAAGTAAGTGGCGGGAAATAACGAGCAGCTCTTCGTTTGGTGAAGAAAATGACTTGAGTTTTGGAGGGATTCACTTTAATTTTCCATTTGCTATAGTACGAAAGGATATGGTTGAGTTGATTTGATAAGCTATTGACTACCGTATTTTGTTCTACTGCAGATGTGTATATCGCAGTATCGTCAGCGAAGGCTGCGATAGAGCAGTTGTGCATGGCTGGGATGTCAGAGACGTAGATGTTATATAGGAGGGGGCTGAGACATGAGCCTTGTGGAACACCTGACCCAATAGATTTTTTATCCGATAAGACATGTTTTACTCTAACTCTAAATACCCGATTACTAATGAAATATTGAATTATGTGGACTAGATAAGAAGATATTTCCAGTTGCAGTAGCTTGTATATGATCTCATTATGCCATACACTGTCGAAAGCTATTCCAATATCTAGGAGAATCATTCCTGTGGACTCTTGACGATTAAAGGCATTTGTGATGTCAGATTTTACTCGGAGTAACTGATGGACAGTTGAACGATTTTTTCGAAAGCCATATTGAAAATCTGGGATGATTTTGGCTCTATCCATTTCATGACTCAAGCGAAGAAGGATTATTTTCTCAAATAATTTCCCAATAATTGATAGTAAACTTATTGGGGGAAAACTTTGAGGTAAAGTTGGATCTTTACCTGGCTTTAGTATTGGACACACAATAGCTTCCTTCCAAGCTTTGGGAAGATATCAAATCTTTAGACAGGTGTTGAAGATTTCACACAACAGTGAGATGCCAGATTGTGGAAGGTTTTTTTTTTATCATAAGCGAATAAATTTTATCAGCTCCGGGTGATTTCTTTGCTTTTATTTTCTTAAGTAGAGATTTAATTTCTGCTGTTTTGCATTTCAGATCTTCCGTGACGTTGAAAGATGGTGTCATTGAACTGATGGTGTCTTGGATTGTTGCTTATGTCCGGTTTCTCATCCTATGTTTTTGTTCATAGCTGTGTTGCATCTGTGTTGTATCGCCCACTGTCCTCTATGCCATCTGACCTTGTCTCGAAACTTTTGTTACGCGTAACTAATCGCTCAGATAGATCTTCGTCACTGTTCTTAATTCCGTTTACGTGAACCGACCGTCCTTTCCATTCGCCACTATTGTGCATCCCCAGGAGGTACAGTTTGGTCCTTTACCACTAACCTACTCTCGTTTTAGACGTCATATCAAAGCCTTAATTCTTGAAATTTCTCATAGATTTTTATTTTGGTATAACTTTTCATTAAGCGTCTTAAGATTATTGTCTTTCATCTTCAATAATTTTTTGTTTTTGTCTTAATTTTGTTATTCTTTGTTTTGTATTGTATTGCTATCGTAATTTGGCTTTTTTTTATTTTGAACTATCTTAATGTAATTTTATGAATTATTTAATGATTCATCTGTTATTTTTCTCATTCTGTTTTTGTAATTGGGCTCGCTCTTGTTAAAACGGAAATAAATAAATATATAAATAATGATCGGAAAATGTATGCATGTCATACAGGCCCGGACTGGGACCATTTGGGGCCCTCAGCTAAAATCTGTAAAGGGGCCCTCTACTGCGGGGTCCATACCCCCAGCAAACGTTGGAAAATTTTTGAAAATTAGGTGCTTGAAAACAATGAAAACGCGTTTTTACGCTATTTTGGCACTTAAGCATAAAGAAGAAGAAATTCATTGTCCTTAATTCCTTAATTGCCTTTTGCAATCTGTACAACTTGTCATGAGCAGTATGTTCTCTTTTTGTTTCCTTTTCCCAGACGGCCATTCTCTTGTGCGATGAGCTTAGAAATACCGCAGATTCTTCCACTAATCCAAACATGTTCTCAGCTTGTAGTAACTTTACTGTTGAGTCAGCTACAACTAGGTTCAGTACGTGTGCCATACAGTGAGCATAAATAAGGTCTTCATTTTCTTTTTTTAAATGGGCTTGTAGCCTATTGTAACAGCCTTTCATGTTGTTGGCTCCATCAAACGAACAAGCAATAATATTTGACGTTGCAATGCCATACTCAGATAATTTTAATTTTATAAGCTCGGACAACGCTAGTCCACTTGAGTCATCAACAACTGCAATCTCTAAAAGTCTTATATACACTTTTCCTTGAACGACATAGCGGACGCATTTTACCAATTGGTCCATTACAGCTATATCTTTTGTGTTGTCCACCATTACGCTGTAGATAATGCTATCCTGGAGGTCTTTCAAAATAATGTTTCGACCCATCGATCTAATTTTCTTGATTAGCTTGTTAATGAAAGTCTTTGATAAAAAAGTCAACATTGATCCTCGTCCAATGGGCTTATTAGATTGCTTTTCTGTGGCTTCTCTTTTGTCCTTTATTTTTATTCTGTGCTTTTTGCTGTATTCGATACATTTTTTTACATGGCTTTGCAAAATTACATCATAATTAAGCCCCCAACATGACCTGTTCAAGGAAATTACCATGATTTTGTAAAGAATCGAGAGCGTAGGCTGCTTCTGCTTCGTCACCTCTGTAGGCAATGCCTTGTCTTCCTATAAACAAAACTATGTCTATCAAACGTTGGATAACCAATCTTGTAGTTTGAATTTCTCTTTCATGCTGTTTAGTTTGGTTGGTATTCAGGAGAGTTGAAATATCATAGCCCTTTTGACTTTGAAAAGCTGCTTTCGCAGCAAGTTCATGATGGGTAGAGTTTTCGTGTATTTCTACTGATTTATACACATTTTTTGAAGAAACATCATAACCAGTAATAAAAGTAGAGTCTCTGTGTCCTTTATCTCCAAAAGCCATACAGCACGAACAGTACACTTTATTCAGCTAAATTGAATATCATAACCATTTACAGTGTATTTTTTCACCATTTGGCAAATGTCTTTAATCAAGTTTAGAAGGCTCAAATGGCAATTTTGTACCTTTTCTTTCTACAACTTGAATAGGGTGTTTTTCCATGAACGCTTTTTTAATCGTGATTGGATCACTTTCGTTTGGCCAAATGAAACACCCAAGTTGTTGCTTAGCTGCATCACAGGTCTCCTGATTTTTTTCATCATCTTTTGAATCAGAATTGGAGCTTGATTCGCCGACAAGAGACGGTCTATATGTGGCTGATTGCAAGCAGGAGCCTCACTCCTTTCAACTGTACAATAAGAAATTGATGCAGTTACAGCCTGATTTGAAGGCGGTAAAGTGCACCTTTCAGCCTCTGGAAATAAAACATCCCACTTTAGCTGCGATATAAATAATGACAGATAATATAATTACGAACAATGCTTTAAGGTAATAAAACCATGCAATAAAAACTAAAAAAATGATTATGGTTATAAAAAGCATAATGTAGAAAAACACTGTTATCACTAGGGAATCCCCTTAACTATACTGTAACTAGAATTAATTATGATTTTCAAAATCATAACTAATTGTAGTTACAATATAATTAAGTTCAAACATTGCTCGTAGTAATTATATTTTGACCAATGATGAATAAACCGACAAACTATCCACATTTTGCATAAAGTACCTCCTTATGACGTTGGCCTTAACACATTTCTGTTATGAATTTATTCCCAATGTGAGAAAGTTTTTTATACAGTTTATTTTGTTTAAATTATAACAATTAATTAGCCCTATTAGTAAAAACCTTTGAAGTAAAAAATGCAAAAATAATATTGCTAAGTTCTTAGTACGTGACCTAAACATGTAGAATAAATAGAAAAAAAATTCAAAAAAGCCATAACAAAAATTATAATCTAAAATTTCGATGACCTTACCTACAGTCGTGTCATCGTTTCTCTCTGAGGTAGAGCTTAATGGTTTTAACCACGTAGACATCGTAGACATCGAACTGGCATACTGAAAAGCTTCTTCTTTCTTTTTCTTCTTTTCTTCTCTTTTTTGAAAACCACTCTTGTAAGCTCTCTTCATTGTTTTTGTTCCGTTCGTAATATTAATTAATCAAATAATGTACTGAAATTCAACTCTCAACGACTCAACATTTAACTAAAGAAAACTGCGCTGCAAATTTAGCAAACCGAATCGCATAAAATCGACTTGTAATGACTTGAAAACAATGGTGTGAGGTGGATGTTATCATATGTAGGAGGGGGGAGGAGAAGGACGATATGCGCTTGCGCGGCCCTACTGAGTGATCAGCTGATCTGCAAGAGCCTCAGGCTGCTTTCACATTATACGGTTCTGACCGTACGGCAAAAAACTGTACGGTGATATTTAGCTTGTGACAAAAAAAAACCGTTAGTAAACCGTATAGTGTGAACGTGTTACCCATTCGGATTTATACCGTACGGTGTTTTGCCGTACGGTGAAACCGTATAGTGTGAAAGCAGCCTTACTGTGCAGTTGTCTGCTGCACACACGTCACCGCGCAGAAGATGCATTACACCACAACAACGTAACTCAACTCACAACACGGTAGCTCATATAAAGCTTTCATATAAACGGCGAGATATACGGCGACGTGTTCTACTTTTGGAAAATGTAATTTTTTTTTGGGAAATGTAATTTGGAAAATGTAATTTGGAAAATGTAAACAAAACATTACCAAGAACACAAAATAGCTTCTAATAAGACAAAAACTTTTTTTGTACGTTATGTGGGGCCCCTCCGCGATCGCGGACCTGCGGACCTGGCCAGTCTGGGCCTGGCGTCAACACTTCTGTTGACCGATACAAATTACTTTACTTACTGCTCTGCTAAATTGCCTAGCAGAAAGCTATCGAATTTGATATTACACTATATAAATAATTTATCGTTCGATTATCACCTACCTCATCATCACAATGACAACAGCGCAACATTTTGTTTTCATTTACCTGCGTCTTGATTTTTCGAATCATGTTTTACTCGAATTTGTCGAACCAACGCCCTGAAGAGATATTTTACTAAAGATGCTGTCGAAGCAAAGGAGAAAATAAAACGTCTTCAACTAAGAATTTTTCGATGGAAGACACATACACTCCTATGATTTTCCATCGATCAAGCGATTGTGGTGCGATGGTTGGTAGTTTTTTTTTTATAAACGGTGGTGATATTTGATCCGAGGAAAGTGCGTATTGACTCTTCCAATTAAAACGAACGTCTCAATCGTCTACGTGTTGTTATTCCTACATTGTGAGTGGGCTCGTCCGCTTACATAAACTAATTTTAGTCTATACCTACCTAATTTAGCAAATGTCTTTTAAATTGGAAGAAAACATTCGAAAATGAAATAAATATTTCGTTAAAAAATAAATATAATAATATTTCAGTGTGTTTGGCTCAAATTGCCTAAATGATTCGATGTGTGAGCTATTGTCTTTTTTGCTGAGTCCGATTCATGTCAATGATGTCCGTCCATTACGCTGAGTTCGCATGAAATATAAAGATTTTGAGGTTGGAACGAGTTTGGAAATAAACGTTAAATTTTATTTGTCAGATTTTCATTATCTGCTATTCCCATGTATCTTAGACTTTCTTAAAACAAACCGAATAATTACATTTGGGACCGAAGCTTCTGCTCCATACACTGCTATTGTCAAACGTGTCATTGAAAAACTGTAATATATACATAAATACATACATATGTGCACGTTTATTTGTCATTTCCAGATGATACTCTCAGTTTCAGTATAAATCTTTCTGCTCCCAATTAGAAAACGATACAACAATTACAACGTTATCTGGTTTTTATGATGATACGATGCACTCCTGTTACCTTGTTGTAATTAACAAGACAACGTAAGATATTCTTATCGATGGACGCAATTCCAAGTACCGGAAACTAAGATATTCTGACGCCATTGTAACGACGAAACTATCGAGTTTCACAAGGAAAAAATTTCTTTGGAATTCTCCGAAAGATTGGAAGCAAACGCGTTGTCAGAATGCTTGAGAACTTATAGAATTTCCCTCAAAGCCAAATTACTTTAATTCTTTCTTGCTTGTAAATCTATATTCATCATAAAGCTGAGTGTTTGCTATGTCATTTCGAAAGCATGTAATACAACATTCTAGCTTTTATTTCTTAAATAACCTACCAATATTTCTGAAAACAAGGCAGAAATACTAAAATGTTTACTAGGATTGATGCAATAACTAAAAGCTTACACGTAGACGACTCGTAAAAAATAGCAAAGCGGCAAGACGATTAACGCACATAATCGCTCTTATTTTGTTTAAAATATTGCAAAACACATTAATCTTTTGTTTTGCTTAAAGTTTGCACTGCCAAGTAAATACTATCAATAAAATTTAGCAAAAAAAACCAAAAATATCAAAAAAAAAATTCGCAAACAATGAAATCTTCATGAAATATATCAACATAAGCTTGAAATATTTTTTTTTCATAAGAAGTCATGCTTAAGAAAGAAATATGATGAAAAACAGAAAAACAACAGCACGCCTCGCAGACTCGTTAACGTAATATTTACGATATTATTTCATTGATGTTTTCAAAGAGAACAGTCATATCAATCATGAGTCAATCAGTCATTCAATATACTGCTGCTGTTGTTTTTGAACTTGCGAGCAAGCTAAACGCCCTCATTCGTAACGATCTAAAATTTGAAATGTTCTATTTGATTGAAATTTCCATTTGAAAATGATCCGCTCACCATAGTTCACATAATTTCGTAAAATTAATTTTTAAAATGATCCTGTATTGACGCAAAAATAGCCATTTTATGCAATTATCAATTTTGGGACAATTTTTTTAGATAACATAGAGTCGGAGTTGTGCCTACCACACAGTCCTGATTTTTAGTAATGTTCAAAGAACATTAGTATTAAAATCACTACGTATAGATGTCATCAAAAAATTTCGGTGAAAAAATCTAAGGAATGCGCTATCCGATTAAACTGAATTTTTCAGGATCCATTGGTGTATATACAGAATAGTGCCAGGTCGCACCAGAAGTTAATAATCTTTAACTCTTTGGCGTCGGCGATCATTTTAGTGATATTTTAAATATACCTATTATTCTGTCAACAAATAACTTTTGCTAAAATAAAGTTAATGAAATTAATTTTGAACATGTTCCCAATGTAAATATGATATTTTTGAAATGTTTAACCCTATGTGTGCGCTAGGCATGTTCTATTGAACAATTTGAAAATATTTGAATTGCAATTACTTTTGATCAGATCATCAGATCGTTATGAGACAACTTAGTAGTAAACTTGTATAGTTTTCTATCAATGTTCTGGCAACCCTGCAGCTACGCAGGTATTGAAAGTGAAAACCTTCAAGCCATCAACTCTCCTGAAAAAATCTAGTCTGTTACAATAAAAAGCAGCTCATATAGAAATCTTATGCTTTGTTTATGCAACCAAAGCAAAACTTTCGAAATTTGCCAGCGGTCAAGAACGGTAACCGTCCTCGAATTTACCTATATTTTAAGCATCAGAAATTTCTGTCCACGAGAACTCACAGCTCAATTATCAGATACATCTAGAATTCACAGAATGAATTGATATTAAGTAGAACCAAGTCTGATAGAAGCGGTTTGGGAGTATGGGTAAGACGGTGCCAGTGATGCCATCTTGAAATATTACAAAGAAAAAAAACTGATTGTTGCCTTACGAATTCTGATTCAGGGGCCAGATTTGCTTGAAATTCAGCCAGTAGCTGAACCTTAAGCCGGCTTTAGATATGCGGTGTTTGTCAAACACCTCCTATTCGCCAAATGCCGAACACCTAGTCAAGTTATTTGGCTTGGTGCTTGCGGAATGGCAACAACAGTGAATTATCATTGGGACATTGCCGGATGTTCGCCAAAACTGGAACATGTACGAGATGCTCATCATTGCTCCCTCCCGACATTTTTTTGTGAAAAATCTCTGAGCATAAATTATTATTTAAACTTATGTCATTAAATATGGAGTTGACAAACGCAGAGAAAGTAGCTGCATATATAGTAGTAAAAAAAATGTTGCTTGCCGCGCACATTTGAAAATTTCTACTCGCACCACACAGTTTGACACTTATCAGTAACTATCGACAATCACAACCAATACCGAATGTCTAAAGCGGGGATCCGAACATACCCAAACACAGTGCTCGTCTACTTTGATGTGTGTTGAAAGACCGACAAGCTACGGGAATAGCGAGCACCCGAATGTTTGTGCTTGGCTTAGGGCAAGCACTAGACGAGCAACCCAACCACACATGCGAAGTTTGCCAAACTAGGTGCTCGGTATTTGACAAACACCGCATATCTAAAGCCGGCTTTACCCTAAGCCGTGTTTGGTAGAAATTTGGTTGAATCAGTCGGTTGATGCTGCCAGCTATGGTAATTTTGGTGTCTTGAATTTTGAAAATTCGCTCAGGAATATAAAGTTTTTTGCCCTATAACTCCCAGTGCAGTCATGAAATCAAAACGAATTTCATATGATAAATGAAACTTATTATAGGCATTATTTAGAAGGAATCTGGTTCAAAAACCAGGATAGGACTGCCAGCTATTGTTTTTTTTTTGCCATATCTTCATTAAGCGATTTAAACGTAAAATTTTCAAACGGTAATGATCTTGTCGCGACAATCAACAACAAAAATTAACATTTCGAAAATTTGAAATTCTTTGCGGGTGGTAGCCCTAAATTTCTTTGTACACCTATAACTTCCAATGCAGTTATCGAATCGGAACGAAATTCGCAGGTTAAGTTGATTTCAATGTGAGACAGGTGTAATTTATGTATTTTTGGCTTTGATGCTAACAAAGGTTGCCAGCGCGAAATGTTTTTGCTATTTCCATTTCAATAAATACTTACATTAAGTATTCATATTGCGAGCATTTACAATGAAAATAAGTTAGCAATGTTTAAATTTTCGAAGTTCTGAAAATTTTTCCGATAGATCAAACATATTTCTATCCCTGTAACTTTCTATGAAGCTATCGGATAAAATCAAGATTAATAGGGTAATTTGATTTTGACGTGAGCCAGTTGTGGAAGACTTTTAGTTGCAGTCCTGGTACAGTGCTGCAAACACTGAGCATTTTCTTTATTTATGTTAGAAGAGATGCCGCTTTCAAAGTTTTATAGTGTTTTACTTTCCTAAATCTTCAAATTTACGCAAGTTGTAGCCCTGAAAACCTTTCCACCCTATCAATGCATTGGTGAGATCAAAGCGGTTTTGCCCTCGAAACAGGTTGAAGCACTTGTGGTTGAATATGCACTCAGAATCTGCACGATTCTTCTATTGTTCATCACAAACATTAGTATTTCTAGCAGTTCAGGTGCACTGGAGTTTGTTTAGTACTCCTTTATCATCCTATTAATTAAGTCGTGTTGAGTGCTTAAGTGAAAATAGAAAAATCGAAAAAATGTGTGGTTATTAACTATTTCTATTTGAACGGCCTAAGACCACTTCACATAAAAACAATGAATTCAAGACTGGCAGACTCTTCTCCATTGTTTTTAACTGTGAAACAGTGGATTTATGCATGAACATGAACAAAAACGCATAATATAAGAAATGCCTAAATGGGTTCGATAGCACAAGTTTGGTACTATTATAAGCTAACATCTACGCTGATCGGAGCGATGACATTTTAAAAATATTTTAAATGTAACGAAACAAGATGTCAATAAGTTTATAGTGAAAAGTACGATATTTTTTTATAACATACAAAAACATTTTAAGTTGAAAGACCAATTTTCAAATGTGGCTGTAAAATATTTTTTTTTCTGAGCACTGAATTTTAGAAATTGACATGTTCCCGAACAACTTAAGTTTTTCCACAGTGGAGCGTAATAAAATAGACCTTTCGCAGAGCGAATTTCATAGTGCGAAATTTCGCAGTGCGAATTTCGCGGAACGAAATTTCGCAGTGCGAATTTCGGAGTGCGAAATTACGCAGTGCGAATTTCAGAGTGCGAAATTTCGCAGAGCGAATTTCGCAGTGCGTATTTCGTATTTCGCAGAGCAAAATTTCGCAGAGCGAATTTTCGCAGTGCGAATTTCGGAGTGCGATATTACGCAGTGCGAATTTCAGAGTGCGAAATTTCGCAGAGCGAATTTCGCAGTGCGTATTTCGCAGTGACATTTCGCAGAGCAAAATTTCGCAGAGCGAATTTCGCAGTGCGAATTTTCGTAGAGCAAAATTTCGCAGAGCAAAATTAAGCAGAGCGAATTTCGCAGAGCAAAATTTCGCAGAGCGAATTTCGCAGTGCGAATTTTCGCAGAGCAAAATTTCGCAGAGCGAATTTCGCAGTGTGAATTTTCGCAGAGCAAAATTTCGCAGAGCGAATTTCGCAGCGCGAATTTTCGCGAGAAAATTTCGCAGAGCAAAATTTCGCAGAGCGAAATTTCGCAGAACGAATTTCGCAGAGAAAAATTTCGCAGAGCGAATTCCGCAGAGCGAATTTCGCAGAGCAAAATTTCGCAGAGAGAATTTCAGAGTGCGAAATTTCGCAGAGCGAATTTCGCAGTGCGTATTTCGCAGTGACATTTCGCAGAGCGAATTTCGCAGAGCCAAATTTCGCAGAGCGAATTTCGCAGAGCGAAATTTCGCAGAGGAAAATTTCGCAGAGTGAATTCCGCAGAGCGAATTTCGCAGAGCAAAATTTCGCAGAACGAATTTCGCAGAGCGAATTTCGCAGAACAAAATTTCGCAGAGCGAATTTCGCAGTGCGAATTTTCGCAGAGCAAAATTTCGCAGAGCGAATTTCGCAGTGCGAATTTTCGCAGAGCAAAATTTCGCAGAGCAAAATTTCGCAGAGCGAATTTCGCAGAGCAAAATTTCGCAGAACGAATTTCGCAGAGCGAATTTCGCAGAGCAAAATTTCGCAGAGCGAATTTCGCAGAGCAAAATTTCGCAAAGCAAAATTTCGCAGAGCAAATTCCACAGAGCGAATTTCGCAGAGCAAAATTTCGCAGAGCGAATTTCGCAGAGCAAAATTTCGCGAGAAAATTTCGCAGAGCAAAATTTCGCAGAGCGAAATTTCGCAGAACGAATTTCGCAGAGAAAAATTTCGCAGAGCGAATTCCGCAGAGCAAAATTTTGCAGAGCGAATTTCAGGGTGCGAAATTTCGCAGAGCGAATTTCGCAGTGCGTATTTCGCAGTGACATTTCGCATAGCGAATTTCGCAGAGCAAAATTTCGCAGTGCGAATTCCGCAGAGCGAAATTTCGCAGAACGAATTTCGCAGAGCGAATTTCGCAGAGCAAAATTTCGCAGAGCGAATTTCGCAGTATGAATTTTCGCAGAGCAAAATTTCGCAGAGCGAATTTTCGCAGAGCAAAATTTCGCAGAGCGAATTTCGCAGAGCAAAATTTCGCAGAGCGAATTTCGCAGTGTGAATTTTCGCAGAGCAAAATTTCGCAGAGCGAATTTTCGCAGAGCAAAATTTCGCAGAGCGAATTTCGCAGAGCAAAATTTCGCAGAGAGAATTTCGCAGAGCAAAATATCGCAGAGAGAATTTCGCAGAGCGAATTTCGCAGTGCGAATTTTCGCAGAGCAAAATTTCGCAGAGCAAAATTTCGCAGAGCGAATTTCGCAGAGCAAAATTTCGCAGAACGAATTTCGCAGAGCGAATTTCGCAGAGCAAAATTTCGCAGAGCGAATTTCGCAGAGCAAAATTTCGCAAAGCAAAATTTCGCAGAGCAAATTCCACAGAGCGAATTTCGCAGAGCAAAATTTCGCAGAGCGAATTTCGCAGAGCAAAATTTCGCAGAGCAAAATTTCGCAGAGCAAAATTTCGCAGAGCGAATTTCGCAGAGGAAAATTTCGCAGAGTGCATTCCGCAGAGCGAATTTCGCAGAGCAAAATTTCGCAGATCGAATTTCGCAGAACAAAATTTCGCAGAGCGAATTTCGCAGTGCGAATTTTCGCAGAGCAAAATTTCGCAGAGCACAATTTCGCAGAGCAAAATTTCGCAGAACGAATTTCGCAGAGCGAATTTCGCAGAACAAAATTTCGCAGAGCGAATTTCGCAGAGCAAAATTTCGCAGAGCAAAATTTCGCAGAGCAAATTCCACAGAGCGAATTTCGCAGTGCGAATTTTCGCAGAGCAAAATTTCGCAGAGCGAATTTCGCAGTGCGAATTTTCGCGAGAAAATTTCGCAGAGCGAAATTTCGCAGAACGAATTTCGCAGAGAAAAATTTCGCAGAGCGAATTCCGCAGAGCGAATTTCGCAGAGCAAAATTTCGCAGAGCGAATTTCAGAGTGCGAAATTTCGCAGAGCGAATTTCGCAGTGCGTATTTCGCAGTGACATTTCGCATAGCGAATTTCGCAGAGCCAAATTTCGCAGAGCGAATTTAGCATAGCAAAATTTCGCAGAGCGAAATTTCGCAGAGCGAATTCCGCAGAGCGAAATTTCGCAGAACGAATTTCGCAGAGCGAATTTCGCAGAGCAAAATTTCGCAGAGCGAATTTCGCAGTGTGAATTTTCGCAGAGCAAAATTTCGCAGTGCGAATTTCGCAGAGAGAATTTCGCAGAGCAAAATTTCGCAGTGTGAATTTCGCAGAGCGAATTTCGCAGAGCAAAATTTCGCAGAGCGAATTTCGCAGAGCAAAATTTCGCAGTGCGAATTTCGCAGAGCAAAATTTCGCAGTGCGAGTTTTCGCAGTGCGAATTTCGCAGAGCGAATTCCGCAGAGCGAAATTTCGCAGAACGAATTTCGCAGAGCGAATTTCGCAGAGCAAAATTTCGCAGAGCGAATTTCGCAGTGTGAATTTTCGCAGAGCAAAATTTCGCAGTGCGAATTTCGCAGAGAGAATTTTGCAGAGCAAAATTTCGCAGTGTGAATTTCGCAGAGCGAATTTCGCAGAGCAAAATTTCGCAGAGCGAATTTCGCAGAGCAAAATTTCACAGAGCGAATTTCGCAGAGCAAAATTTCGCAGAACGAATTTCGCAGAACAAAATTTCGCAGAGCGAATTTCGCAGTGCGAATTTTCGCAGAGCAAAATTTCGCAGAGCACAATTTCGCAGAGCAAAATTTCGCAGAACGAATTTCGCAGAGCGAATTTCGCAGAGCAAAATTTCGCAGAGTGAATTTCGCAGAGCGAATTTCGCAGAGCAAAATTTCGCAGAGCGAATTTCGCAGAGCAAAATTTCGCAGTGCGAATTTCGCAGAGCAAAATTTCCAAGAGCGAATTTCGCACAGCAAAATTTCGCAGAGCGAATTTCGCGTTTATTTTGTTTAAATTATGACAATTAATTAGCCCTATTAGTAAAAACCTTTGAAGTAAAAAATGCAAAACTTATATTGCTAAGTTCTTAGTACGTGACGTAAAAATGTAGAATAAATAGAAAAAAATTTCAAAAAAGCCATAACAAAAATTATAATCTAAAATTTCGATGACCTTACCTACAGTCGTGTCATCGTTTCTCTCTGAGGTAGAGCTTAATGGTTTTAACCACGTAGACATCGTAGACATCGAACTGGCATACTGAAAAGCTTCTTGTTTCTTTTTCTTCTTTTCTTCTCTTTTTTGAAAACCACTCTTGTAAGCTCTCTTCATTGTTTTTGTTCCGTTCGTAATATTAATTAACCAAACAATGTACTGAAATTCAACTCTCAACGACTCAACATTTAACTAAAGAAAACTGCGCTGCAAATTTAGCAAACCGAATCGCATAAAATCGACTTGTAATGACTTGAAAACAATGGTGTGAGGTGGATGTTATCATATGTAGGAGGGGGGAGGAGAAGGACGATATGCGCTTGCGCGGCCCTACTGAGTGATCAGCTGATCTGATAGAGCCTCACTGTGCAGTTGTCTGCTGCACACACGTCACCGCGCAGAAGATGCATTACACCACAACAACGTAACTCAACTCACAACACAGTAGCTCATATAAAGCTTTCGTATAAACGGCGAGATATACGGCGACGTGTTCTACTTTTGGAAAATGTAATTTTTTTTTGGGAAATGTAATTTGGAAAATTTAATTTGGACAATC
This sequence comes from Nemotelus nigrinus, assembly GCA_947369275.1. Classification (NCBI taxonomy): domain Eukaryota; kingdom Metazoa; phylum Arthropoda; class Insecta; order Diptera; family Stratiomyidae; genus Nemotelus; species Nemotelus nigrinus. The sequence continues at coordinate 180,221,972 of OX376372.1, forward strand.
TAATTTGGACAATGTAATTTGGAAAATGTAATTTGGAAAATGTAATTTGGAAAATGTAAACAAAACATAACCAAGAACACAAAATAACTTCTAACAAGCCAACAATTTTTTTTGTACGTTATGTGGGGGCCCCTTCGGGGCCCCCTTGGGCCGGGGGCCCTCCGCGATCGCGGACCTGCGGACCTGGCCAGTCCGGGCCTGATGTAATACAAAATGAGTAAAAGAGTAATCTATAGGCTAAGTCTTAAATTTAAGTTTCTACTGGTGTATCGCTTTTCCGTCGTTCGCTTTCCGAAAGAAGTGTGTGTACGATTATTACCAGTGGGTTAAATTCAGCTAATAAGTTTTTGCAATTGAAGTATAAACGATGGCTTTACTTTCACATTGCCTGTTGATATTTTCGATCAGATATCACTCATACAAAAAAAATTTGTGCTTAGCTTCAACATAATTCGATATGATACATAAAGATCTGTACGTATGGAATTTTATGAAATATGTTGTTTTGAAAATGTGTGACAAAAGTTGATGTACACAGTTATTCAATATAATCGATCTTTGAAGACACACTAAAAAAAATTTCGGTTTAGTTTTCCCCTTATAATAGTGGAAAACTGGTTTCCTACTATTAAAGATGTAAAACAAAAGTGCGTACAAAGAATATTTTACGTCTTAAATGTGTAATTTCTTTTACAAGCAAATCGTGTAATTTTACCCCAAAAAGACGTCAATTTAGGACGGAAACGCATGAAATTTGTGTATCAAAGGCTACTTTTTACGACTCTTTTAGTGTAATTAGCGCACTTTATTCGTGAATGTCCATAAAAATGTTTAAAAAAGATAACTAAAGGTGCGTTTTTTGCGCTCTTGGCCAGGGTAAGTTTAGATAAATTTAGGTAACTTACCCTGCCCAAGAGTGCAAAAAACGTATCTAAAGAATGTTTTATCAAACAAATGACATCAAAAGGTATTAATCGCGAACAATTTTAGGAACTTTGCACTACTGAAGCAGGAATTTCAGCTAACCTCTAGATAAGTTTCATTTTCAATCAAATTGAAAAAATTTTATGATCCAAAAGTCAGCCACTCAAGACAGGTAACTGCCATCACATAAAATATTACCCCAAAATTAAATATCACTAACAAAAGCCTGTAATAGGTAACTTTAAATTTTAAAAAAGGCGAAAGTCCTATCAAATCAGGTAAGCAAAATATAAATATTTTTCTTATCAAATAAAAAAACTTAATGCAATTCCTTTAAGTTTATAATTCATTTTAATTTGACATATACACTATATACACATTATACACATGAACTTATAGCACTTATTGCTACACTTCTATTTAACTTACAGCTACACTTCTCATTAACTTATAGCTACACTTCTACACTTAATTCACGAAAAGACTGATACTTAACTGCTGCTGTTCAAAGCAAAGATCACGAAATATCAGACTCGTTCAGTCTAGCCAAATCACCGTCTTCCGTCACAATGTTACATCAATAATAAGTCAAATTCGAGCATATGATACAATTTTACAGCTTTGGTGAAAATGAGAGTAGCGAAGTTGTACACTCTTTTTGCTAAGGTTTACAAAACACTATTTATTATTCAGGTTATATGACGTAAAAGCAAAAAATACACATCCAATGTGTAAAAAAAATTGTGATTCGTTATTTTAAACAGAAAAATGAATATATTTCCTTTTATCAAAGAATTAATTTTAGACCCACTTTTTAGAGTGCACGTTAAAAGCAGTTATTTTTAATTTTTGTGCCCATCGAAACATAAATACTTATTAGCTGAAATTTATCACGGTCAAAGAAATTTCCTAAGATCGATGGTAATTTTGTGGAATTTTCAGTCTCCAAGTAGTAAAATCTGTTATTAAAAGCCTGGAGCACCTAATTAATGACTTTGAATTAATTTACTGGGATTCTTGAAAAGCTTTTACGATAGAAGAAGCAACCATATTGTTAATTTATCTACAAACAACGTTTATTCAAAATTTAAATGCCATTTTATTTTTTAATAAAATTATTTCAGTGCATTCAAATAGCCCTTTATTAAGCGAATTCGTTCGGTTCCTTGAATCTCAATGGCTTTTGCTATGAAAGTACCATTTTCGCCTAGGAACTCTGTAGTTAGCTCTCAACACTTAGCTGTGAACAGTGCCCGTATTCTAAACTCGCTCCGTGCTGAAGCACTCGTTATGCACCCCAATTACGGCAACATGTCAAGCGTATATACTTTTACTCCAACTTTTGATAATCACACTGAATTCCCGACTTATTCTATGAAACCACAATTAAAATTTTTGGGCCAACAAATACAAGGGGAACAAAGTAAATCTTTCAAAGCATTTCAAACAGTCAAGTTACTTAGATATTGGAAAACACAGCAACATAAAACAAGGATGAAAACAGTTCAGACTGGATCAATTTTTATTTTAAGTGGAAAATTCTCGTCTAGGACGCTTGCATGTAGATTCTTTCTTTATGACATGCTTGCCTTCGACAACTGTTCATCGTACACCACGTTATTGGTAGAACGTGTCCTCAATTAATTGCATGTAAGCCGTAACTGATTACCCACAGGAGTTCTCTACAAGGCAAGTTCGCATTATAATGCTGTGGTTCTAATTTATTGGTCTCAATTGTAGTGTGCAAGTCATAAATTCGAGTTTCGTTATTATGTTCCAAGTGTAGAAGTGAACGCAAACGTGAACTTTGAATTTATTTCTGCAGCTTTAATACGTGTGCGGTTTTTCAGGTGCTTTATTTAATGAGGACATAAAAAACACGTTATTCGAAAAGAATTAAGAGAAAAAATTCCCTAATTTCGTTTACTGCAATAACAACTCATGTTTTCCTTGCGTAGCCTAAGGCCCGAAGGTAGAAAGTAATATGGAAAAATTAACACACATTTTCTTCTATGAAATGCGTACATGGTATGAAATGATATTGAGCCTCACTTGTTGTTTTTTGCTTGTGTTTCTTTGGATTGAACATAGGAAATCTTTGAGTGTGCTTCACTAATTTCATGTTATTAAAAATACACTAGGGAGATAGACTGGTCGGTGAGACCGCTTAAAATTTTCAAACACACCAACTTTCGTTACAATACCACAAGCCATCCTAACCAGTGATGCCAATTTAGCTACATTGTAGCTAGATTTAGCTACAAAAGAACCTGTTTTGCTATGTGTTTCCTCAAATCTAGCTACAAAAGCTTTAAAAGCTTTAAGAAAGTTGATATCACTGATGCCAACGGGAAAAATAATGCTTACGGATATATTCGGTAAGCATTTCGCGTAATGCGTGGAAGTATTACCGGACCATTGCATGTTGTTTTCTTTTTAACATTGCATGTTCTAGGCTGGGAAGATGTATACATAGGGAAACTTATGCTTTTAGCTTTATAGCTTCATGTATAAGAGCTTTTTGGAAAGTACGACCAAAGTGTATAGAATGATAAGTGGGTGAACTCCTTCCCTATTCCAGAAAAAAACACTTTGACCTTGAAATTGCACCTCCATTTACGCAATGTATTATCTGTCAAAGCAACCTGAGAGTGTTCTGGTATTTTTTGCGAGAGTGAGCCGTATGTGAGCAACGAAAAATCTAGCCTGAGTATGTAGTTGTCGAATCTTATCTTGCACCTCTTTCTGTTCCATGCGATTTCTTCCAATTTCCCAGGCTTATCAACAATATAATCTCAAGCCAGTTCACTGGATTTTTGGACCGCATCCATATACGGAGTCCGCACGCTGGTTAGGAATTAACTTCTTACGCTGTGGTACGACATCGTATTCTCGCATTTTCGTCATCTTCGGTGAATACGAATTAAAGCTTTGTCCGGCGGCCGATCGTATCTCTGCATGTGTGGTTTTTGCATGCTGAGTGATTGTGACCAGTGATGCCAATTTAACTACATTGTAGCTAGATTTAGCTACAAAAAAACCGGTTTTGCTATGTGTTTCCTCAAATCTAGCTACAAAAGCTTTAAAAGCTTTAAAGAAGCTGACATCACTGATTGTGACGCACATTGGAAAGTCCAATAGCGCATGCTCTTTGCTACTAGGGGGAATTGGTACTCTTGTTTTTAATACATTTTACTTACCAGTGATGATTTGAAATGCTCCCAAATTTCCACTTTATATAGCAGACTACCCATAGCCGATGTATGCTCGCAAATTCTTTTCCCCTTATTTCTGCGAGTGATGTTCATTGGCCAGTCATGGACTTATAACATATGAGCTTTCTCCCTTGCAGCATTCCCCATGTTCCAAGTCATGTATACGAGTATATCGTATAATTGCTGGAAAATAGCTTTCTAGCACATTACATCTGCATTACTAGGATTGTTTGATTCATGCATTCTGCCAGAATACATTACGGCGATTCCCATTGGGATAGCAAAGTCATATCCAACGACATAAAGCTTTATTTGAGAGTTTAATATCAATAGGTACGTTTCTTTGCACACACATCTGCTCGAGTGTGCAAAAAATGCACCTAATTGAAATTTGTTGCATTCAAGATACTTAACAAAATTTGATATGCTCGGGGTCACAAAAAAACGCACCTAATATAATCAGGAGGGATACAAAACCGAAATACAGGACTTAATGATAACATTATGTACACTTATGTCAATTTCATTATGCAAACGAACCAGGAAAATTAAAATCAAAAATTTCGTACACATGCCTAGTACTATACTCTTCGCGAAACGAATTCAACGGTCAAATCCCATATAAAAGAGCTTTCCGGACGAATTGAAAAGCTCTCTTTGTATGGGATTCGACCGTTGAATTCGTTTCGCGAAGAGTATAGTACTAGGCAACAGGAGTAAATATTTTTCCATTAAATGACTTGATGACTGTCTGACTATCGTGTTTTAAGCTGTTATGTTTGAGCACTCTTGTATTTTAGAACTGCTGTAATTGTTGGTCCTTATCACGCATTGATCTGGCATTAAACTTGGAAAGTTTAATTAAGAGAAAATATATTTGAAAAGCTTGCGAAAATTTATATGCGTGATGTGCAGAAAGCACCATGCATAAACAGGGTCAATCATTTTCCAAAGAGAATTTATTAGCTGAGAAAGATAATTTTGATCAGAACCCAAATAAGCAGTAGAAACACTTTGCCGGAAAAATATTTAACACAAATTTAACCAGGCAGTATTGAAAATTTCGGAATAAATATAAACCTACAGATATATGAATTCGTACATTGAATGAGATGTCACACATCCAGCACAGCTTGACGTTGAAATGGATCAAAATAAGCTCAACTATCATCACCACCGTTTCGTTTCCGACAGCTATTATATTTCCTTCATTCAAATGTCATCATTTTTACCCTTAGCTTCTTTAACACCCGAAAACTTCGCAGGTGTCCATGACATGCCATCCAAAATTCCACCCCATATCTTGTTATCGTTTGCAGGTGAATTGACATGCATGCACACATTCTCCACATGGATGCTGTAACCTGCATGATAACACGTTTTCGGTACAGTACCTCATCTTCTGACGTTCTCACAAATGTAAATTATCAACCCAACACGAATTTAAAATTCAAATGCAAAGCGAACGTGGTCGCCTCAATTCAACATGCTGGTGAATGCAATGAAAAAGTAATGAACAGAATCAATTCAGAGAATGACATGAAATCCGTTTCCTATTGTATCAGAAATAGTGACGACTAGTCAAACAACTTCGATCTAGAACAGCACAGGGTCTTAAAGAGTTGGTTGGGATCGATGGCAAAATTTCATTTCATTGACGAATAAAATTGATTTGATGGAACATAAGCGGATTGTTTATGTGACATTGTAATGAAATGTCATCGATAATGAGCATATATGAAACCATATTGATGAAAGGATATTGTTGACCTAATATAATGATAAGTGAGTTTCCGATTTTTTTTTACTGGATTCGCAGTACGCACAATAAGATGAAAAATCTTTCATGCAAAACATTCAGGAAAAATTTAAAAATTGTAATATGAAAATTAAAAAAAAAACCAGTAGAAAAACTAATTTTTGAGCAAAAGTAGAGGATTTGGGAAATTTTATTACGAGCAATCTGTATTGGATATCAAGGACCACTATATGAAAAACCATAGGGTAGAAATATTTCCGGAGCCACCACTACAGGAAATTCAAAGCACTTGAACATTTTATCTCAGCATTTCCTAGCATAAGTATGATATAAATGATCAGTGCTGGTAGCAAAGTCCAAAGCAAGGGTGTACTGCCCGAGGGTTTGAGCCCCGCCGTATACTCATAGTTGTATTTGATCATCCTGTATTGTCTTAAGAGCCGGCGACTGGGCATAATACCAGCGCTTCACTAATTCAGTGTCACATCAAAGCTTTAGCGGTTGAGGCATAATCTCCTGAGCTTTGGCATTGTTATAGACAAAAAGAGACTTTCGGGACTACCAAAATTTTCAAATCTTGGAAGATTTAAGCATTTGTTATCATTTTTTCCCTCATATGAAAATTTAATAGATGCATCAATTGGTACAAAAATGTCAGAAAAAAGCCTGGTGTGGGATACCGATTGCTGCACCATGATCAACAATATGGTAATTCTGTTTCATCTAGACAACAACTTATTTTGTCAATTTTCTTTCGATCTAATGACCCTAGGGATGTTGTAGGGATAGAAATATTTTATGGGCCAGTATAGAAGCAAGAGAACAAAAAGATTCAAAAAAGCAGGTTGACTTTTTCAGTCTTCATAGTCAGTCCATAAGCATTATCCTGACGTTTACCTCAATAAGATGGCTTTACTAACTCAGGATCTTGTTATTAGAATTTTATTAAGATCCTGAACCGATTCAGAGTCTCTAAAATGGCAGTGGACAAAGATGCTCTCAAATACAATTAGTAATCTCTTGTTTGGAAACTAATGCAGTTTCCCAATGCTTGGTTTACTTTACCGCGGCGGAAAGATTACAACGAAAACGACATTTATATTCTCCAAAAATTAGTGAGTTGATGAAAGGCCGTGTCTTATTCACAGTAGTTGCTTTTATTGCGAGGGTAGTAGGCTCTAATGACGACTTTTTACTAATGTTCGAAGAAGAATATTAGTATTAAAATCACTTTGCCCAAAAATTCATATTTATCTCTCTCTCCCTCTATATATATATATATATATATATATATATATATATATATATATATATATATATATATATATATATATATATATATATATATATATATATATATATATACATATATATATATATATATACATATATATATATATATATATATATATATATATATATATATATATATACATATATATATATATATATATATATATATATATATATATATATATATATATATATATATATTATATATATATCATCAAAACAAAAATTTCGGTGAAAAAACTTCAGAAACGCGCTATCCGCTTGAACTGAAATTTTCGGAATACATTGATGTATATGCAGAATAGTCCCAGGTCTCACAAAAAGCTAATAATCTTTAACCCTTTGGCGCCGGCGGCCATTTTAGTGATATTTTAAATATACCTGCATTTTTCTGTCAACAAATAACTTTCGCAAAAATAAAGTTTGTGGAAAGAATTCTGAACATCTTTCAAATGTGAATATGATAATTTTTTTTTGTAAGTTTTAGCCCTATGTGTGCGCTAGGCGCCTAAAATGAGATTGGGAAAATTTGAAAGTTTTTAAAAAAAGTTTTTATCAGATCATTATGAAACTTACAGGACATATTGTTGTTACTAAATTGTAGACTCGTGTAGTTTTTAAGGCGTGCTGGCAACTCTGGAGCTACTGCAGGCATTGAAAAAGAAAACTTTCAAACCATCGACTCTCCTGAAAAGCTTTCGTCTTTTACAGTGAAAACCAGCTCGTATAGAAATTTTATGCTTTTTCTATACAACCGAAGGAAAACTTTTGAAATTTCACATCGGAGAAAAATGGTAGCTCTCTTCCAAATTGCCTATATTTGAAGCATCAAAGACTTCTGTTCACGATAACTCATGACCCAATTATCAGATACAAATGAAATTAACAGAATGTGTTGGCATTTAGTAGGACCAGGTCTGATAGAAGTGATTTGGAAATACGGGGGTGCCAGTGGTGCCATCTTGAAAAATCATACAGAAAAAAGCCTACTCTTCGCCCTGTGAATTCTGATTAAGTTATCAGATTTGCATGAAATTGACACAGTAGTTGAACCTTTCTCTAAATCATGTTTGGTAGAAATTTGGTTGAAAAATTGGTTTGGTGCTGCCAGCTATGGTAATTTTGGTGTCATGGGCTTCGAAAATTCGTCCAGGAAAATAAAGCCTTTTGCCCTATAGCGTCCAGTGCAGTCATGAAATCAAAACGAATTTGATATGATAAATGGAGCTTATTGTAGGCATTATTCAAAAGGAATCTGTTAAAAAAACCATTATAGGGTTGCCAGTTATTATTGGATTTGTATTTATTTGCAACATATTTACGAAGCTATTTTATCGTAAAATTTTCAAACGGTAATGATTTTGTAGTGACAGCAGACAACAAATATTAGCTTTTCGAAAATTTGAAAACTTTTGCGACTGGTAGCCCTAAATTTCTTGAATATAACTTCCAATGCAGTCATCGGATCAAAACGAAATTCACAGAGTAGGTTGATTTTAATGTGAGGCAAGTGTGACATTATTTTGGCTTTGATGCTTGCAAAGGGTTACCAGTTCGAGGCGTTTTTTGCTTTTTTTTGGTATCAATAAATGCTTACATTAAGTGTTCATATCACGAGCACTTATCTTGAAAACAAGTTGCCAATGCTTAAACTTTCTTAGTTCTAGAGGTTTTTGGGTTTCAAACATCTTTCATTTTTTGACGCTAAACATCTTTCTATCTCAGCTGTCTCGTAAAAACTATCTACAGATTTTCATGTGATGTCGAAGATTTGATAAGCTATGGGCCAACGAGTCTTTCAATTAAATGTTTAGTATAAAATGTGGTGAGTTACTGTGAACTGAAATCCCAAGTTTAAACAACCAAAGTCTTTCGAATATTTTCCTCTGGCATTATGCATTATGCTTCCTGCAAATTTCACGTTTACTCAAACATTCTTCCGAAAGGTAATGGCCGTACAATTTATTTCATGATCGATTATTTTGTTATAAAAAGCGCCACATTTCAAAATCAAAAAATTTCTGTTTTCAAAGCGAAGGAATGAAAGAGGCGGAAAATATCCTTTGACATAAGGAAAGCTTATTCGTCTTAGGTGCAGATTTTTAACGATTTAAATCGGCCACACGATAAAAAATTTAAGTATGTATGTATGAATTCCTATAATCTGAGATGAAGATCCAAATGCAGCATTTCATATTTCATATGCGCAAAGTTTTTGATCGTGAGCATTTATTCCATGATTATTCCCTTCACCACACCAGTCGCTTTCGCCTCACCACAAATTGATGTCGCACAGGCCGCAAAGTATTGTGGACTAATTTTTTCACACTCGCTGAAAGCACAGTAGTCGTCACGTAACTTGAGTATTTAATTACAATCACTTAATGACCGATTGTGTGTCGAAAGCATTTTATAATGCTGAGCAAAGGACAAGCAACGAGCGAACTACTAGCACAATATGAGCACATTCCATGTATTTCCCCATTTTCATCATTTCCATTCATGACAGTCCGTATCACGACTACATATACAATAAACGGCAAAACAGAACTCCTCGTTTTCAAATTGCAACCAGGCTCAGTTTCGAGGAATATACCAGCGACAGCAACGAAATCGGCACAAGGTCATTTCATTTATATGGAACAAAGATGAAATGAAGAGAAGGTTGTGGTGGTAACTGACCTCTATTCATTAGGTATGCTTCCAACGTGGCGCAGTGGATCCATTCATCAGCCAGGAATCATTTGCCAATCCAAAGAGCAATTAGAAGAAATTTCAGGCTTCGAGAGGAAAAAGACTTGCTGTTAGCCGGTCTCGGAAAAGGCAAAGCTGGTGGTACGGGCGAAGGCCGAGTGGCTTTATAAATCTTCAGAGAATAAAATAATGGAGCAAATAGGCGCAGACACTTTATTGAAATTCTTGTAAAATACCGTGCTGCACTTAACATGGGATCGAAATGAGATTGTCTACAGAGTGTAATTGAAAACATCAAACGATGGTTTCTGTAGTTACTATTTTAATTATGCGCCAATAGATGTATGAAAATCGGTGAAATAATTTGAGAATAATATTTGGTATTAAGAGAGCTATAATGATAGAATGGGGGAAAATTTAATATTTCGCAAACAACTGATGAGTGTGCCGATCTCTTGCTTTTAAGACTCATTGGAATTTCTGATGTACTGAAGAGATACTGCTCTTCGATGAAAATCAGAAGAAAGGTATCGATTTCATTTAATAATTTACTCGTATAAAGTTAAAATTTTCACCAAATGACTTTTTCGCATTTACGACCGGACCATCAAATCGAATATAATACTAACATGTTTCAGAAAAATTCTAGCGAATATGTGTCACTAGAAAGACTGCGTTTCGAAGAAAAGCAGAGGAAATATATAGTTCTCACTTCATATCGAATATGGTTGAAATGCTTACTAAATCACTTTCTGGCACTCACTACCGGATTATGACGCCAGATACAAAACAGATGAAAATTTAATAGCAGTATTGTTCAATGCACAAGCGGACTGACTTATTTTTAATAGAAATGACTCTCAGAGTAATCGTCAGCGGAAATTTCAATTCATAAGAAAACTTGAAACATACACTTTTTCTTGGTTTCCTATATGCATACATATTTATATCTAACTTAATAATCGAGTATATTAATCCCCAGTGCTTCCAGCTGGTAATCTCTAAAACAGAGATTGTTATGCTGACGAAGCGGAGGATACCAACTGTCATACCCATGACAGTTGGCTCCGTCGAAGTCCAGACCAGCAAGTCGGTCAGGTATCTGGGAGTGACCCTGGATACCAAGCTGACGTATTGGGATCATATCCGCAGGGCATGTGACAGGGCTCTAGTAGTCGTCACTTCACTGAGTAGGCTAATGGCCAACGTCGGTGGACCCAGTGAGACGCGACGGAGGCTGCTGATGGTAACGACCGATTCCATCTTGCTATCTGGAGCCGATATCTGGGGAGATGCGCTCCGAACTGAGAAGTTCCGGAAGCGCATTGCTAGTGTCCAGCGCAGGGGTGCCCTGCGTATCGCCTGTACCTACCACATAGTCTCAGAAGAGGCTGTGATGGTGGTCTCGGGAGTAATCCCGATCGACCTACTAGCGCGAGAACGCAAAGAAGGGTATCTCTCTCGCTCAGAGCTGGGTAGAAATAAGGCTCTGACGGACGCGCGTGCGCTTACTCTCCAACTTTCGCAGCAACGTTGAAGTTTAAGTGCTAAAAGACGCTGTACGGCTAAGCTGATTGGTCTCATTGAGCCTTGGCTTAACCGGAGCCACGGAGAGGTAAACTTTTATGTTTGTCAATTCTTGACAGGGCACGGTTACTTCAGGAAATACCTGAACAGAATGGGTAAGGTGGTCACACCGTACTGCCGGTACTGTGTGACTGAACTCGATGATGCTCAGCACACATTCTTTATGTGCAGTCGCTTCGTAAGCTTGAGGCCCACCATTGAGTCCACGATTGGCCTGGCAACGCCTGAGACGATCGTGGAAGCAATGCTGCGAAACGAGGAGAACTGGCACGCAGTCTCAACATATGTTGAGAAAGTTCTGCGCATAAAGGGGGAGGAGGGTTGCTTACCGACCCATGAACTATGGTAATTTCTGAAGTCCGTGGTTACCGATGGGTGAGTCAGCACGACCGGGTCGAAGCAGTGCCTAGGCGGGTCCCGACTCGAAACTTCGTGGGCTTGTAGATGGTCATTTTTTTAGTGAGTCAAACCTCACATACCCCGAGGTGATAGATCACCCGGGGATCTGGTAAGCAGATTTTTTTTTTGCCATGTAGAAAATTGAAGCGAATTCAGAAAAAACTCTCGGATTCTCAAACTTATTCGTTATGAATTCTTTAAGACCGGTATATGGAAAACGTTACAAAAACGCTGAAAGTGCTCAAACTTACCCTCTTTAGCTCTTGAAAAGCTTTCGTACAATGGTTCATTTTTTTCAAGATTCATTGCGAATTCTGTGGGAACTCCTTGTGAATTTTTTTGTGAATCCTTTGCTAATTCTTTGCGAATTTTTTTGTGAATATTTTGAAGATTTTTTTGCAGGTTTCAAATAGTACTTTGAGAATGCTTCCTATACTTTTTGAATAAATTCTAATAACATATATTCAATAAAATACTTATAATTTTTAATTTCAATACTAATTTTTTTTATTTGTTATTTCATTTCATATTATTAATTGCAAATAGCTAATTTTTTCGTCAGTTTGCTAAGCTTGTCTTTGCTGCTATAAAAACTTTTTTAAAAAAAAAAAACCTTCAAACTCGTCCCGTCTTCTTGAAGGAAATCTTCGCACGGGAGCTTCTGCACACAAAGGGAGAAGTTACTAGAGAATAAAAAATTTATGTAATATTAACACCTCAATTAACACAATTTCAAAAAAACTTTGTAGGTACGTGCACTTATGCATGAAAAACGGTTATACGATTAAAGTACTGTTTTTGTTTTAAATTCCAACGTATTTCACAACCAACTCTTAAGAATTTCCCTATTACAGATTCGTTCGCACTTTGTGTGGAATTTGTTCGAACTGAGTGAAATATTCACAATGAATTCCGATTGATTTTGAATTTGTTTCTTCCAAACTTCAGAAGAGATTTTTAAAAAATATTCAGATGTTTCTCATAAGATAATGAACAGTAATACCCCAGTCAAAATTTTTTTTTAATTTCAAGAGCTTTTTATATTTCTATCTCTTTCGCTCAGTTTTGGATTAGTCGTAATCAATTCTGAATTTCGAATTTGGCACGCTGGGTACCTGGGTTATTTTTCATTCACTGGTGGGAGCTTTAGATGTCTTTGTCTAGCCAAAACAAAGACAAAACCGAGTTAGATTTTTGTCAGCATTAACCATTTTTCGATGCCACAATATTCCGAGTCTCTTTTTTTGTGATAATGATTTCTCGGTAATTCCAGCAATTGGGAGCGCTGATGATGGTGCGATGAAAGTTGTAGAGCCAACAAGTTCGCTATTAGGCTGAAAATTAAACTCTACAATACCAGATTCGTTCGAAATGTGAATCATTATGTTAAAATTTTCAGTCATGCTTAGAATTTGTGAACATACTGTCGTTCGTCACAGAAAATTTTACTATACACCCATTCATAGACGAAAAAAACTTTCATCAGCACTATTCCGATGTTTTTCATTAAACTTTCAGTTTTTCACAGCCGAATACTTTTTCGAATATACACAAAAGGCGTCGATATTAATTTCAAATTTCGGGAGCAATATTATCATCTCTAAGCTTAAGTGTACGTACTGCAGCCTAGAAAACTGCATCTACATCATAAGCATACAGTTTACATTTTATAGAACCATTTTTATTGCCTCCGGCTTAGCTGTTTCTAGTAAACATGAATCAACAAATCCTGTGAGATCATCCCGCTTTAGTATCACTCCATTGTTTCAAAGCCTCTAGTCACCCACTTTATTTCTCTACAGCTGTTTTGCTGTATGAAATACTGCAACATCTGTTTGCTTTATTATAAACGATTGTGTTCCGATGGAAAGCTATTAAAATTTGCAGCATTCAGTAAGCTAGCTAATAAAATTAGATACCCACCAAAAACAAAATAACTGGTAATTCAGTATAAAAATAATTATTAAATAAGGGTGCAGGCAATTGCTGCTATTTTCCTACCTCCTACGACTTATTCATTTTCTCCAATAGATTGCTATGTATTCCCATGCTTATCATTAATACTGTAAATATTTATAGAAGAGTTCACAACAATAGCTCTTCCTGATATTAAGTTTTGGGAAGCTCTACCTGATCTATCATGATCCGTTTTAAAAATGTCTCATACCACTTTCTTCCTGGAATCTCTTCTTTTCATATATTGTTGATATTGACTTCTTTGATAAAATTACATATACTGTGTAGTTATTGGAAAGAAATCATCACAGAAGTAAAAGCTAATTTAAGATCAAGTGCAGCGATAATTGCAGAAAAAGTCAAACGTGAGACAAAGAAGTCAGTAAATGCCTCTACGGTCCGCAGAACTGAATTCAAATGATTTACATGGTCGAGCACCAAGAAAGAAACCTTTCATATGGGACTCAAACAAACAGAAGCGGCTGAAATAAGCAAGTAAATGCAAAAACGATGGAGCTGAGTTCTGAAAAACTGTGCTCTTCACCGATGAAAACAAATTCGAAATTTTCAAACATAAAAAATCTACGAAAATATAGCGAACTAAAAATATCGATTTTGATTAAAGAACAGCACGTCTACGGTCAAGCATGGTGGAGGATCGGTAATGGCATGGGGGTGTATGGTGGAGACAGGAGTCAAGAATTTCATGTTCGTTGATAGCACAATGAACAAAGAACAAAGCCTCAAAATTTTTCAAGAAAATTTGGCTCTCAGTGTTCAAAAATTGGAGCTGCCTTGGACGTGGGTCATCCAACAAGACAACAACCCTGCGCATAAATCTTGCGTGTTCACAAAATGGCTCTTTTTTCGGACACCCTCCCCAGTCTCCACCCCCTATCCGTATAGAGCATTTGTGGGGATTTTTGGATCAGCGAGTTCGAAAAAGACCAATTTCTTTCAAGAAAGATTTGAAACTTTTAAACCCAAATGTGACAAAGAACCTTGTAGACTTTATTTATTTATTTATTTGGTGCGTATTCAATACAACAGCCAAACTGCCCAACTACAGATTGGATACAATGAAAAAAAATAAAACGACAACAACTACATAAGAACATATAAATATAAAAACTGTAAAAAAATACAAGAAATTCTTAAAGTATTAAATAATAAAGTAAAATTAAGTAAAGTCAAATAGGAAAGAAACAATCCATTATAAACAAGAATAGAAAATAAAATTAATTAATAAGAATCAAAAATTTTGCTTCCAACCATATTTTTGCAAACGGCAATAGATTGTGGAAGAGGACCAAGTGGAAGACTATTGTGAGTGAGTAAGGCCAATGAACAAAAATGCTAATGAGGAAGATAGGTAGCCGCGACAGATTTTGAAGAGGAAACTCTCATCCAAGTAAACTCTGCGCTGCTCAAAGAGAGGAATGTTAAGAAGAGAAAGACGTTCACTATAGGGTAAATACGGCATGCTATATTTAAAAAGTAAAGTAAGTGTTAACCCGCGCTGAACTGATTCAACAGCGTCAGAGAGGTATTTGAAACGAGGACATCACACTTGACTGCAGTATTCAAGCACAGAATGGACAAGGGTAACAAGCATGTAGACACAAGTAGAAATACTAAATGAATTGTGGCAAGAACGAACCACGAAGCCAGCAATCCGAGAAGCTTTTCTAGTAATAGTGAGGACATGAATGTCGAATTTTAGTTTGCGATCAAATGTGACCCCGAGATCTGAGAAATAACCGACACAAGAGAGGATAGTGCTATCAATAGCATAAGGAATGACATGAGTGTGAAGCTTAAAGGAAAAGGACATAGAAAAAAACTTGGAAACATTAAGGGACAAACAGTTCAAGTTACACCAACCAGAAAGAGCATACAAATCATCCTGAAGAAGCATCTGCATATAGAATCTGCATCTGCATATAGAAGATATGAAGACTTTGATTGAACAAAAGAGGTCCTAAGATGGAACCTTAAGGAACACCAGAAGAAGAGGAGAAAGGTGAAGACGACAAGCCAAAGAGGGAAACGACACAAGTGCGATCAGTTAAAAAGGAAGAGATCGAGGAAAGCAAAGGTTCGCGAATGCCATAATGCTTCAGTTTGATAAGAAGCAGCATATGATTAACAGTGTCAAAAGCTTTGGCAAAATCAGTATAAATGACATCAACTTGATTGTTGCTGTCAATTGCAGAAGGGATTACATGAGTAAACTCAACAAGGTTCGTAGAGGTGCTCCGGCCTTTTAGAAAGCCATGTTGTTGCGCTGCAAAGACACAGTAGAGGGTATCATAGAAACGATTGAAAACGAGGCGTTCCAAAATTTTGGAAATGCAAGGAAGAATGGAAATGGGGCAATAGTAAGCTGTGAGAAAAGCAAGAGGAGCCCAAACAATATGCGAGTTTCAAGTACAAGTGTGCCATTGCTTTTGAATGAGAAAAATAGCACTCTTACAACTTTTTTGAATATGAAATAATAAGTACTGTCTAGATTGGTATCATATGATTATAATTTTTTAGGAACGAACAAAACTTTGATTTGATACATTCAACTGTTTTTTTATAGTTTGTAGTTAGAAAAATGTGTTAGCTCAAAAATGAAATTTCTAAGTATGCCATCACTTTTGACTCTCACAATATATTTCTTCTTAATTAATTCAAGTTTTGCTTACTAAAGCACAAAAACCCAAAAAAACAATTGTGCAGACGATTATAGTTAAATGCAGTTGTAATTTTTCTGATTCAAGCTATGGATCCCAAAACCCATAAATGAAATTGAAACTCATAAATGCTTTTGAAAACCACTTTTCCCGAAAATTCATACTGAAACATGAAAGTTCTGTCGATTTGTTTCTGGATTTCGTTATCTGATTAAGCTGAAGTTGTTAGGAAGTATTGGATAAAGTTTTCCATTAAGACCACTCCAATTTTTTGCTGAAATTTATGTCATGCGATAACATTGCTGTCAAATTTTTGACGTATAAGCAGTTAAAAGCTTACCATTTTTGATCATGGATAGATATATACCTCAACAATATTAAGAGGTAGTGCAAATTTATGATTGAAATCTGCGTTCTGTTACATCAACTTTAAGAGCATTACGTTGAATTTGCGGTCGTCATAATCGCTCAGATAAACCAAAAATTGAACGATTAGTGCGAAAATTTGAATCAACATTTAAATCTCATAATGTTATCGTGCCAGTGAGACAAAGAAGTGAACGAAATGCAGAGAACACCGCGGCGGATTAAACCAAAATTTGCCTATTCCTCGCCGTTCCCAGGAATTAGGCATTACACAAACCTGTCTGTGGCGAATGGTACGTAAAGATTTGGATTCACGTGCCTACAAGATTGCACTGACATAAGAGCTAAGGCCACAGGTTCACCAACGGCGACGTGACTCCAGTGAATGGGCACTAAACATGCGCGATGTTGATCCTCAATTTTACCGCAAAATCATACTGAACGACGAAGAACATTTTTGGCTTAACGAATTCGTCGATTAGTAAAATTGCCGAATACGGTCAAGTGAGCATTCTGATGCCATTAACAAAATTCCATTACATCCGCATTGACTGTTTGGTGCAGTTTTCATGCTGTTGGTGTCATTGATCCCAACTTCCTTTTTTTAACTGATCAATTGTGAGCGCTACCGTGCCATATTAATCGGTTATTTTTAACGTAAATTAAAAGAAAATAGCCTGGTTGGCATGTGGTTTCAACAAAATGGCGTCACATATCGACTTATTGAAGCCCAAATTTGAGAATCAAATCATTTCAAGAAATTGTCATGTCAAATGGCCGCCTTGCTTGTGACCCCCTTCCTAGACTTCAATAAAAGATTTGTTTTCCTCGGATTTACGTCAAGTCATTGGTCTATGCCAACTATCCGGTCTATGCCAACTATGCGGAAGAGTCATGTCATGTTTCAGCGAATCCACAGTTGCAAGCGCTTCCGAAGTGGTCATTTGACTAATATTGTGTTTCATACGTTATGGCATTGATTGTACTTTAGCCTGCAATAAAAATTTCGTTCACATCTGAAATAGTTTTTTTTTTTTTATATAAAAGGATAAATGGGGCACTCTTAATAGAAAACCCTGTATAAGCTATTGGTTTTTTTTAATATACAGGGTAATATCTTTATTTCCTTGGTGACAGCGGGTGTTTTAGTGAATTTTGCGGTATCCCTTTATTACTGAGGAAAAAATAAGTAAAGCAAATAAAAATCGATTGTGTTTGCAGCTTGATGGCGATATTTTTTGGGAGTTAAATTTCAAATGATCAAAGCTTTGCACACAGTCACCAAATCATTATGAAAGTAACAAAAATTATTGCAAAGCACAATCAATACTCTAACGTGGCTACGACAGATTTCTAGAAAACCTTCAAATCAATGACTCTCCTCATTTTACTTTTTAATAGAAAATGGTTTGCTTAATCAGATGCTGATGCTTTGTTTAGTAAGTTGAATCGAATTTGTTTTTGAAAATTTCTCATCGAATAAGTACGGTACAACTCCCACTAAATTACCTCTATTTTAGAATCCGAATATATTCGCTCATTCGCGAGAACTTAGGATCTAATTCAAAAGATATACTGGTGTTTAGTAGAGTTAAGTTTGGTAGAAGTTATTTGAAATTCTAGACAACTCTGTGGCAGTAGTGTCATTTTGAAAAATTGCTAAAGTAAAAATAGCATTTCGCCCTTTAATTCCCGCTATAGTGACAGAATTCGCACGGTAGTTGGATGTTAGTGCAAACTAGGTTTGGTGGAATTTTGGTTCAAAGATTTGAATAAAAATGCCAGTTATGGAGCTTATTGTTTGCTAAGAAATGCTACCATTGATTTTTCAAAAGATAATGATCTGAAACAGTAATGATTTTGCTGTGAGAGCTAAGACAATACGTTTCAGTTTCAAAAGTTTCGAAAATTTTACGGGCGGTAGCCCTAAAAATATTTCTACATCTATAAGTTCCAAATCACCCGTCGGTTGCAAAAAGTGTTTTGCTCTCCTAAATTTTAAAACTTTAACGAATGACAGCCCTGAAAAACTATTTTTCCCTGTGGCTTTCCATTCATTAATCGTAGTGAAGTTGTCTGTGGCTTTCGATATGAATTGGTTGTAACAAAGGAGTATGTTCGGCAAAACATATGTTCAAAATCTACATAATTCATTTGCTTTTCTTTGAAAATCTGTTTTTCTAGCGGTTCCTATGCGCAAGTTTTTTGGAAATTTAAACACGCTTAAAAATGACGGCGAATGATTTAAATTATACATTCACCAAATTTTCTGGAAATAACATGCTGTCTATTGAAAAAATCCCTAGCGCCTGAGAAACGCTAAAAACACAATTGTTCGAAAAACAGTAGAGGATTTGTGTAGAATTTGAGTGCATATTCCACCACTAGCTACTTAAGACCACTACCACTAGCTTTTTCTCCTACTTAAGTAATAAAAGAGCCTAAACCAATTTAATTTCGATGGCTTCATCGAAAGTTACAGATTATAAATTATAAAAAAGTGTTTGGGGCTGCCATCCGAAAAATGTCCAGACCTTAGAAAATTTAAACATTGTTTACTCATTTTCATTGCAAATGTTCGCGATGTGAATACTTAATTTATGCATTTGTTGGGTCAAAAATAACAAAAACGCCTCGTGCTGGCAACCATTTGACATCTGGCTCAAGTTGAAGACATCCTACTCTGCGAATTTCATATAGATCCGATGACTGCATTGGAAGTTATAGGGATACAAAGAAATTTAAGATTATCACTCGCAAAAGTTTTTAAATTTTCTAGATCTTAATATTTGTTGTTTTTTTCACTTCAAGATCTCTACGATTTAAAAATTCTGTGATAAAATCGCTTACTAAAAATATGCCAAGAAAATACCAAAAAAAAAACCATAGGTGGCAACCCTTTCATATTTTTCCAAATAGATTTTTACCAAATAGTGCCTATAACAAGTCTAATTTGCCATATGAATTTCGGTATGATTCCATGACTGCACTGGAAGCTATAGGGCAAAGAGCTTTATTTTCCTGAGCGAATTTTCAAAATTCGAGACACCAAAATTACCATAGCTGGCAGCTCCATTCTAATATTTCAATTAAATTTCTCTCAAACGTGACTTAAGGTAAGATTCCGCTACTGTGTGAATTTCGTCAAAATCTTGAGACTGAATCAGAATTTATAAGGCCAAAAGCAGTTATTTTTCTTAGTGATTTTTCAAGATGGCATCACTGGCACAGAATTTCTCATATTTCAAAATCGCTTCTTTCAGGCCTGATCCTATTTTAGACCAATGCATTCTGTAAAATTTCAATCGTACCTGATTATCGGGTCTTTAGCTCCAGTGAACAGAAGTTTTTGATGCTAAAAATATAAATGCTAAAGTGGGGAAAGGTTACTGTTCCTGTCTGACATGGAATTTCAAAAGTTTTATTTTGACTGTGTAAACGAAACATAAGATTTGCATATTAGTTGTTTTTTTTTCTTAAAAGCGAAAATGTTTAAGGAGAATTGAAAACCATCAATCACTTTCAGTGCCTGCCGTAGCTCCACACAGGGTTAAAACTTTCCAAAACCTTATTACATCCTGTTCAGAAACATGTTCAAAATTCATTTCGCGACCTTCGTGTTTTTTTTAAACAATGTTCTGATAGAATTATAGGCATTTTTAAAATTTCACTGAAACCACCGCCGGCACCAAAGGGTTTACGAAAATTAAGATTTGGTGAGATCTGGATTTATTTTGCATGTATTCTGAAAATTTCAGCGTATTCGGATGGTGCGTTCCCGAGAAATAGTCACTGAATTTTTTTGATGATATATATATATATATATATATATATATATATATATATATATATATATATATACATATATATATATATATATATATTAATG
This sequence comes from Nemotelus nigrinus, assembly GCA_947369275.1. NCBI lineage: Eukaryota > Metazoa > Arthropoda > Insecta > Diptera > Stratiomyidae > Nemotelus > Nemotelus nigrinus. Next base: position 180,242,735 of record OX376372.1, read on the forward strand.
CATATATATGTATATATATATATATATATATATATATATATATATATATATATATATATATATATATATATATATATATATATATATATATATATATATATATATATATATATATATATATATTGTTGCGATGCTAAAACATATAAAATTATAGTGAAGGGAAAACTAAAAGAAAATACAAATATACCATCACTCAGCACGTCGGGTATTCTCCGCAGGTGACAGTTGTCAAGTTGCAACCCACTGACAGCTGGAACTCCAAACACTGCGCGAAAACTCAGCGAACCTGGTGGTTGATTTCTGAATCTGTTATTTTGAGTGATGCCACAATGGTGTGGGGAATTGAAGTTATGGGAATTTGGAAATAAACCGCTCTAGCGGTATAGTGAAAATTTTTTCAAACAAAGAAAAGGGGGACTTGAATATGAACTGGGAAAAAGAAGAAAGTCATTCTGGGGTAGAAAGTGAAAGGCGAAAGTTGGTGATTTGGAGCATTTGAAAATTCAGAATAAAACCGTTGGTTTTGTATTAAGAGAGGAAGAACGTTCAAGAACTTTTAAGCGTGAAAGAAAATTAAAGAAAAAGTAAAGTGCAAGTTAACAAGATTTGTTGGACAAGATAGTGAAAGTCAAGAAAGTTTGCAAGTACAAAGTGATCATTGATACACTTAAGTTAAAAATTCTATTATGGAGAGTGAAACTAGGACATTGAAGAATATTGGCGATTAGAGAACTTAATAATGAAATAATGGAAAAACGTTAATTTTGCATTTACAACATAAGTTGAAGCTGAGAAGCACTAAGGGGATAACAACCGAGCTGATAGTTGGAAAAAACGAAAGATCTTCGCAAGAAGGGTATATCAGTGAATTAGTGGCTGAAGGAAAGGAAGTCTGGCAGACTATCTGGGTCTTCAACGACAGTGACGATTCCACTGATAGTGGGAAAAAACGAAAGATCTTCGCAAGAAGGGTATATCGGTGACTTAGTGGCTGAAAGAAAGGAAGTCTAGCAGACTATCTGGGTCCGCAACGACAGTGACGATTCCATTAAACCCCAAGGAGAGAACGTTTGCAGAAGAGCAGGTGATGGTGCAAAACGGATCATAATTTCAAAGGTACGATTTTCAGTTAGACAAGTTCGTGAGTGGAGACCGAATAATTAGACGTTTGAAAAGCAAAATCAAAAGAAGAAATTTTATGAATAATAAAATAGTTAACTTTTCAATCATATTTTTTTTCACTAATTAAAGAAATGCTTATAAAAAAAAAGTAAGATTAATTAAAGTTCTTGAATTATATCAACGGAAACGAAATAAATATTCCTTCCCATAGTTAAAAAAAAAAAAAAAAAAAAAAAAATAAATCACGTGGTATAGATATGAATTACCGTAAATTTACTATATATATATTCTTACCATAAATATTTTATGAAAAATTTTGGTGTGGGTGCATGTACATTTATATATATAAGTATTTTGATAGTTTTGGTATACAAAATATTAATTTAATAGGTTATTTAAGTTGAATTATTCAAATTTGATCACTCAATTGTTTTGGTTCTCTTTGGAGAAAGGAAAATCTCGTGTATGATATATGTGAACAAATCCCGGCCGGGGTCTGGTATGAATGAATCCCACCCAAATTATTAATTAATTTTGTTTGCTTGAATATTTTAGTTTGATTATCTGCTTGAGTTATTCAGATTTTCTTTTTAATTTTTTTGTGGCTTTTAGTTTAATTCTTTTTTTATTTGTTTTGATAATTTCCGTTTATATATATAACTAATGAATTATAACTAAAATAATAAATAATGATTCTTGCGAATCCTTTTCTTTCCCTTCCTATTTGTGATTGTCATTGACTGATGGATCTTTAACAGGTTCTAAGTGTTGTACTGTCTGCGTGCCATAGCATGTAGAGATTTTCCGCCCGTAAACCCACGCCAGGCTGAGCTAGTCGGCTGGGAAAAGGCACGCCGGGCAAGACAAATGGAAAATCTCTAAATAAATATATGCTGCACTGACGACGGCTCGACAGAGTTCAGTCGGTCGCAACAAATGGCGCCCAAATGAAATGGTTTTGGCTTTCTTTTTATATACTTTTCTTTTGGCAGATGTGCTTGCGGCTGAGGCGGCTGAGGTGGCAAATGTTTAATAGGAGCATCTTGTTGCCTCAGCCATTTTTTTTTTGTTTTCTTTGACTATGGTTGCAGTTATATACTTGACATTTTCAATTTTCTATCATCATCTTGTCGAGCGGTCGTCAATGCAGCATTGGCGCCCCTCTCGTGCTATTGTCTTCGTTTTATGTGTCTAACAGAGCTTGTCTCTTTAATTGCTGACCAGACTCTTGTGGTTGTAGGATTACCTCCGGATAAATTAAATAAAATTGCGCATTATCTTCTGGTCAATAGAATTAGTCTTGTAAAAGATTAACTTGAATTTGAGCAATTGGAGGAAAGTGTACATTGGGGGGATCCATGAGCTGGTCGTGATCCTTGTCCATCTGTAAGATGTTGTTCAATCATTTGAATTATTTTGAGCAGGACTCAGGACAGATGTTCATGGGGTCCTTTCAAGACAGTTACAAGAGATCTGTAACCTCCTGATTTTCCCAGTCCCATTTCATCATTTAGTGTTAAATTTTATACCTTTTCCCTTCCTGTCTTTAATTCCTGTCACGAAGAGGATCCGTAAGAATCATTATTTTTTTATGAATTGAAAAGTATACTCATCAAATTTGAAGAAATTTGGTTTTGCTGATACATTACTAGTGTATTCTATTATTTTGGCTGCACATAACTGCGTTATCATTGAATGATATTGAGAAGAATTTGAAGGTTTTTCTTTTTGATTGTGAATTCTTTCGGTTGCTGCTCATACTTATCTGGGGGAAAAAAAAATATACATAATTTTGGATTGATTTGGTTTGGATAAGAAACTATATACTTTATTTGAACATGCGTCGCAGAACAAATAGTTGGGATCCAAGTTATACCCCTTTCCAGCATCAGTTAGAACGCCTGAGCCTGTCGCCTTCGGCTGCTCAAGCCACTCGAGTTTCTGAGTCGATGAGAGTTAATGCCACATCCCCCGGTCAATCGGAAACCCAAGTTTCAGCCGCTGAATCATCAAGAAGACGGGTTATTCACGGAGAAAATTCCTTTATTCACCAGGAGCAAGGGCCTCATCCGAATATTTCCACTAACAACGAACCACCAAGAGTCACTTTTAGAGAGCAGATGGATTCGGGTGAGCGGTCAACTGTAAGGCTGCCCATTTCGAAATGGAATTTAATATTTGATGGCTCAACTTCTGGGTTGACGGCCAGACAGTTTATGTTCAGGGTGCTGTCCTTGGCAGAGGATTACCGCGTTTCTTATACCACACTTGCCACAGATTTTCATTTACTCCTAAAGGGGCAAGCTGCCGACTTGTACTGGCGTTTCCGCGAGATGAATTATCCACTGGTGTGGAATAGATTGCGCATAGAATTTTTGGAACGATTTAGCTCATTTAGGTCCGATGTAGATGTACGGAGAATGCTAGATGGGCGACTGCAGAAATCAGGAGAGCGCTTTCAGGAGTTCTTTGACGCCCTCGAGAATATTTCCTTACAATTAAATACTCCTCTATCAGATGTAGATTTTCAATGTGTGGTATTTAGAAATATGGCTCCTGCTCTTAGGGCACATTTAGCTGGAGTGGATTTCACCTCAACCCGAGAGTTAGTCAGACGCTGCTGTCTGGTGGAATCAGAATGGAGACTCTTGAGAATGAATTCAGATCGAGACATCAATCGTCGGCCACGTCAAGTGCAAGAGGTGCATTTCGACTCGGATTCCCTTAACAATAGTCGTCTGAGTGAACCGACTTTGCTCGCTCGTCATCCATTATGGGATCAGGGATATGCTCCATCTGATGATGGTATCCAAAACAATGTGCAGGTGCTTCAACCGGGTCTTAAAGGTGTCTCTTTTGATAATCCTAATTTAAGACCGGCTAGTTATAATCCAAGATTTACACAAGAAAGTCAATCTAGACCTGATCGTGGAAATTATGCTCAAGCTGATTCAAATCCACCAGCCCCTCGGTACTTTTCTGAATTTGTAGGCTCCACTCCCTCAAATGTGTTAGTAAAACAGGAAGTACACGCCGTAGAAGCAAATTCCAGCACGTTTAGGAAGAAAGATCGTGAAGTAGAAGGTAGAGGAGAATACCGAGTGTGCTGGAATTGCCGTGACCTGGGTCATGGTTTTATGGACTGTCCCGCTCCAATCCAACGGATTTTCTGCTTCGGATGTGGTAAGGAAGGAGTACTCAAACCTAAATGCCCTAGATGCCAAGCGGAAAACTCCAACAGGAATGCGCTTTCACCGGGGAGGATGCGTATTCCGCTGGCTATTCACCCGTCCAGACCCCAAAAGACCGACGTAGCCACCAATGTCGACCCCGAGTTGCAACGCCGTCAATAAATACACCCCAAAATCCATGTCCTTCTGTTACGTCTACCAACTCAAAACATGTTGCTCCTAAACAGTCATCAAGGCGTTTTAATCGCGCCTGGAGATATTTCACCCTTCGGCGATTTTTGCGGAAAGCTTGTCTAGACTCTATTGTATCCATCCATGGAGATAACCGACCATTTGCCACCATTTCCATCAAAGGTCGGCAGTTGACTGGCTTGCTTGACAGTGGAGCAAGTGTAAGCATCCTGGGAGCAGGAGCATTGAAGCTGGTTGAGGAGTTGGGCTTGAATATACATTCAATGCCTACTGAAGTTCATACCGCTTCTGGTCAAAAGGCGCCTGTTCTCGGGTATGTAAGCACATTGGTGCAATTCAATGAAAAGACGAGGCTAATACGCTTCCTAATATGCCCCAGTTTAACCAACTCAGTTTATCTGGGCATAGATTTCTGGGATGCCTTCAAAATTGCACCGCATTGCTCTGCTGTTGAGTTAGTTCCACAGGACCCTGGTTATCATCAGTTGTCTCCGGGGGACAAGCAGCGGCTCGATGAAGTCGTGCGTCAATTTCCATCGTTTAACCAGCTAGGATTGGGCAAAACCAATTTGTTGTCACACGTGATAGACACAGGTGATGCTCAACCAATTAAACAGCGTCACTACGCAGTGTCACCAGTGGTGCAGAAATTGATGTACGACGAATTGGACCGTATGCTGTCTTTAGGGGTAATTGAGGAGAGTAGGAGTTCCTGGAGCTCTCCGGTCACAATAGTAAGGAAACCCGGTAAAGTGAGGTTATGCCTGGACGCCAGACGATTGAACGAGGTAACTGTCAAGGATGCGTACCCTTTGCCGTTGATCGAGGGCCTGTTAGCACGTCTGCAGTCCACACGCTTTATAACCAGTCTGGACCTGAAAGATGCCTTTTGGCAGATCCCTTTGGATGCAAAATCGCGGGAAAAGACAGCGTTTACAGTACCTGGACGTCCTTTGTATCACTTCACTGTCATGCCTTTTGGATTGTGCAATGCTCCACAGACTATGTGTCGATTGATGCATAAGGTCATCCCTCACGAGTTGCATGACCAGGTATTCGTTTATTTGGACGATTTGCTGATAACAAGTCCAACATTTGATGACCATCTCAAATTGTTGTCTGTTGTGGCCAATTTATTACAGCAGGCGAATTTGACCATCAATGTTGAGAAGAGCAAATTCGTCCAAAAAGAAATTCGATACCTAGGTTATGTGATAAGTGATGGTGTCCTAAAGACGGATCCTGAAAAGGTTTCCGGCATCATAGCATATCCACGACCCAAAACGGTAAAGGACGTGAGGAGATTCATGGGGATGGCTGGGTGGTATAGGCGTTTCATCCCAAATTTTGCGTCTATTACATCACCTATGACGGATCTGCTTAAGGGTAAAAGAAGGTTCGTATGGACTGAGGCTGCTAATAAGGCTTTCGATCGGACGAAGGAACTTTTAGTGTCTGCACCTGTGTTGATCAACCCGGATTTCTCTCGGCACTTTTATATACAGTGCGATGCAAGTGCCACCGGCATCGGCAGTGTTTTATTCCAAAAAGATGATGATGGTGGAGAGCATCCCATCGCCTTTATGTCATCGAAGTTGAATGCTGCGCAGCGCAACTATAGCGTTACCGAACTAGAATGCTTGGCTGCGGTGCAGAGTGTCAAAAGGTTTCGGGCATATGTCGAGGGGCTGCCTTTCACCATTATCACAGACCATGCCAGTCTGAAATGGTTAATGGGCCAGAGAGATTTGTCGGGGAGATTAGCACGGTGGAGCCTAAAATTACAAGGGTTCAATTTTAATATCGAACATCGAGCAGGCACTCAAAATGTCGTCCCAGACGCGTTGTCACGAGCGCGTGACTCCGAAGGGGGAGCTCAGTGCGCTGTTGTTTGTCTTCCTGAGCATCACCAATTGCTAGGGAACATTCCATCACAGGCCTTTCAAAATCTTGATTACTTGAATCTCGTCCATCAGATTGAGCAACATCCGGATCAGTTCGAAAACTTGTACACCAAAAACGGAGTTGTGTATATCCATCTAGGATCACACGGAGGTCTTGACTTAGATATTCCTAGTGCAAAGGTGTGGGTGCCTGAAGGAGGAAGACAAGTGTTGCTGGCACATAGTCATGACAGCCCTTTGGGGTCACATTGTGGGATTCGTAAAACACTAGAAGTCTTGCGACGCTATTATTACTGGCCGAAGCTGCGTCAAGATGTCACCAGCTATGTCAACAATTGTTCGATTTGCAAGCAAGTTAAGGCCACGAATGCTACAATGAGACCACCTATGGGTGCTGCCAGGATTACTGATCGACCAATGCAACGCTTGTTTATTGACTTCATGGGCCCATATCCTCGTTCAAAGCTAGGGAACACCCAGTTGCTGGTGGTGCTCGATCACTATACCAAATTCATTTGGCTCAAGGCTCTACCCAAGGCAACAGCTGAGTCGATGGTGAAATTTTTAAAAGAATACGTATTTTTGACCTTTGGCGTGCCTGAAACCGTCCATACTGACAATGGGGTCCAATTTGTGTCTAAACTCTTCTCGGAATTCCTGGCTCAATATGGTGTGAACCATTGTTACACCCCTTTCTATTCACCCCAAGCTAATGCTTCCGAAAGAGCCAACCAGTCTATTCTAACCGCTATTCGAGCCTACATAGGGGACGACCATCGGAATTGGGACGCTAACCTGCCGGAGTCATGTGCCGCATTTCGTAATGTAGTACATGAGTCCACAGGTTGTTCGCCCCATTTCCTGATGTTCGGGTACCAACCTATCCACCATGGTTCTGAATACGCGCTTTTGAAGTCCTTACAGGCTTTTGAGGATGGAGAGGTTGTGACAGTACCAAATTGTGACCGGTTACGTCAGATTCATTGTCAGGTCAAAACCAAAATGTCTGAGGCATACAACAAGGGTGCGCAAAGATACAATTTAAGAAGTCGTGTAAAAGATTTTGCCATCGGTTAAGACGTCTGGGTACGCAATCATTCACTAAGCTGTGCAGTTGACCGATTTGCGGCTAAACTCGCCCCAAAGTTCATTAAGGCAACGATTAAGAGTAAAGTGGGACAGGTCATCTACGAGCTGGTAGACGAGAAAGGAAAGATGCTGGGAAAGTACCACGCTAAGGACATCAAAGCGTGAGGACGGAAGATGTCCACAGTCGGATTCCAGTGAGTTGTGCCCGGCATTTTGAGACCTCTCAGGGTCTGGGTCGTCCCCACGACTGTTGCGATGCTAAAACATATAAAATTATAGTGAAGGGAAAACTAAAAGAAAATACAAATATACCATCACTCAGCACGTCGGGTATTCTCCGCAGGTGACAGTTGTCAAGTTGCAACCCACTGACAGCTGGAACTCCAAACACTGCGCGAAAACTCAGCGAACCTGGTGGTTGATTTCTGAATCTGTTATTTTGAGTGATGCCACAATGGTGTGGGGAATTGAAGTTATGGGAATTTGGAAATAAACCGCTCTAGCGGTATAGTGAAAATTTTTTCAAACAAAGAAAAGGGGGACTTGAATATGAACTGGGAAAAAGAAGAAAGTCATTCTGGGGTAGAAAGTGAAAGGCGAAAGTTGGTGATTTGGAGCATTTGAAAATTCAGAATAAAATCGTTGGTTTTGTATTAAGAGAGGAAGAACGTTCAAGAACTTTTAAGCGTGAAAGAAAATTAAAGAAAAAGTAAAGTGCAAGTTAACAAGATTTGTTGGACAAGATAGTGAAAGTCAAGAAAGTTTGCAAGTACAAAGTGATCATTGATACACTTAAGTTAAAAATTCTATTATGGAGAGTGAAACTAGGACATTGAAGAATATTGGCGATTAGAGAACTTAATAATGAAATAATGGAAAAACGTTAATTTTGCATTTACAACATAAGTTGAAGCTGAGAAGCACTAAGGGGATAACAACCGAGCTGATAGTGGGAAAAAACGAAAGATCTTCGCAAGAAGGGTATATCAGTGAATTAGTGGCTGAAGGAAAGGAAGTCTGGCAGACTATCTGGGTCTTCAACGACAGTGACGATTCCACTGATAGTGGGAAAAAACGAAAGATCTTCGCAAGAAGGGTATATCGGTGACTTAGTGGCTGAAAGAAAGGAAGTCTAGCAGACTATCTGGGTCCGCAACGACAGTGACGATTCCATTAAACCCCAAGGAGAGAACGTTTGCAGAAGAGCAGGTGATGGTGCAAAACGGATCATAATTTCAAAGGTACGATTTTCAGTTAGACAAGTTCGTGAGTGGAGACCGAATAATTAGACGTTTGAAAAGCAAAATCAAAAGAAGAAATTTTATGAATAATAAAATAGTTAACTTTTCAATCATATTTTTTTTCACTAATTAAAGAAATGCTTATAAAAAAAAAGTAAGATTAATTAAAGTTCTTGAATTATATCAACGGAAACGAAATAAATATTCCTTCCCATAGTTAAAAAAAAAAAAAAAAAAAAAAAAAATAAATCACGTGGTATAGATATGAATTACCGTAAATTTACTATATATATATTCTTACCATAAATATTTTATGAAAAATTTTGGTGTGGGTGCATGTACATTTATATATATAAGTATTTTGATAGTTTTGGTATACAAAATATTAATTTAATAGGTTATTTAAGTTGAATTATTCAAATTTGATCACTCAATTGTTTTGGTTCTCTTTGGAGAAAGGAAAATCTCGTGTATGATATATGTGAACAAATCCCGGCCGGGGTCTGGTATGAATGAATCCCACCCAAATTATTAATTAATTTTGTTTGCTTGAATATTTTAGTTTGATTATCTGCTTGAGTTATTCAGATTTTCTTTTTAATTTTTTTGTGGCTTTTAGTTTAATTCTTTTTTTATTTGTTTTGATAATTTCCGTTTATATATATAACTAATGAATTATAACTAAAATAATAAATAATGATTCTTGCGAATCCTTTTCTTTCCCTTCCTATTTGTGATTGTCATTGACTGATGGATCTTTAACAGGTTCTAAGTGTTGTACTGTCTGCGTGCCATAGCATGTAGAGATTTTCCGCCCGTAAACCCACGCCAGGCTGAGCTAGTCGGCTGGGAAAAGGCACGCCGGGCAAGACAAATGGAAAATCTCTAAATAAATATATGCTGCACTGACGACGGCTCGACAGAGTTCAGTCGGTCGCAACAATATATATATATATATGTGTGTGTATATATATATATAAATATATATATATATATATATATATATATATATATATATATATATATATATATATATATATATGTATATATATTTGTGTATATATATATATAAATATATATATATATATATATATATATATATATATATATATATATATATATATATATATATATATATATATAAATGGAATTATGAATTTTGGCGAAACCGATTTTAATTCTTATGTTCTTCAAGCATTAGTAACAAGATTCACATTTAAATCCAACAAATAGCCGCCAAGGATAAGTTCTGCAGTTGATTGTATATTGTAGTTAAAAACACTCAGATAAATATCTTTCCGAGAATCGAAGAAAATGTTTACTTGTCTACGAAATGTTTCATCTTCGACAAATTTAATCAAATTTTATGTGATTTCAGTTAGCTGAATGATAACTGTGTAAAACTTTCTTTCATACAAAAGAACACAGTTTTTACTTAATCTTATTTCAAGCAAGTAATTTGCCTCAAAATTATTTAATTATATCTACAACGCTAACATGTTTTTACATTCTTCAGAACCAACCACTTTTAATTCCAAGAAACATCTCCATTTCCCTTATTAAAATTGCATAACAAACAAAGACATAAATCAAAATTGTATAACAAAAGCATATTTTCAGTTCGGGTAGAAAACTTCTTCATTACTTTTGAATGGGTAAGTATGTTTTAATCGAAGAAAGGACAACGCCAGATTAAAAACACATTTTTCTGGGCGAAAAATAATTTTCCGCATTTTCGATATCATTCCGCACATTTACTGACATCAAATAACACGCTGAGAATAAACTTTTCCGATTAATAAAAAGATATTCTTTGAATAGCTTTTTTTGGCTAACATAAAAATTACTTCTTTAATTTGAACAAATTTTATAAAAATTGAGTGGAATATTTGTTTGGGGTTCATTTGCTTTGGTTTCTGGAGAACATGTGCTTGATTAAAGGAAATCGTCAACGAAAAAATGGATAGTTTTTATGACATCTGTCATCATTTCCTCGAAACAAAATAAATTTTACTCCCGTTAAGTTCAACATCTATGTGAGGTCAAACCATATAGCTTTGGCGCGTGGTAAATTTTTGCTAGTTTCGAAGAAAAATATCAATGAACAAAAGAATATTTTCTGTCATTTAAGGCAACATTTCCTTGAAATTAAACCTAATTTTACTCCGGGCAAGCTCAATATCAGTAATTTGAATTTGAAAAACAAAACCATTGTTTCTACTAAGTAAAATTTTTTTTGTCTAAATGTCTAAAAATCGTTATCAATTTTCCTTGACAATGTGTTAATTTTTCCTCAAAAAGTAGAAATATTGTTCTGAGTGTAATGTTTGAGCTCCTGACTCTTCCATATATTGTTTTTTTTATAAAGACAGTGCTCTGGTTGCATGACCATTCAGCTTACTACTCATTTGACACATTACCCCTATTGTCATAATCGTCACGAATTACTGGATTTAACATACTTAACATCTTTCAGCCCCCAATCTGATCCAATTTGGTAACTGTTACCTAGTAGAAGTGATCCAAGCTATCTATCACGGTGAAAAATGAAATCAGATAGTCGTCCCTCTGAGCAATACCTACAGATAATTGAAATTACACATTCGTGATTACGACCAGTAAATTGAAATCACATATATGTGACTTCGACCGTCAACTATCTTACTATCAAACACACGAACTTAATTAACATGCCTCCAAAAACCCAAACAAGATACATTTTAGACTCATTCAATTAACTCTTCCCACGACCGGACACTTTTAAAAACTTTGAGGTCAACTTCAAAATAAGCTAACTCAGTCAAATGATTTTATGATCACTTCAGACATCTCATCTGACACAAGTGCCCAACGTTGAACCCCACAAGCCAATTAAATAAAACTTGCAGCCTTTTGAACGCGGCGCATTGGCCATGTCAACGTCGGCAAGACAAAATATAGCACTCGGGCTCGAGAAGCGCTTGAAGGCACAGAGACTGAAAATTGAAAAACTCAACAACTGCTAGCTCCAATTTGCAATTTCTTATGCCGTTCTTCAGTTAAGTCACGGAAATCCATGACAGTCTGCCAGTTCTAATGAAACTATGACTCTAACCCAGTAAAATCTCACTTCTCACTTCCATACTTCTTCCGCCTACTGTCTGAAATCAAAGTACGAGATAGCCCAGGCGTTGAAATCGAACTAAAGGAGTGCTGGAAATGAAAGCGACCAAGGTGTAGGATGGACCGACAGTCAGTACGAGCAGGGCCTTCCGGCTGTCCCAGTTGCAATTCAAATACCATGCATTCTTCTCGAGTAGAGCGACGAGATTTTTATGGACCACTGGCACTGGATGACAGTTGTAAAAAGGCAGACGGGACTAGATGACTAGACTTCACACTCAGTCTAAGTTCAAGCAATGTTTTTGGCTTTTGCACAGATTGATGAAAAGAGGTGTCTATCAAAGTGATTTAGATCCTGATATTGATCTTATTCCGTTTTGGGTATTTTCTGCTCCACTGTCAGTGTAAATTTTAAAATATGAGTTTCAACTGAAAATTTTATTCGAATAACTTACGAGCTGCAATTATGTAACGATGATGCTACTGCAATCGATGTGTGTTTCAGCGCTCGTCCAAATGTCCAGAGAATAGTTCAACCCAATCAAACTGCTAAGATTCAGATGAAGAAATAACGCGTGCCAAAATGTACAATACAATCATGGAGAATAGAATGCACTTTTGATTTATCACTGCACACGACCTGCCACCGAAAAGAAACGACAAAAAACTAAACAGTTGAAAGCACTCATGAAATCCCACTTGCAACACAACAAAATCACGAAACGACCCGACACAATGCAAAATAGGGCAACGGCGCTATAGAATGTGCGCTAGGACACAGTGGCCAATTCAACGCTTTCAACGATGACAAGAATGTGTTCCTGCGGCGTTACATAATTTTAGGTGTGCGCTTGAATGCAACGTTTCGATGTAAACATTCGCCTTGGAGATTTCACGACCCGCTCCACTTCACGCTCAAATTATTCCGAATTTAAACTAGGTCGAAACTGATTAACCCATTTTCGTAAAGTTATTTATTTGTAAAAATCAACTGCATTACCAACGCCCAAGCACACAGGCACTTTAATTGACCACACCACTCACTTCACTAGCAACGCAATGAAGCTAAGATCAGTTGTGCAATACTCCTTGATGATGGGACACACAGTTAACTAGAATCCTTGGGGGCTATTTTCTGGCAGGGCTGAAGGGGACAGAAAATTTATAGCCGAATGATCGAACCACCGCACAAACGAACTAAACGGCACCGCGAACGTTCACTAACTAAACGAATAAAAATAATGGTCCAGCCGAAGGACTCATCATCCAGTACAAAAATTCTTACGTTCCACACCACGCCTTCGATTTATATTCTCCTCGCAAATGCTGCAAGCGTATCGTATTCAGGCAGATGCCACTCCAATTATTCATCTGTTTGGGGAACCGAACTGAAATGAACTTTGGATCCGGATGAGAGTATCTCGGTTAGTAGCCAGTTCAAGGAGAAAGTTGATGCGAGAAGCTCAATTCTATGCATCTTGGGGAAAGTGCAGTAACTAGTCGAATGTCTCGTAAGAAATAAAATTATAAAGTAGGCCAATGACAGAAATATGTTTATCCTTGTTTTCATCTATATTTCATGAATTATAGCAGTAATTCGTGTCGAGTATCCTTGTAAGTTGTTTCGGATAATAGACTGAGTTACTTCAAATTTTGAAACTGTAAGTTGCTTGTGCTGTTACACAACACTTACTGTAACAAAAAGCAAACAAAAAGCAAAACATTTCTTGATTTCGAAGCATGCACACAAACAAGTCCTGAAGCGATAAAGTAATTTAAATTTACAAAGGATCTACTTTGATACAGGATTAAGGGAATTGCATCTGAGCCAAATTAGTGTTTTGTAGAGGAATTTTATGGAAAATGCTGAAGAATTTGACTTTGATGGTTTCGTGCATAATGGGAATCTTACAACTTTGTCATACTGCTAAGTAAATAATATTTCATGTTTTTCATGTTTTTTTTGTGGAATCTGGTCAAATATGAAATGATAGTGTATAAATAAGCTCGTTTGAATGGAAAATAATTGACTCCCAATTGTCATGTGTGCTTCACAAGATGATATAAATTAAGAATTAAGTTTTGTAATAAACTTCACTTATGTCTCGAGAGAGAGTTGAGTAAAATATTTTTAGTACAAATTATATAAGATCTGCCTCTATCACTTCCAGCTATGGATAGTTCCACGGCAAATCGACCAACGGTTTTTGATCGCTATCGTTAGATTTCAATGAAATTTTCACTGTGAATATAAGTAGTGCACCAAACAATTTTTTTTTAAATATCTAATATTTGCGGTAATCCTCTTGAAGTTTTTGAGAAACGTTGGCTTGTGTTGCAGTCAAAAAATTATATAAAATCTTCTACTTTCCATAGAGCCTTCAAATATAGCTTGTTGAAAAGGGTAATGCGTAGGTATTCTAGAAAAAAATTATGCGAGAAACATCCTGGCCAAAAAGACTAATCCTTGAATATTTCAAAATGCACACCTTCGATTTTATATTATATATTGTAAACATTTATGTAAGCTACAAATGTGCAAAATTTCAAAGTGGAGCTCGTAAAATTACATCTGTGAGAAATTTTTAAAGGAGTGGAATGTTCCAACCGCCAAAGAAAATTGAAAGAAAATGGTACCGACACACGGTGAAACTTACACTTTACGTTTGATATGAAATAACTTGATGGTGGCCCTGCGTTTTTTCGCATAATCAAGGTATTGCATTCCGCAGTTATGGATGATTATTTTTATGATTTTTACTAATGTTCGAAGAAGAACATTAGTATTAAAATCACTTTGGCCAAACATTCATATTTATATATATTTATATATATATATATATATATATATATATATATATATATATATATATATATATATATATATATATATATATATATATATATATATATAAATATATATATATGTATATCTATATATATATATATATGGTACTTTTCTGTTTTTCCCCCCCCATTTTTTTTCACTTTTTGTTGTTGCAATGTTTCTAAAATTGATTAGAAAGTAGTAATTAACCAAAATTATGATGGAGAAACACGTTTAAAAGAAAAAAAAAAAAATTTTAATTTTTTTTTTAAATTAATTTTTTAATTTAAAAATTAATTAAATTAATTTAAATTTTAAATTAATGTCACATAACAGTGAGAATAAATTTTGCTCCATTTTTGACGTCTTACCTTTCCGAAGCTTCAACGCAATTTACAATTAAGCTATTACCTTAATAATGTTGAATACAATTTGTTTATATGATTAATAACAGTATAATGAGCAGGCCTCCCCAACAGCACATTAACTTTTGAAAAACTCATTCTGCCACATAAAAATGAAAAAAAATTTAAAATTGAAAAAAAATTTTTATTTTTAATGAATTTTTCCATCTCAATTTTTGTGGAGTAACTTTTTAACCCATTTCGAGCAGTTTTCATAAAAAAAATTAAAAAAATGGAGGGGGAAAAACAGAAAAGTACCAAAATTTATTCTCACTGTTATGTGACATTAATTCCAAATTTAAATTAATTTAATTAATTTTTAAATTAAAAATTTAATTTAAAAAAAATTAAAATTTTTTTTTTCTTTTAAACGTGTTTCTCCATCATAATTTTGGTTAATTACTACTTTCTAATCAATTTTAGAAAAATTGCAACAACAAAAAGTGAAAAAAAATGGGGGGGGGAAAAACAGAAAAGTACCATATATATATATATATATATATATATATATATATATATATATATATATATATATATATATATATATATATATATATATATATATATATATATATGTGTGTGTGTGTGTATATATTATCATAAAATGTCAGTGACAAAATCTCAGGAACGAACCATCCGATTGAACTGAAATTTTCAGGACACATTAGTGTATATGCAGAATAGTGCCAGGTCTCACAAAAAGTTAATAATCTTTAACCCTTTGGCGCCAGCGGCCATTTTAGTGATATTTTTCATATACCTATTATTCCGTACACAAATAATTTTTGCAAAAATAAAGTTGACGAAATAAATTTCGAACGTGTTTTACAAGTGAATCAGATAATGTTCTGGAAGTTTTTAACCCCATGTGTGCGCTGGGTGCCTAAAAAGAGAACGGGAAAATTTGAAAATTTTTAAATTGCGATGGCTTTTGACAGAGCTATTCAATCATTACGAAATTTTCAGAACATATTGCTTTTACTTAGTTGTTGATTTTGGTAGCTTTTAATGAGCGTGCTGACAACCCTGTAGCTAGGGCAGGCACTCCAAATACCTCCAAATCATCGTTTCTCTTGAAAAAATGCCGCTTCTTAAAAAAAAAGCCACTCATATATAAATCTTGTGCTTTGTTTACATAGACAAAAAAAAATTTGATATGGTATAACGGGCACGCCTGGTAACCCTTGCCTAATTTACCTATATTTTTAGCATCAAAAACTTCTGTTCACGGAAACTCACGATCCGATAAACAGAATTAATTGAAATTTGCAGAATGTATTGGTCTTAAATAGGACCAGGCCTGATAGAAGTGATTTTGAAATGCGGGCGATTCTGTGCCAGTGGTGCCATCTTGAAAAATCACTAAAAAAGATAACTGCTTTTAGCCCTATAAATTCTGATTCAATCGTTCGATTTTGGTCGAAAAATTTGATTGGAACTGCCAGCTATGATAATTTTGGTGTCTTAAATTTGAAAAAATAAAAATATGGAAGTGAAAACATTCAAACCATCGAATATCCTAAAAAATGTCCGTTTCTTACAATAAAACCAATCTGTATTCAAATCTTATGCTTCATCTACACGTTCAAAGTAAAACTTTGGAAATTGAATGTCGGACAAGAACGGTAACGCTTTCCCAGTTAACCTATATTTTTAGCATCATAAACTTCTGTTCACGGGAACT
Organism: Nemotelus nigrinus; assembly: GCA_947369275.1. Lineage (NCBI taxonomy): Eukaryota > Metazoa > Arthropoda > Insecta > Diptera > Stratiomyidae > Nemotelus > Nemotelus nigrinus. The sequence goes on from OX376372.1 coordinate 180,259,491, forward strand.
CACGAATCAATAATCAGATACAAATGAAATTTACAGAATACATTGGACTTAAGTAGGACCAGGTCTGATAGAAGCGATTTTGAATTGTGGGCAACTCTGTGCCAGTGCTGCCATCTTGAAAAATTACATAGAAAAAAAAACTGCATTTTGCCCTATGAAATGTGAATAAGTTACCAGATTTTCATGAAATTGACACAGTAGCTGAACCTTACTCTAAACTTTGTTTGATAATTTGGTTGAAAAATTCAATTGGTGCTGCCAGCTATGGTAATTTTTGTGTCTTTGGTTTTGAAAATTTTCTCAGGATAATAAAACTTTTTGCCCTATAACTTCCTGTGCAGTCATGAAATCAATACGAATTTCATACAATTAATGGAACCTATTAGAAACATTATTCAGGCCAAATTTGGTTGAAAAGCCACGATAGGGTTGCCAGCTATTGTTGGTTTTGTGTATGTTTGCAATATCTTTATTAAGCGGTTTTATCGAAGAATTTTCAGTTGGTAATGATATTTTAGTAACAATAAACAGCAAATATTAAGCTTTCGATTATTTGAAAAAACTCGCTGCAGGTAACCCTAAATTTCTTTATACTCCTATAACTTCGAATGTAATATAACAACGTGAAGCAGATGTGATATATTCTTGGCTTTGATACTGGCAAAAGATTGTCAGCTCGAGTCGGTTGTGCTATTTTTGTATCAATAAATGCTTACAGTTAGTATTCATACCGGAAACATTTACAATGAAAATCAATAACCAATGTTTCAATTACCAAAGTTCTGCAGATTTTTCGGACCGCAGCCCCAAACACCAACTTCAGTTACAGTGCTGCAGGCACTGAGCATTTTCTTCATTGATGTTATATGAGATGCTACTTTCAAAATTTTGTGAAATAAGCAACTGATAATAATTAACAAGTGTTTTGCTCTCCTAAACGTTGAAATTCATGCCAGTGGTAATATCTGAAACTTTCCACCATATGAGTTATAATGCATTCTTGAGACCAAAGTAAAACGTGGGATTTGAAACAGTTTGGCCGTAATAAGCAGCACATGTTGTGGAATATGCACTCAAAACCTGCACGATTCTTCTACTGTTCTTCGAACATTAGTGTTTTCAGCGGTTCAGGTGCGCTAGAGTTTTATTTTTTTAAAAGGAGTTATAGTACTGCAATTTGTTGTGTAACTAACAGACTTAACACTAGAATATAAATTGTTTGCAATAATTGAGAAAATACATTTGTAAGCAATCATAACAACATAAATGAAGAAAGCAGATTCTTTTTCATTTACTAGCGGCTTAAACAATTAGGGTTATTTTGGGTTTCCCCTACATCTAGGGTTTCTCGCACATATTATACTGCACAAATATTTTTAATTACATACTTCCTTTGTTAGTCTATTTTGCATATCTTTTTTCTACTTAAAATTAGGGTTAATTGCAATGCCTGTAGTTTACTTTGATTTCAAGATGTTGCTTTCAGGGTAAAGATCAGAGGTAGTTGAAGTTAAGGAAAGCATGGGTTCATATAGACAAAAAAAATTGTAAAGTGGGACATTCTAAGACGAATGTTAAAAACTTTACTAGTGCACTGTCCAAAAATGTATTTTAAAGAAAGCAGGAACTACCCACAGAAGAAACGATAATAAATCATGAATTATCTATTGTGAATAATATCAAAGAAGAATATTCAAAAGCTAAAGAAAAGGAAACAAAGAGTTTACTTTTTTCACTTTTGCCGACAAATTGATCACGTGCCAAAGTAGTGTTTGAATTTCCTGACGCAACCCCATATATGATTTAAAAAAATTAGACGAGGTTATACTTCCCCGAAAAGGCGAAGAAGTATAGATCCAAATGTCGCTGGTCTCATAAAACATACTGCAGCAATGCAAACATCAGACTGCCTAAATACTTCAATTTAGCGGAAACATCGGGGACACATTCTGTCTGTGCATGCATTATAGGGTAGACCGAGGCGAATCGGATCACTTTTTCTTTGAGGTAGAGCAAATCATACTAAAGTGTTATATAATGTTATTTTTATTGATAAAAACGTAAGAAGTAACAATCAGCTATGAAATAAATATTTGAAAACTTAAGTCATACATATATTCTCTTAGTTAGCTGTTAAAAACTAAATTAAGAAAAATATCCGAATCGCCCCAATTTTCGGGGTGAATCGGATCGTACACAACATGTAACAAAATTTTAAGTTTCTTAAGACTATAGCTTTGGAATCAGTAAAAAATTAATAATGAGAGCAATTTTAATTATCGGCACATCATTCACATATATATGGTCCTATCCCCCCATATCAACACATTTTTCGTGGCACCATTCTTCGCAGGAATTTCACTGAATCCAATCCTCTGATAGTGGATGAACGAATATTTCGGAGCAGTAAATGCAGTGCCACTCTCTCTGTTTTGCAGATGAACTCTTAATTTTTATCGTAGGCTTTGCTTTATTCTTCATCTTCCTCATAGTATTTTCTTTTCCCACAGCCTTTTCCTTATTTTCCTTGGCTTCATTGTCTACTTTAAATTTCTTCTTTGTTTCTTTTTCGAGAAGACTAGTCTTACTCTGAAGTGATGTTAAATGCAAGACCGGTTTTGAATCTTTACGAATTCTTTTAGAAGCAATTGGTGAGTTTAAAGGTGATGGAAGAATTTCTTTAATTATTTCTGCACAGGTGGGAGGCTGGGCTTCGGTAGACTGTCGTGAACTTGCAGATGACACTGTATCAGCTACTGGTTGTCTATTTGTGGCTTGCACTTGTAGCTGCATTTGTTGGAAACTTGTGGACTGGACTTGGGACTCTACAATGTATAACTCTTGATCACCGATGAACATATATATATATTGAGCGGTTTGAAAAACGATACAACGAGCGATTGCAGGGCATGTGATGTGTGTGGAGGAAGAAGTACAAGTTCAATTTCGAAAGAGTCACACAAGTCTACCACCGAGTAGCTGGTGTGAGACGCGTGCCCATCCAAAATTAAAACTACTTTTCCTGGGGTCCGGTAGCGATTGAAATGTTGCAGCCACAACTTAAAAGCTTCTTCGGTGATCCAGCCCTTTTCTGTCATGGCAACTTCAGTACCAGGGGGCATACGTAGGAGAAAATCGTCACGTTTACGCACACCTTTGAATAGAACAAATGGAGGTATGTACTGTCCTGTTGCATTCATACAGGCTAGAACGGTTGCATTTTCACCTCGTTCAACACTGGTCATGCTGACAACATCTTCAGCACCTTTTTGGGCTATAATGTTGGGTGGGCGGTTACTAAGTGGCATCCCCGTTTCATCAACATTGTATACACATTCAGGTCTGCCTCTTAAATTGTTGTTATCTACTACTGTTTCCAAAGTATTAAAGAATTCTGCCACTTTTTCCTTCTTGATACCATCAATCCCTTGCTCTTGACACATCCGAATAGTTAATTTTTTATTTCTTTGCATGAAGCGATGAAACCAGTCCTGGCCAGCCATTCCAGCACTTCTGTCAAATTTGTGTTTTATGTTTTGACGTTCTGCAAATTCAAACGCGTACTTACGTACCGCTTTGGGTGTAGTTCCGAAGCCACGACTTGCCAAGTGCAATAGCCGGTCAGCTAACTTCTTTTCTGCGTTCTCATCTAAAGCTGGCTGTCCACCCCGACGCTTAATAATACCCCTGGATAAAGTAACTCTTCTCTGTAAGCTCGTGAACGGTACTGCAAAAATCTCAGCAGCCTTACGTAAGGTCAACTCCTTGTTTTGGACTTTATTTACAGCCTCTTTCATTTTTTCTTGAGACTATTCTCTGGCATCAGTCTTTCTTTTGTACGTGCAAACCATCTACAATGAAATAAATATGAGTCAATAGCCTCAAACATGTAATAAATCAGTTTAAAAGTGTGATCCAATTCGCCCCTGACGATATGATCCGATAAGCCCCATAATCAAGACTTTTGAAATAAATATTTTAGACGTTAACCCCTAAGATCATACTTTAAAGTGAACTGGTTCTCTAATATAGACAACTTGCTTAACTATATAAACCAATGTAGTTGAGTTTTTCACACAAATCCGTAATATGACACAAAGAAATCGGAAGTACGTACGTTAGATGAGCGCCAAAATTGCGACATTCACAAACGACCGAGTCACTGACAAGTGGGGTCGACACTGATTCACAAGCGTGATCGAAATACTGCCTATGGTGGGAGGTGCGGGGTGTGAGCAGAGACGCAAAACGCCGGTTGAGTGCGTTCTATGTGAATGCGATATTTGAATTATCAACAGATTTCTTATTTTGATCCGATTCGCCCTGTGATCCGATTCGCCTCGGTCTACCCTACATCAAAACGTTAAAATAATGATTCAAGGACCAAACATTAATTTTTTTGCAAAGGGTTCCGATATAAGCTTGGCTAATTTTAAGGACTTTTTATCTCTGATGATATGCTCTCCTCTACAAACAGATTGGTATTTTGGTAGCTACAAGGATTATGGATCGGCCGTTATGCTAAGTACACGTGAAAAAAAATTTGATGAAAATTGCGTCAGTGGTATTAGTTATAAGCAATGGACTTGTACAGATCGTTCTACGTTAAAAACTAGATTAGAATCTTTTGCAGACTTTAAATAACATTGCAAACAATTTTTAAATCTATTTTTAAAATATAAAATTCTTTCGTACCATAAATTGTAAGATTTACCTTGTTTCGGTACCATTTTCTATAAATTTTCTAGAGCGGTTATAGTATTCCACTCCTTTAAAAATCTCTTTTCATTGTACTTTTACGAGCTCCACTTTGATATTTTGCGCATTTGTAGTTTATATACATAACAGTTTACAATATATATTTAAAAATTAAGAAAATCAAAGGTGTGCATTTTGAAATATTCAAGAATAAAGGACACTGTAATTATCTTTTTGTTTCTCGCACTATTTATCCTAGAATACCTATATTTTATCCTTTCCAACAAGCTATAGTTGAAGGCTCTACGTACAGTAGAAGGTTTTATACAATTTTTTAAATGCAACACGAACCGATGTTTCTCAAAAACTTCAAGAGATCGTATTTCCGCAAATATAGCATATTTTCCAAAAAACTTTCATTTTCGATAATTAGCTCATCAGCCCTTCTGGATAATAAAATATTACCATATTCCAAGGAGGTGAGTTCAAAAATTATCTGAAATTTGGTCGATTTTCTATGATTTTCTATTTTCTAATTGTAATAAAATTTGATACGTTTTTATACGTTTTATAATACAATTTGATGTATGAAATTTAATATATTGATTACTTCATTATTTTATAGACACTCAGAAAAATATGTTTGCAAGAATCAAAGAAAATATTTACTTGTTTAAGGGATGTGAAATCTTCCACAAATCAAATAAACTTTTATTTGATGTAAGTAATTTGTGTAAATATTGTAAAATTTCTTACATTCAACGGAATACAATTTTTACTTTAACTAATTTCAAGCAAGTAATTTTACTCAAAATTATTAAGCTATGTCTACGAATGAAATAAAATAATATCAACAACCCGAACATGTTTTGATGCCGCGTTTACACACATGGCAAATGTTGGCGAGCCGAGTGTGTAAATGGTCACCTTGTTTATTCTCGGCTGTTTTTTTACATACGAAGATATGGAGGGAAGTAATTTCACAAGTTCCTCGACGAAACGTTCGCCATATGTGTAAACCAGGCATGACATATTTCAACATCAGCCACGCTTCAATATTCGACGAAAAAATGGATAGTTTTGATGATTTCTGTCGACATTTGCTCTACGAAAATGAGAGGTCGGTAGCTTAGCTCACTAACGCGCCAGTCCGAAGCAGCGATCTACTGCCCGCGGGTTCAAAATTCATCTTTGTTCGTCTTGAGTTGTCTGAACAGCCGGCGACTGGACATAAATAATGCCAGCGCTCCATTGATTAATTGTCACATTATAGCTTCAAGTGATGACTAGGCATAAATAACACTAGCGCTTCAGGAAGTTTCAGAAGAAATTTCGCACTTAAGTTAAAGAAAAAGGGAAAAATTGATATCGGCTTATATCGGCTTAGATATGTGTCTCCTTACCGCCATAGCTAAGCATTCACTTCAAGAGGTATTGTAAAAAAACTACTTGTTGCAAGTTCAATATTTATCTGATGTCAAACCATATTGCTTTGGCACGTGAAAATATATTTTTACATCTTTTTATTTTTTTCACTCCTTTCAAAGTAACACGCACTTTTGATATGAAGGGAGGAAGAATTCTTGCGTGCCAACGGCATGCGATCTCAAGCGGTCCTCCATCTATGTTATAACCGCGTCCAACACAGCTTAGCTTCTATGATCGTATGAGAACCGATTGATGCCATATTTATGGCAACATTTCCTTGAACATATATCAAATTTTACTCAGGGCAAGCTCAATATCAGTTTTTTGAAACGAATAAATTCCTTTCTTTTGACTGATAAAATTTTTCTTTGGCGCAGAATCGTTACCAATTTTCTTTGATAATGTGTTCATTTTTCCTCAAAAAATAGAAGTATTTTTCTGAGTGTAGCGTATCAGAACCTCTTGAAAACTGATTTTCGGAGAAATTGTCTTTGAGTGACCACAAAATGTGGAAAAAGATAATACACTTTTTTGTAGTTTCACATCAACCATTTCTTACATAAAGCAATAAAAACCATTTCTCAATAGCATCTCCTATAACATAAATGATGAAAATGTTCAATACTGGCAACACTTTTCCAACGAAGCAGCAATTAGTTTACCATATATGCTAAAATCAACCGATCTCTTGAATTACGTTTTCATCCGAGCATTTCATTGAAAGTTTCAACAATTAAACGATATTTTAGGCGGCATCCGAAACATTTTCAAAACTCGGAAAATTTAAAAATTGGTTCCTCATTTTTGTTGCAAATGCTTTGCATATATAATGAAAGCATTTGTTGGTGCAATATTTAAGAAAATGACTGATGTTCGCAACTCTGTGTTAGCAGTATAGCCAAAAATAAACCAACTCTGCTTCAAGTAAATTTAAACCCAGCCTACGAATTTCATTTCGATTGAATGACTGATGCAGAGAGTAAATGGAATAGTTTAAGTGAAAAACCAGAAAGTAAAAAACCTAAAAAAGTGAGACAAAGTAGATGGTTGAATGAGAAAACCATGCTGAAACTGTCCTCGAAAACGCTAAATTGAGTGGAAATCAGCGTCCAGAATCCAATTTTATAACAAGTAAAAGTTTAAAGTAAAAAATAATTTAGAGATGCCTCGTGATCGAGTTTCAAGCTACTCTACATGAGTAATTTAGGTCTTGGTGTTAATATTCTATTTATTTAAACCCTTACAGCTTCCAGCGCAGTCATTTAATCGAAGTGAAATTTGCTTTTAACTTAACTTGAAGCAGAGTTGGTATGTTTTTGGTTATACTGCTACCACATTGTTGGCAGCACCAGTCATTTTCGTTAATATTGCACCAGCAGATACTTCCGTTATATATTCATACGCAAAGTGTCTATAGCTCTCTCCACTAACCTAACCTACTACATGAATTTCGCATTGATTTGATGGCTGCATCGGAAGTTATAGGAAAAAAACTTTCATAGTTGGCAGCTCTAGCCTAAGTTCTCAACTAAATTTCTACCACATATGGCTAAAAACAATGCTCAAATAGTGTATGAGTTTTATTAAAATTTGTTGGCTGAATTGGATGGTATAAGCTAAACAGCATGTTTTTTTCATAAAGAATTTTCACGTTGGTGCCACTTCCACAGGGTTGTTTTGCTCAGCAAAATAAAGTTTTTTTCCTACAACTAGCGATCAAGTCATGCAATCAAATCGAAATTCATATAGTTAGTGGACCTTATTGTAAAACAAATTTTCTGGAAATTGCAATCATGAAAGGACTGCCAGCTATGATATTTTTGGAGTTTTCTGGCACTTCTTTACCAAAGCTATTTTGTCATTAAATTCGCAAGTACGAACGGTCTTGCAATGACAAATAAGAACAAATATTGAGGTTTCAAAAATTTGAAAAAAAATGCGGCTGGTAACACTGAAATTCTTTAAATCCTTATAGCTTCCAGCGCAGTCATTTAATCGAAGTGAAATTTGCTTTTAACATAACTTGAAGCAGAGTTGGTATGTTTTTGGTTATGCTGCTACCACATTGTTGACAGCACCAGTCATTTTCGTTAATATTGCACCAGCAGATACTTCCGTTATATATTCATATACAAAGTGTTTACAATGAAAATAAGGAACTAATGTTTAAATTTTCCGAGTTTTGAAAATTTTTCGGATGCTAGCCTCAAACATCGTGATATTATTATAATTTAAACCAATTTTTTTCTTTTTGAAGCTAGATTTATTTTGATTACTCGACATCTATCGATATTTCGAGGGTAATATGCGCTCTTCTTCAGTGTCTTTAGATCTAATCTTAAAATAACTTAGGTATCTTATTTAAGATTCTTACTTTTAAAGTATTAACTAATACTAATTACCAGCTAATTATCTATTAATCATATACTTAAGTACATTTGACTATCTATATTAATTACAATATCACCATAAAATATCTGTTCAAATTAACCTGAACAATGGTGATACACAGTTTCCTTGGTCTGAGTTAAGTCGCCTATCCATCGGGGTTTTCCATATGTTCAGGCTTTTTTCTTACGAATCCAGTTTTCGTACCTGCCGTACTTCCTTAATCACCTCCACGTTGTCCCACGCTATGCTGTGCTCCTCCTCCAGGATGTGTTTTGCTGATATGCTGATCGTACTGCCGTTGTGTTTCTTTTCCTTGCTGAGGCTGCTTCCCGCTTATGTTCGGTTAGTCTAACACCAACTAACCGTTTTGTTTGTCCAATGTATATTTGGTCGCATTCTGGGCAAGTAATTTTGTATATTTCACATTTTTTCTTCTTATCTTTTTTGTCTTTTATGTGACATAATTTTGTACTTAATTTTTTTACCCTACTGGTTGGAACTGCTTTTATATTAAAGCGTCCAAGAAGTTCTTGAATTTGCTTGAATATTGGCGTAAAAATAATTGGAACTCTTTTGGCTGGTTTTTGTTTTTCTTGTATAAAGAGCGTCGTTAACAGATCACGCTGTATTTTGTCCTTCTTCCTTTTTGACAAGGTTTCTAATTATTTTTTCGTCAAATCCGTTTTTCCTCGCAGGATCTTTCATATATTTGACTTCTGAGTTAAAACTTTCCTGATCCATGGGTACTGTTAATAGTCGGTGGATCATCGAATTAATGGGTGCCATTTTATGGGAATGCCAATGAACAGACGTGGAAGGTGTTGTTCTCTGGGTGTGTGTGGGTTTTCGGTAGATATTAAACCTAAGAAAACCTTCTTTTCGTATGACCATTAAATCCATGAGTTGTAGTTTCCCATTGTTTTCGACTTCCATTGAAAATAAGATATCCTTAGGTGCTTGGTTCAATTTTTCCAAAGTTTCTGCCAAAGCAATTTTTTGTTGTTGTCGAGAAATGGTTTTTGTTGCTTTGGATAAGAAACGGTTGATCTGATACTAAAGAAAAGTGTATTACGTCGTTCCACATTTTTTGGCCACACAAGGTCAATTTCTTTGAAAATCAATTTTTGCGCGGTTCTGATGCGCGAGAGTATATTTTAATTTTCATTCACAGGGATATTTTGTTTATCAGTTTCATTAACGATAGTAGCTGGTTCATTCTCATTTACATTGGTTCCGGTTTTATTTTGCACATTTTCATTCACCGTAATGTTTTTATCATCGTTGATATTATGGTTGTTACCATTTGCTGCCGATGTTATATTTGCAGCATTCACTTGATAAATCTCGGAAGGCACAGAATGTTCAGCACCAATGATGTGCCTGTTGAGTGGATGTAGGACACTTGCACGGAGCCCACTGACTGCATTAGATGGTGTAGGTCTTTTCAAATACGCACCTGTAAAAATTCTCGTAATATCGTACTGATTGATGATTGTGCCCGGGTGATCCGTTTGAAAAGAGTGAACTTCAATTTCAAAATATATTTTTAGTGGTCCGTAGACTGCAACATCTAATGGTTGCAATTTATGAGATGTGTGACTTTTATGTCATTCGTGGCTGTCTAATTGTAACAATGCCTTGTGGTTTTCAGCAGGAGGCTCATCTATCCGTCCTTTTGCACAAACATTTGCAGCCAGCCCAAAAACTTTTGAGAGTTTGTCCATCCACTATCAGCAGTAGTTGATTCAAGAGTATCACCATCTAAAAGCCGTGGGTCAAGCCCTTTTCTTTTAAAAATAAACAATGGTGCGATGAATGATCCTGTGATATTGCAGCAACAAATTACTGTAGTCAAAATTTCTCTCCCATTGCTGAAAATAGTCCCAACCTGCTTTTGACCAAAGGTTGACTTTAGGTAGTTTAATCGATGAAATTCTTACTCCAGTCTCGACCATGTTTAAGATCATATTAAGTTCAATGACTGTGACTTCTTCTTACAAAGAATAAAATCTATTTACAGGCTCTCGGTTAAATCCTTTAACTCAAGCTACAGAAGTTGGTTCTGGTGATCTTAAAGTCAATAATGGGTGACGAAGCTTGATATTTTTGTGCCATCATTTTCTAGCTATATTTCCAGAAAAAAACTTCAGGTATTTCTTTTTTTCTAGCAAATTCTCCAGCAGTATGCAGAAAATCTGTTTGTGTGATGCCATAAAATAATGAATTCATTTTGAAGAGGTATTCCTATTCTTCTGGTGTAAAAACTGATTTGATCGGCTCTAATTTTTTTTTCGCAGAATCACTTTTATTATGTCTGTGTAATATTACATAAGGTATATCGTACATTTTACTCGCTTTTACTACGGACTTCGTTTTATTTTCTTCGATAACTTTTACTAAGAATTCTTCAGACCAGTTGGCTCGGTCAGTCTTTAACTCACGACATAATTATTCTTTGATACATTTTCCTTACATGCACGTTGATCATCATTGCATAAGAAGAGCAAAACGGATACTATTCATTTTGCTCGATTTCGTTTTGCTTGTCTGTTACTTTATTTACATAACCTAACTGGTGAAGCAAAAACTCAAAATGAATACGCTATTTACACGACTAATAACATCAATTTCACTATAAGAAATATCAAAATGTGGCTAGCCCTGAATATAATAAAACAAACATAAGATACTTATGGTGGTTTTCTAGTAGTTTTTTCAAGAAAATCAAATTTGTTTGCACAAAACGCATAGTGTCTAACTAATGCTTCGAAACGATAATTGACTGCAAGAGCATGGTATGCAACGAATCGAGTGACAGTAGCTCTGTCTCTGATTATTGATCGAGTATGGAACTAGAACAAATATTTGGCTGAACCGCTCTCTACATTTTACCCGTCCGAATATATATATATATATATATATATATATATATATATATATATATATATATATATATATATATATATATATATATATATATATATATATATATATATATATATATATATATATATATATATATATATATATATATATATATATATATATATGGACATATGTATATGCACATATGTATATGAATTTTCGACAAAACGAGTCTAATTTTAAATTTTTTCGAGCATCAGTAAACAGCTAGCTTTCATGTAACCAAAAATATTTTATTCCTTTGATATTGTTCTGACACGCTAACTACTTCATTCATTTTCATTAAATCAATTTCGCTTACGCCTTCAACTTGGATTAGTGTGCATTATGATTTACGTTTCATAGAGTCTGTATCAGTTCGTCTCCACCGTCACCGACTCAGCCTGTCTTTAGAACAATTGCTGTTTCCACTATTGTTTGTTCTTCCATTCTGGTACAATCCTTAGGACGACATTTCAATGTTTTGTTTATTTTCCGGCTTCTAACAAATTCTACGTCGAACCTCTTAGTTCATCTCCTTGAAAGATAAGTTGAGCTCTGGTTGGTGGTGAATTTCTCTATTGTTCTGTAAAATCAATTCAAAAAGGATCTGTCGTCCTATGCATGAATATATTAATAGACTAATGTAGGTACAGCTAAATAACAGCAAAAGATTGTGGTTGCTTACATAGCACATTTGTTCAGTGCATTGTTTCGCTAGAGATGAAGTATTCAAGGGTGTTAGAGGCGACTTAGGGTAAATATCTTAGCTTGACCTGATTCTAAAATATTTCAGAGTTTCCGCAAATATCAACTTGAAACTCTACACTCAATATAAAGCTCGATATGATGTTAGCTGTGGTGAATGTGGTAAGTAAAGTAAAATAAAAGTAGTAAAATAAAATACGTTGTTGAATTTGATGGCAATTATCCTGTATTTATTAAACTATTTTCTTCAATATTTATAATTGACCTGAACCATTTTGTGGTGATATGAGAGCTTATAAAGATGTATTACCTTAAATGTTTTAGTAAAAGTTCTGGCACGCTGTATAAGGCAGAGTTATGTTTCTGTGTGTTTTCATATTTCATCAGATTAGACGGTGACTCCGACATATATGGTTGGCTATCATGCAAATATAATACTAATACCATCTGATACAGTTTTGGTGAATTTTTATTTAAATATTATCAAAATCAAATACAGCTACTGACCTGAAAACGATAAGAATTTATTTATCTTTCAAAAATGCAGCTTAATAATGCGGCACAGTTGGTTATTTCGAAGCGGATTTGTGTCAATTTAGCTAACTGATTTTATCCACAACGCAACATCAACATGCATTCACAACACAATGCATCGATAAATATTCGTTAGCACTGTGGTAGCTGTGAGTCGTCGTTAAATAATGGACGGAACAACTACATCATGTTAGTTTACAACAGCTCACATTATTCATTATAAATGCTTTACGCTCTACAATAGGTATCTATCAAGATACAACTGCAATAACTTTCACTTAAGTCAGTCATTGGTAAATAAACAGAGACTAGCATCCTGGAACATTCTCTATCCACCCATCCTTGCCATCGTCTTTGTTCAAGAGATAGAGAAATATTTCTCTTTGCTCGAACAAAAATTTAAATCCTATTCCAACCGCACACTGATAAATTGGATTTGGGTGTTATCAACGGAAAACTAAATGGCATTGGCTGAACAGTTCGTGAGAAATGACGGGAAAATGATTGTAATCCAATATTTTAGATAAACTGAACGGACATCTATTTCTTGGTTCGTTCTGATGGCTGAGAAAATGAACAAATGAAACAAATAACGCAAAAAGAACAACATAAATTTTGTTTTAGACACGTAAATTTGGTTGGTCTTGCAAGTTCTAAGTCTAAGGCATGGACTAATTGGCTTAATTTTCAAACAACATTCAGAGTCAGATCAACATACCTTAATGGCATGAAACCTTTTTTTGTACCAAGAAATTACGGATTTTAATATTTGTTAATAGCTTTTTTGATAGCCTACAATGATTTGTCCGTGTAATTTCATGATTCCTGTTGAAAAACTGTCTGGAATCAGTCTCAAACTACGAGCAGTAGTCTCAGTTTCATCTGCAGGGTGGCCCGAAATTTTCTTTCAGTGTTTTTTTGGAAATGTGCGGCTTGTTTCACACATATGAGGTTCCGTTCGGTTCGGTTCGTTTTCGGTTGTAACCGAAAACAAACCGAACCGAACGAAATCCTTTCACACATACACGGTTCTCACACGGTTCATATTAGGTTTTGTGTTTTCGTCCTCAACTTTGCGTAAAAGTCTTCGAAATTTTCCACACAATCGTTTTTCTATGCCTCTTACGTCTTAAGTTTATCTTCATATTTTGCACAAGTCTTGCCTCACAGCGCTACTTTAGATTGCTCAGCACAAATCAGCCAACCCACATCAACATCTTATAAATCGCTCATTTTATCAGAAAAACTGCGACTGATAATATAAAAAAAATTGGAGGTAAAAATAAAACTAACTAAAACTGACTAAACTAACTAGATAAAACGTCTAAATATTTCAAATTAGGAGATCCAAACTGATAATTTATAAATTTAAAAAAAAAATCAAATGATCCAATCAGTTAAAACCGAACTAAAACCGTGCATGTGTGAACGCCTTGATTGCTTTCTGTTCCCTGGACACGAATTCACACCGAATAGAAACCTGATGAAACCTATTCGTCCTCAGGGAGTATTCGGTTCCATACGGTTTCTATTAGGCACCGAATAGAAACCGAATTATCGTTTCACACTTGTCGGCAGCGACCGAAAACGAACCGAACCGAATGGAACCTCATATGTGTGAAACGAGCCTTATGCATTTGAGTCTAGGACAATTAGGCGAAAAAAAGCCCAACTTCGGAAAAATTATACGAAAGCTGGATTTTGGTGGGAACGCTGATATTATTTTGAACAAAATGGCAAAAGTTCCCATTAAATCCGAGTGTGGTCACTTAAAGTGATTTTTTGATATTATTTCTGTAATGGTTACATCTGCAGAAAAATAGAAGAATGAAGAAAAATAGTTCATAAAAAAGTCCCTAAAAAGTTTATTAACTTTTTAGTTTTGAGATATTTGGGTTCATAAACTAGTTATCTTTACGTTTCTCATAAAACGTGCAGTTCTTTGCGCACCGTCTTCGAGATAGACTACAAGGCAGTGGCGAAGCGTCCATACAACCCGATTATTTCCGGCTCCCCTTTTGAAAATATCGACCTACTTGAGATTTTTCAAAACATGTATGCATCTTAACATGTACATAAAATTTCAATTGAATAAAGATCAAATCATCTTTGCATGAAACGATAACGCGAAAATTGCCATTCATAAGCCGAAATTGTCCGGCTTGCAGATTGTTAAGCCGGCGCCAAACGATGCTACCAACACCCTCCAATGTTGGACACTTGATGGTTAGACGCATCATGTGGCCGATGCGCCAGCTACCAGTGCCCAATGTCCAGCGTCAAACGTTGGCACTGGAACATGTTCAGTCTGTTGTCGGTCTTTTTGTCCGCTTCAAAGGGTTTTTTGTCACTGGAAGGTAAGATTGAAAGACATTTGGTGAACTGCTACAGGATTCGTTCCAGCAATTGAATCAGATTTTTGTTGTGTTTTGACAGGTATGCATTTTTATTGCTTACATATTTTAATTAGGTATCAATTTAAATTTTAGTTGATAATTATTTTTAAACAACCATTCTAGATTAATATTATAATCGTAATACTAGGCTATCCATTTCGTGCTACCAATTAAATTGAAATTAACAAAAATAATATCAATCAACATCAACATCAATGTACAAGAAAAATTGAACCAACACTGGAATAAAATGTATTGGATCAAGAATTTGTCCAACGTGTAGCAGAGCGCTTGCCAGGTCAATCGTCCAATGTTTGACTCTATCGTTGGAGGCAAAAGTTTGCACCGCATCGTTTGGCGCCGGCTTTATTCGCAAGCTACTTGAGGCTTTGACCAAATATGTATTGCCTTATGTTTGTCTCTGTTCGTTCTTTGCTGAAATGCTAACATCGTCTCTCTTTAACAGGTGAAAAATAAGCCCTGATTGATTGGCTTACGAATGGTTCGAGAATGGAAGGACATTTCGATCGGTTCATTCAATATTGCCGTTGTGCTTTTTTCATGTGAACATTACTTTTGATAGTTGTATTGCTCACATAAAAAGCAGCACGTTAATACTATATATTTGAGATATGAATATGAAGATAAAATTTTACTGGGTATCTAAAAACTAACATTTGTCAAATGTTAGTTTTAGAAATGAATTCCTGCCTTGCGTTAAACTCTTTTATGATACATGTTCTGATCGACTTTCTAATTAGATAATAATTCATAAAAAGCAGGAACCAGTAAATAAAAATTATTCACATAAAACTATTTGTGGTGGGAAATCTCAAACTTGATATTTTTAATATGTTTGCCTAAATTATATCCGTTAACACTTAAAAATATTGTAAGTGTAAATTGTAAATATAGCAAAACAGTTTGAAAGCAAAGTAAATGAATATTTGTCTTTGAACCCTTATGTTATGGGTTGGTATTTTTTCGTGATTTTTTACATTTCAACCGATTTATTTCTAAGATATTTTTTAATTTAGTGGATGAAAAATACCTAATTTCAATTTTTTTCCATGTAGCGTTCTTAAAGTAAATGGTTTCATATATATTGTACGAGACCCTATAAAAACTGCTCTCTAATTTGTTGATATACATGTGCTTACCATTTTTTGAATTACGAATTTTTATCTGTTAGTGTGACGAGAATATAATAGAAATTAGTATGTATGACAAACACCTGGATGACAAACATCATTATTATATATAAAATGGCAGATAATTATTCGGCTTCCCTCCATCGATATTTCACCCCTCACCACTGCTACAAGGTGCACTTGTTTATGTGCTTTCTCCAGTATTAGGTCTAATCCATGTTTGCTTTGTTTGCTCAATGCTAAGATTTAAGAAAATTATTATAAATATGTTTATTTAATTTTTGGTTTATTTAAAACAGGACATTTTCAATAACTATTCTTCTTCAGACTCTATTTCTATGTGTATGGTTTTCTATTCATAATCTGCCTTTTTATTTTTTTGTTGTCTCTCGTATTTTCATGTATTTAATAATGAGATAAGGTGCATTTAAATCATCAGTAGAGGCATAATTGCCGATGTCCTTTATCTCAGATGATACATTTGAGCCCGACTGTCCATGGTAATAGAACTGTTGCTGAACAATACGCGCGTATTTTGCTTCTCTATCCAGTACAGAACAGACTCCTATACCAATGAATTCACTAGTACAGAAATTCTATTCCTTATATGTAGTTCACGTGCTGAACTATAGAATGTGCTGATAGAAAAAATAAAAGCTCATGAGAAGTTGTCTTTTTTGCTGTAAGGTGGCTTTAGTTTTTTTTAAGGTTATCTTGACTGTTTTAGTAGTTAGAAAATTAGAAAAAGTCCTCATAATGTGTAGCAAGTTAAAAATGGTAATTTTCTATTAGTTTTTTTTTGTATTTTCTATCGATTGTGGTAGTTCGTACTCGTTATTAGCCAAAATTCTTCATTCTTCCGCTTCTTCTATTTCCCAATTCTTTCTTCATTTTTCTGCAACATTATTCTCTTTCCACACAAATCCTATTGAAATAGAATCTTGTGTGTTCTTCTTTAAATAATCTTCAGCCTAAGCGTTACTTAGGGTATTTTCCTACCACTATGGAAAACGGAAAACGTTTTCCCCGTACAAAAATCTGGTGACACTGTTTGTATCTTTAACTATCGTCCGATTTCCCTCTTTTCCTGCTCTAGTAGACTGCTTGAAAAGGTGGTTTACAATATACAATCCAATCTTTTCTTGCTTCAGTGTAGCATGGGCTCATAAAAGGTAAAGCTACATAGACAACTTACTTTCTTCCATGAATGCTGCTTCATATGCCTTATGTCAGCAAAAGCAAGTAGATGTAATTTATCTAGATTTATCTAAAGCCTTTGACTCCATGAATCATTAGGTGCGTTTTTTTTGCCCCGGTACAGAGCAGAATAGAACTATGCCGCAAAAACAACGATCTAGTATAAAACAGCAGTGCATTCGCTAAGACTGACATAGGTTGCTGTATTCGCTGTGGCAGCACAAAACAGCTTAAAATAAAGAGAGAAAATAACGAGTATAAACTACCTCAATCGATAGAAAGTAGAAAAAGAACTAACAGAAAATTACCTCTTTTAACTTTCTACACATTATGAGAGATTTTTCTAATTTCCTAACTACCAAAACATTCAACATAACCTTGAAAAAACCAAAGCCACCTCACAGAAGAAAAGATTACTTCGCATGAGCTTTTCTTTATTCTATCAGCACATTCTATAGTTCAGTACGTGAACTACCAATGAGGAATATAATTTCTGTACTAGTGAATTCACTGGTACAGGAGTGTTGTTGTTTCCAATGCGTATACTCTGTTCTCTGCTGGATAGAGGAGCAAAAAAACACGCCTATTATCTTCTTCTCCTGAAGCGTCAAAATTGTGGTATCTCTGGTCATCTACCCTCCTGTTGTTGATCGTGCTCGGATCAAAACTGTTATTTCTTTCTACCTCAGGAGTTTCGCAAGGTTGATTTCTTGATCTTTTTTTGTTGTTTCTGCTGTTTATTAGACCTGCCATCCTGTATATGTTTTCCTTGTCTTTTGTATGTTGATAGCTTCAAAACGTTGAGAGTAATCTCTCAGAGTGATTTATCTGGAAAATTGCCAACGCACTTACTCTGAACATCGCAAAATGTCACCAAGTGTGTTATACGCATAAAATTACATATATTATCTTCTCTTGCTCTGTTTTAAATTCCTCTCTTACTGTTGCTGTCAATTTCAAGAATCTTAGTGTGATATTTGATTTGAAGCTCAAATTCGATCAAAATATAATGTACATCACTACCAGGGCTTTTAAATTTTTTGGCTTTATTATCTATATATCATTCAAATTCTTTTTTAACCCTCCAAATCTTTTCTTTTCATGTCCGTAGTGCTCTAAAATATTGTTATCAAGTGTGGTGTCTTTATTACCAATACCTTGTGCATTCCTTAGAATCCAGCCAAAGTAGGTTTGCGTGATCTTTGTTTTGTAAATTCAACATCACTTATTGCGATAATAATCATGGACTCTCAATTTTGTAAATTCTTCTCCTTGAATCACGCAGATTTTTCTTGACAAATGTATCCTTTTGAAACTGCATTACCATCTTGTTTATTCTGATTTATGCAGCCGGGTTTTTTGTTCGGGAATCTTGTCGTTCTAAAAGATCCTCTTTCATGTTTGAAGTTCCTTTCGCGCGAAATGATTTCTACAATTTCCGAAGAAAATTAGTATTAAACCCATTCCGTCGTAAATTCATCGTATATATATATATATATATATATATATATATATATATATATATATATATATATATATATATATATATATATATATATATATATATATATATATATATATATATATATATATATATATATATATATATATATATATATATATATATATATATATATCAGCAAAATGATTAAGGGAGATAACCTCTGGAGTGGCCAATCCGATTGAGCTGAAATTTTCGGAGAACAGATACAACAGATAGGTCCATGATTTGCTAGAACTTAGATATCTTTAACTTTTTGGCGGCGGCGGGCATTTTGGTGAATTTTCAGATACTCCTATATTTCCAAGCAGTGTAAATTTTTGTTAAAACAAATGTTTGGAAAAGAAAACTTATTTTGTTTTAAGCTTGTTTATGATACAAAGTTGGCAAATATGATTCGTGTGATGGTGCAGCGTGCCTAAAAGTAGGCAAGGATTTTTTTTTCAAATTTTGATTTGTCATTACTTCTGACAAAAACATTGGATCATCAAAAAATTTTCAGAGCGTATTGATGTTGACTTGAATTCAAGATTGTGTGGGTAACCCTGTACCTACAGCAGGCTCCTGAAAAAAAAATCCTTCAAATCATTGAGCCTCCTCAAAAATTTTTGATTTTTGACAAAAAATTCAAATCATTGATAAATTTTGGGCTTTGTCCATCATGTCAAATTAAAATTTTGAAAATTCCGATTTGCACAAGAACGGCAACCCATCACCAAATTACCTCTATTTTCAGCACTCGAAAGTTCTGTTCACGAGAGCTGACGACCGGATTATTTGATCATAATGAAATTTACAGAACATGTTGGTATTAGTTAGGGCCAGTTCTGAGGAGACTGATTTTGAAATGCAGGCAATCCTGTGGCAGTGGTACCATCTTGAAAAACCACCCAGAAAAAAACGGGTTTTTGGCCTATAAATTCCGATTCAGTCATCAGATTTCAACAAAATTCACACTGTGCTAGGATCTTAGCTAAGGTAGCATTTGGTTGAAAAATTAGAATAAAGCTACCAGCTATGGTGATTTTCGTCTCCTAAATCTTGCAAATTTGCTCTGAAAAATAAAGCTTTTTTCCCTATAACTTCGGGTCCAGTGTAGACGTAGTTCATGCAGTAAATGGACCTTAATGTGATCCAAATGTCGTAGGAATTTCGTACGAAAATCATGAAAGGGCTGCTAGCTATGACCTATTGTGGAATTTCTTTACTGAGCGATTATGTCATAAGATTTGCAAATAGGAATGATCCTGTAATAAAAATTAACAACAAATATTAGCGCTTTAAAAATTTGAAAAGTTTTGAGGGTGGTAAAATCCTTTTCACCCGTATAACTTCCAGCGTAGTGATTCAATCGAATCGAAATTTACTGGTTGGGTTTAACTTAACGTGAAGCAGATTTGGTATATATTTTGCTTTGCTGCTAACACAGGGTAACCAGCATTAGCCATTGTCGGAAATATTGCACCAAGAGATGCTTCAAATTACGTACTCATATGCAAAGCATTTGCAATATAAATAAAAATTCAATTTTTAAATTGTCCGAGTTCTGAACATATTTCGGATGACAACCTCAAACAACGTTTAACCGCTGAAACTTTCGATGAAATCCTCAGATGAAAGGATAAGTTCAATTAAGTATGAGCTTGTTATGGTAAACTTATTGCTGCTTCGTTGGGAAAGTGTTGCCAGCACTGAACATTTTCATCATTTGTGTTTTAGCTGAGTTATGTTGCTTTGGATAAGGAATGGTTGATATGATTCTACAAAAAAGTGTATAACGTCTCTCCGCATTTTTTTGTCACTCAAAGACAATTTCATCGAAAATAAGTTTTCTAACGGTTCTGATGCGCTAGACTTTTTTCCAAATTTCGATTTGTCATTAATTCTAAGAAAAACTGTGGATCATCCTGAAATTTTTGGAGCGTTTTGACGTTAACTAGAATTTAGCATGCATGGACTTTGAAGACTGTGCGAGCAACTCGGTAGCTACAGCAGGCTCCTGAAAAAAAATCCTTCAAATCATCGACTTTCCTGAAAATTTTTTGATTTTTGAAAGTGAATTAAATTATTGATAAACTTTGACTTTTGTCCACCAAGTCAAATAAAAATTTTTGAAATTCCGCGGTTAACAAGAACGGTAACCCGTGATCAAATTACCTCTATTTTCAGCACTCGAAACTTATGTTCACGAGAACTGACGATCGGATAATGCGATCAACATTAAATTTTTTAGGGCATGTTTGTATTATCTATGGCCAGGCCTAATAGAAGTGATTTTGAGATACAGACAACACTGTGGCAGTGGTGCCATTTGAAAAAATCGTCACCAGATATTAACGAAATTCACGCAGTAAGTGAACCCTACTTTGAGATAGATTTCATAGAAATTTGGTTGAAAAATTAGTATAGGGACGCCAGTTACGGCAATTTTTGTCTCCTAAATATTGTAAATTTGCTCAGGAAAATAAAGATTATTTTCCTATAACTTCCGATGCAGTGACGAAATCAAAACGAAATTCATGTGATAAGTGGATCTTGTTGCATTTTCAATTCTGTAGGAATTTCTTTGAAAAACCGTGAAAGGGTTGCCAGTTATGATGAATTTCGTCATTTATTGACATTTCTTAATCGAGCGATGTTGTCATAAAATTTCCAAATAGGAATGATCCTGCAATGACAATTAACAGAAAAAATATTTACGTTTCAAAAATTTAAAAAGTTTGGTCGGTGGTAGCCCTAAAATTATATTCACTCCTATTACTTCCAGCGCAGCCATTCAATCGAAACGAAATTCATATTGTGGATTTAACTCAACATGAAGTGCCAACAGATGCTTTCATTTTGTATTCATAAGCAAAGAATGTACAATAAAATAAGCAATCGATGTTTAAATTTTCCGAGTTTTGGAAATTTTTCGGATGGCAGCCCCAGACATAGTTTAATCGCTGAAACTTTCGATGATCTGAATGGATGAAAACGAAATTCAAACGATAGGTTGATTAAGCACGAGCATGTTATGGTAGACTAATTGCTGCTGTGTTGGACAAATGTTACCAACACTGAACATTTTCATAATTTGTGTTACAGGAAATGCTGTCAGAAAATGATATTTGTTCCTTTAAGTAAGAAATGGTTGATATGATACTACGAAGAAGTATATAATGTCTTCACACATTTTTAAATCCCTCAAAGATAGTTTCTTCCAAAATTAGTTTTTTTTCACCATTGTTACGTATAATTAAACAACAAAATGGGTTGAAACTCAAACCTCTTCCGTTGAGTTTCTCGCACAAAAATTGTACCATATCAATTTTGAGCTCACTAATTATTTAATTTTTTATTTTATTTATTTTTGTATAGTATTTTTTCTATTACTGTATTGTCACATTGTGTTGCTCTATCTCTTGGATTGTTACTAATGTGCGAAGAAAAATATTATTGCATATAATGACTAATTTATGGAATCAAAACATTAAAGATTTCGTACTGATCATTTACTTTCAATCACAAATAATAATGTGCAACTCGAAACTAAATGTATTGTATTGGCATTGAAATTTATTGTCCACTTACTTAGTTGAATGCTAAAAGTTGACTCTACTCAATTTTTTTTTGCTGATACTAAAAAAAATCCATTAACTATCACCAGCAAAAGTATCAATGCAACTGCAAGTTAAATTCAATTCAATAAATTTAGAGTTTACTCTCCCTCTTCGTTGCAGTGCAGCAGTAGGCGAAGCAGTTTCTTGAGCGAATTTGCGCCTCTTCATTCTTTTTATTGGACCACCAGCAGTTACATCCAGTCATGCACACCGTACAAAGCTTCTGCTGAATCAGAGGACACTTTCAAAATTCGTCACCTTCTTGGACGATAAGAAATGAAATTTACGGGCAAAGTTTTGTCATTCTAAGTATCGTCATCATCCTGGCGGGATCTTATATTCAAGGTAAGATACAGATCTGATGGACCGAATGGGGCCAACCTGAATAAATGGCGTGGAGGTAGCGAAGAAAAAGTACAACCTGGTGCTATATCATCGACCTTTCGGATAGAATTGTCGTACACACCATGACAGCAAATAATATAATTTTCAACAAAAATGAGACATGATTCGGGCTGAACGAGCGATTCGTAGCGAAAGCATCCGAAATGACCAAGATAATCAATCATTCAAGATTGATTTTGGCTTATCAATAGTTTACCGGGACATAGTGATAGTGTATGCACTGTGAACGGTGATACACGTGTGATATTATGACGATTCCGAAAAATGTGATTTGATGAATTGATTAATGGCTTCGCGAAAGCCTCGTTTTCGCTGTGACAATGAGTTTTGTGGGAGAATAATTTGTTATAAATTATGGGCCGTTGTCGTTAGTTTTGACGAAGCAGAAAACCAGTGACAGTCATGCGGTGCCTGGAAATGAAAATTGATGAATAGATTTGCAAACACGGTGAATCCGCCTGAATGTATGATTCGGATGTGTGATCAGCGGGTATCACTTACAAACAATGAATTAGTAAGAAGGTGAAATCACATTTCGTGGTGAGAAAATTAGCAAATGTTCCCAGTTCATTGTGGGAGTTAATTGTTGCTGTGGGTTTAACTTGTTGCAAGAATATTAGTTTGGTGTTAATATTTTCATTTCGATTATGGCAAATTTTCACCGGAAAGGGTTTTTGTTTAAACTAAGTTTGACAGTGATATGCACCTACTCCATAGCAAAATATCGTGGTCTTTTACTATTATTAGAGCTTTTTTGCTTTTGAAGCACAAACTTAAGCAAATTTAATAGTGAAAGTTAATCTAATAGTGATAAATTCTATCGTCATAAAAACATCATTTATCAAATATTTTAATTTAAATACGAATTTTTCCTTCTGACGTTAAATCTGAGCAAAGCTTCTTCTCTGGACTTCTTGCATCGTAATTAGTACTAAGCCACAGACACAGCCATCTCTAATGAACGAACCAGCAATGCTTTGAGTTTCTGTGTTATCTTCGCAAGCTTTTTATTGTTATGTGACTCTTGGTCAGAATTTTTCCGCACTAGCGATTCTCTTCTCATGAGAGTACGTCCATAAACTGTTTTTCCTTAGGATGCACTTGAATCAAAGTACTTGTCTGTCCACCGTCGTCACTATCTACTCTCATATAGCTTAGTTCTTGTGCGAAAAATGGTGGCTGCTTAGTAGCAGAAAGGTTGGTGCTCTTCTATTTACACGCATATTCATATGAATTTGAGGAAATCGTAATAATAATGCAAGTCAAGACTATAAGTTTTTAAGACTACGCAGAAAAATATTATACAGTATTTCACATGAGCAAATCACTCGGCCATCAACAAAAATCTTCCTTCTGTACTATCAGTACTGACGACAACACCGAAGGAAAATTTTTGTAGATGTTTTACTGATCTGCTGAAGAAGAACTTTTGCGCTCCTGGAATATTCACTAAGCCCCCGCCAGAAATTTCCGTTCCAGACCATCAAACAGAAACAAAGCTTGAACAGACCTTTGAAAATTTATTAGAAGTTGATTCTGCTGATTGTGGGATTGTCTGTATTCCACTCTCTTTCACCATTTTCAATGTTGCTTCTTTCCCTAATCTGCATCTCTTGTGGTAGCGGAATGAACATTTCTTTTCTGCTTCTGTTATTTTATGCGGGGACCTAAATATATCTTTTAGAGTGGGAAGATCATTTTTCTAGTATTATGTCTTCAAGCAATATTTTACTTGCTACTTCTTGCTTTTTGTCTCTTTGCTTCTTTTGACAATTTAACAGCTTATCCAATGCTAGAAACAGAGATGCTCGGTCTTGACCTTACTAATCTTCCTCCTTCTTTTTACTTGAGTACCTTTCTATCCTATTTATGGGATTAATTTTAAACCGTGCGTCTAAAGTCAAATCTACTTCTACTCTCCGTTGCAATTTTAGAAAGTGAATTATTTCTTCAGAGAGTTAAGTATGGACAATGGCCTCTACAAATTTTATTCTTCTTTCCTTTTAGAGCCAAAGATGCAAAGCGTCGCAAATGTAAGATGTTCGAATCTCTCTTGAAATTGTCTCTGCCCTTCCTTCTGAAATGATTCTTTATGATACGTTTGCCTCCTCACCACAAGATTCTTGTGAGCTTGTTGCGCATTTCTTCTCTTCTTTTACCTACCTACACAAATTCTTCGCCGTCAATCAATTTTTCCGCACCCATTTGTACCCTTCCATCATTTTTTTTACTTATCTTTTGAAAATCAAGTTATCTATGAGTTCATTTTTGATGGCACTCCGATTCTTTTTGCTAAACCACTTTCTTCTTCTTTGTGTGTTTTTAATGTTCGTATTTCAACCGGAACTTTTCCATCACATTTGAATTCCATCATCATATTTTTCATAAATAAAGCTGGTCATATTGCTTGCATCTCTAATTACCGCTCCATATTCCTTTTGCTCAGTTTTAAAAAGATCTTATGAAAGAAGCCTTTATTGTAGAGTGCACGCTTTCATATAGCCCTGGGTAACCAGAGCATAGTTTCATTAAAGGTAATGCAACGGTAGCAATCTTATTGTCTGCAAACACTCTTGCTTCCGTAGCGAACCAGCAAAAGCATCTGGGTGTCCTATTAACAAAATTTGCCACAGCTTTCAATTCTGTAAACTATGATATTTTTCTGTCAAAGCTAACTAGGTTTGTTTCCTTCGGTGTCTTTTTTTGTTCGTTTTCTTCCTACATTTGTGAGTAATCTTGTGTTATGACTGTTAAATTTTGTTCTTCTAAACCTTTTTTTCTATCTTAGGGGATTCGCAAGAGCTCATTCTTTATCTTTTATTATTCTTTTTGTTTATTAACGATCTTCCTTTCCTACCTAATTCACCTGGCAATTTGTTCGTTGATCGTCTAAAATTTTTTAGAGAGTTCTATGTTCCAGAACGATTTGGATATTTTAACTAACCGATGCACAAATTCCTTTACTCCAAATTTTGCCAAGTATCATCAAATGTCTTTCACCTACAAAACATCCTCTCTGCTCTTCCATTACTCTGTCCTTGGCTCGTCTCACAATTCTGTTGTTAATTTCGAGGATTTTGGCATGATCTTTGGTTGGAAATTGAATTTCGACCTAAATATATTACATCATTGCCATCATTGTGGCTTCAGCATCACCATCACCATCACCCCTTTATAACTGTTTTTCCTCTTCGTCCGCAGTGTTCTAGAATATTGTTGCCAAATTTGGCGTCCGCATTACAGATACTTGATCAATGCCGTTCGATTCCCGCAACGTCGTTTAATCAGCTCGTTAAAAATAAGTTAACTATTCTTTATTGTGATTAAAGTATGTGCATTTCCATCCAACAAATTCCGTCCGTTGATTCACGCAGAGTATTTCTCAAAAAGCGCCCCTCCTTTAAATTTTTTAATGGCTGTATATTAGTTGCCCCAGCATTCTCTTTTCTTCAACAATTGATCAGATTTGATGAATGAATCTGATGAATCAACCGTATCTATTAGAAAATTAGGCCACTATTATTGGCCACTTCATTATTAACATCATCATCGGCGATACAACCGGGGTCCGATCTTAGCCTCCATCAACTAATTTTTCCATCGGTTCCGATTGCGAGCCGATGTCATCCAATTGGGTATACCTAAACTGCGAGCGTCCTGGTCAACGCCATTCCTCCAGCGCACACAAGGTGGCCAAAACTACCAACTGTGCTTTTCGAGCAGGGTTTTCTTCGCTCATTTGAGCTAGGTGTCTTGCCCACTGCATTCTACCAAGCTTTATCTTAGTAATTATATCTGTTTCTCACACAACTCATGGTTGTTGCGACTCCGGAATCACCCTTGCTCACGTATGGGGCGAAAGATTCTCCGCAAGACTTTCTTCTCGAACGCGGTGGAAAAGTCAGAGTGCCTTTTTCTGAGCACCCAAGTCTTGTACAGCAGAAGTTTTGATGTTCCGTGATTTGAAAAGCCTTGACAGACTGTAGTAGGCTTTTTTGGATTCGAACAACTGCCCGCGTATTTCTTCCTCCATATTGCTATCGGCTGCTACAATTGACTCAAGGCAGTTGAAGGATGGTATAACTTCAAACTCATGCTCAACGACCCTGAAGGTTTGATTGACTCCAAGTGTTCTTCCTGCAGACGCTGACAACATGTACGTTATCTTTCCTTTATTTATGTGCAGCCCCCTTTTGTTGTTCTGCTCGCTCGATCTGGATGTTGCGGCCTTTTAATTATGTCTATAACATCTGCATAAGCCAGTATCGGACTGAACTTGATAACGGTAGTCCTCTCTTTGACGAGTCAGAGTCATGGATTTTTTTCTCCAACGCCACGTTGATGTGGAAGTGGACCAGACCATAACCTTGTCGGAGCTCATTGAAGATGCTGAACGGTCTGGATAGCAATCCGGCTACTTTAACTTTTTTTTCACTGATCAGGCCTTTTCCGAGGCTGCTTTCCTTTTTTTGTGAAATATCTTCTCTGTTCTTCTAAGCTCGTTATATTTCTCCACACGCGCCCCTTTTCTATGAGATTGCTGCATTTCCTGGTATGCAAAATTCTTACGTTCAGTCGCTAGTTTGCATTCTTCATCAAATCAGTCGCTCTGATCTTTGCGACTATTGCGTAAGATGGTGTCAGCAATACTAATGACAGCATTCTTAAGACGTCTTCACTTTTCATCTACGGCTGGCACCCTTGCCCAGGACTAACTCTCCCTCCATGGAGTTTTTTGAGGGCGAGTTCTAACGCAAGACCAAAGGTGTTACTGGTATTTTTATCGCGTAAGGCAATCGTGATGATTCGAGCCTGGTTCGCGGATGCAATGCTTCTATGCAAAGCAATTCGCGCTCGGAGAACCATACCAGTAAAATAGTGGTCCGGACCTAAATTGGCACCTCGGTACGTTAGTACCGGCATCAGGCTCGAGTAGTAGCAGCAACATATCAACAAGTGGCTCCATTAGGTTACATCGAGATGGCCATATAGATACCTTTACGCGGGAACCTGGTACTCGCAATGACCAAGTTCTTCGATGCTGTTAGTTCTGTGACGCAAAGTTCATTGTCATTAGGATTCTCATGCAAACTCTGAGTGCCTGCGTACTGCTTGAGTACCGGTTCCCGAACTACCCTGCCGTTAAATTCCCCAAGGCTGATTTTTACATAGTGCCTTGGGCAGTCATTGGAGATCCGCTCGACCTGGTATGATTCGTTACGATTCTTTTCATTTTTCATTAATAAAGTTAGAGGCAATAATGACAGACTTCATTTTTTGGCTGATGGAGAAGCCTGTCCCTGGCACATGGTATTTAGGATGGCAGCTGTAGTGTAAATTATATTCTATCTTTTGTAAACACCAATCAACCTTATATTGAGACAAGGCGTCGACTAGCTATTAAGCAGCTCGAGCTTTGTAGAACGATCTTACGTTCCATTAGAAAACTTTCAAATCGTTTAGCCATCTTTGTGTGCATGGTCACCATTGTTGTATCAATCCGGTTCCCAGGCTTGTTGATGGTTTCTGGATAACCGCGGATAACCGGTTCGGAAAGCATTTTATGTGAGAGATAATCGGTCTTTCGCCAACCTTACGAGGAAGGGACTAGCCTGAGAATATTCATCAACAATTTCTGAAAGCAAGGATGCCCGCAGCCATCAGGAGGAGGTTGAATTCAGTTTTCCATCAGCCGAAATAGTTACGGCACGTGCTATGTATTCATAAACTGTATGTTATTCCCCCTATAACTAACCCCTATTCCCCCTAACCCCTATTATTCCCCCTAACTCTATGTTATTCCCGTATGTTATTCCCGACTGATGACTCGGCTAACTTCTAAAGAACCTTATTATACTTTAATGTTGCATTTGCCCTTACAGACACTTAATTCTTTTCCCCACTTTTGAAAATGCATCGTCAGCACAATAGCCTTAAGCTTGATCTTCTTTCTCGAACGTTATCTTTGTTCGAAGTTGCTTTAAAAAATCAGGGGAGCAAAATCGGATTTCTCTACCAACTCACATAAAGCACACAAACGCAGAAGATAAAGGCGGAGGGCGTAAGCAGTATGCAAAAACAAAAAAAAATTAAGGAACATCAATTTGGCGCGTAGGTTTGAATCTCAATTGTATGTAAATATTTGTCGAATAGTTATAATTTCTATGATTTGCAACGAAATGGTGTTAAATGTAGTCAAATGAAAATAATATGAAATATTCGAAAGTATTTTGAAAATTTTAAAATCGATGTGTGCGATATTAAAAACATTGAAAATGTTGGAATACTGAATTTTTGCTTAACTACTAAATTGCTATTAGCTTGTATGTAATTACTACTTCGCCTTATTTAGCTCCATGCAGGCATTGATTTGCCTTTATGCTAATGAAGTGATGTTATTTAGTAGAAATCAGGTTACTTATAACAGAGTATATAGATTTATCGGCATATACGCCATAGGAGGACCTTATTTCATAACCTTTTAAAGAAGCATTAAATACAATTCTAAACAAATCAATAAATATAGTTATGATTTTGGTTTAATTTTACAACTTATTTAACTTAACAGATGACGTTATGTGGCAACTTTATTCGACCACTGCATGCTAAGAAATATTATTTTTTGGCAGAGCGAATTATAGTGTTTTTTTTTCAAAAATCAGTGGTACAAATCATAGAATAATGAATGCTATCAAAACCTTGTTAATATTTTCAAGGCACATCAAATATTGAAAAGCTTTAAAAAAAAAATTTTGGAGCAAAATAAAAATACCCCAAGACATGAAATCCCTTTTATCGCCATGGTGTTTGAATTCTCACTTCATACAGCTCAACAAGTAGTAATTACACTTTGCGTGATTGTGGCATGAAAACTGTTTTTCTTATTCATCAGACTCGTTTTATTACTCCTATTATTTTGACAATAAGCTTCGTTTCGGACAAAAGTCGTTTTATGTGAACAGCACGAAACATGAACTGATTTAAAGACGTACTTTCCGTCAAAGATTAAATCTTTACTGCATTGGATTCTTGGAACTCCATCAATGTATTTATTGCATATCATGTCAGTTTTTATTGCGACTTGCAATCCTTTCAACTTATGGTACTGTCTCGTAAAAATTTTTGGAAGATTTGCTTTGATGTTCGCTATGAGTTGAGATATGTAACTTGATGCATATTACTTTATTTTTCTCAAAGTTTCTGGAAAAATTAGTATTGATTTTAGGTATTGCGAATTTTAGTGTACATATTTCCAATCAAAGCTTTAATAAATTTTTAGATTACATTTTACTGCTTTTTTATAGGAGTGTATGCAGACGCTGAAGAAGAGGGCAGATTACCCTCGAGATATCGATATCTGTCAAAAAATTAAAATATAACTAGCTTCTAAAGGAAAAATTGGTCTTTAAATAGGAATATTTTTGGGGGAAAAAAATTGGTTTGCGTAGTCTAACACAGTTGCATAATATGAGCATTCGTTCAAAATTGTTGCGTTGGTTCAAATATAGAAGTCGCAGACATAGCTTAATATGTTTTATACTGAGCTTTGAGCTACCTATTGATTTATGCATTTATTATTTATGCATGATCTGTAAGGAAACTTTGACAAAAGAAGATGTTAGTGCGCTGAATTTTCGAGGTTCCTGAGTTTCTAAAGCGTATCAGTTTCGCATCTACATAGCTATCATCACACATTTAACTTTTATTTAATCTACCTCTAGTTTGATCAGGCAGAACGCGAGTGGTGGAAATCAGCTCTTCACTTTCTTGCACATTGAATGAAGTTTGAATTTGTGAATGAAGTTTCTACCAACTTAGACTAAGGATTTGCTTACCAGCATTCGTCTGCTTCATACGTACCGTGAGATCTCATAAAAAGCAAAACCGTAAAAATAAAAGCACCAAAAAACACTGCTTCAAATGTTGGTTTGCATTTTCCACCTTATCTGGGTGAAGTACCGTTGGGGTCGCTATCATAAACATTAGAAAGTTGTCATAAATACTTTTCGATAAGTGTTTTGGTGAAAATTTGAAGATTTGACCAAGATTTTGAGTGAGGGTCACACCTTTTACTTAGTGCTTCGTCAGCAGATGACATTTTTCATGGCAAATACCACAAATTCATTCAAGCCTTTACTGGAGGCAATATCAAACCCATGCTCAAGAGCACCAGTTATTGACCGAGCAATGTTCGATGAACACCTAAAGCAACTAGCTCAAATAAGGCACAACCAACGAAGCCACGAAAGACAGAGAGCAGATTCAAAATAATTTCAAAATATTCCTTTGAACTAATAAAAAAAGCAGAAGAAACGCAACGGCTTATATTGCAGCTGCAGAAAAACAAAAGCCGCCTGTCATCTGTGGTTTCCACAGATATTTAAAATCTGCGAATATACCTTTTGAATAACTGAAGAAAAACCGTGGCCTGAAGGTCAAGTTAACATCAAACTTCCTCATAACCTCTAGATCGGCTTTCGAAACTGAAGACTTTACAGGCCATTCCCTGCTAAAGAGGGCTGCCGGGAAGGCGGCTTGCATTAGGTTACCAGTTTGGGCCCATTCGATACTCTTCACTGGCTTTTTAGAGTTGCCAAGTGACCGCTTCGCAAAACTGGATCAGCTGACTCAGCGTGACGGCACTGGCCACCTTTGCTAACCCTTGAAAGTGGTAAGAACCAAAAATCTTGAGGCGTTTATTACTTAGGGCCGGACAATCACAGAGAGTATGCTCGATGTTGGTCTCTTCCATCTTGCACTTCTTGCATAAATTGCTGAATGTCAGTCCCATTCTGTTCGCATGAAATGTGGTAAGGGAGTGCCCTGTGAGCAAGCCGACCGTGGCTCTCAAGCAGTTTTTGCTGAGCTTGAGCAGTTTTCTCCTTCTGCTTAGATCAGGTGATGGCCATAATGTCCTGGCAACCCTGCAGTCCATCCTATTTTCCCATTCGGACTTTAGTTTGACCCATATGGCGGAATCAAGTTTGTTTGTGGCGTCAGCGATTGGCCGTGGTACAGTAATGCAGGGGCTATTGCTAGCTCCTAAGACTTTCCTCGCCAATTCATTGGCTTTTTCGTTGCCTATGACCCCACTATGACCTGGCACCCACATAATCAAGATAGGAATATGCCTTGCCTTTTCATTGAGAGCCACTCTGCAAGCGTTAACAGTTTTTGAAGAACATCTGTAAGACGCAAATCGACGCAAATCGTCATTGATCTGGTTGATATTCCACTAATGGACTCAACTCATGTAATTCAGATTGAAAGACAATATCATGGTCCGACAGTCTACACCACAGGTTAAGGCTCAAATCTGTAGAAAACACGCCCGAGCCAGCTCTTGTGTCCGTCTTTGACCCGTCCGTGTAAATCTAGACGCCCCCATCGGTGGTAGCTTCCTTTTTCTTCCAGTCTGTTCTTGTGGGTATCTTGACCTGGAAATTCCTGCCAAGATGTATTATTATGCTCATGTGGTCCGTGTCTTCTGCAACGAGCCCAAATCTTTTGCCGCTGCTGTAACCCCACTGATCTGAATCGTTCCACATGCCGGAGATTCTAGCGCGTATCACTGCTAAGCTTGCGCTTCT
The DNA here is from genome assembly GCA_947369275.1 of Nemotelus nigrinus. Taxonomy (NCBI): domain Eukaryota; kingdom Metazoa; phylum Arthropoda; class Insecta; order Diptera; family Stratiomyidae; genus Nemotelus; species Nemotelus nigrinus. The sequence continues at coordinate 180,291,996 of OX376372.1, forward strand.
AAAGATAAATCGATCTAGGGGCATGAGTCCCAAAATCATTTCCAACCTATAGTCGTTGGGTCGGTTCTTGAAACGCCCGTTATACACATGCAAACTAATCTTTGCAGTCTTGCTAGCTCTTTGATATTAGTTTTACTCTCCGCTGTCTTCCACCACACGATCGCTCCATACACCAAAATTGGCTTCACTACACATGTGAATATGTAATAGGTCGCCCTAGGTTTAAGACCCCAGGTACTGGAGTAGGCGGACCGGCACGCAAAAAGTGCTGCCTTACCAATTCAGTGCCCCCAGTTCAGTTTCCTGTCTAGTATAAGGCCCAAATATTTAACACTATCAGCAAGTTCCAATATTATACCGTTGAGGTTAGACGCGACAATAGCTGGTACCCTGTGTCTCCTTGTGAAGAGTTCAAGTTCGGTTTTTGTCGGGTTCGCCCTAAGACCAACTTTTCTGGCCCAGATTTGGATATGGTCCAGCGCCGATTGCATAAGGTCCGACAAAGTTTGTGGGAGCGCACCCCTCACAAGAACCACAATGTCATCGGCATACGCCACCACCTCAAAGCCACTGGCCCTTAAATTCTCCAGTATTTCGTTGACTCTCAGGATCCAGAAAAAGGGAGATATAATCCCTCCTTATGGTGTTTCGGTTCCGATTAATCTTTCCACTTTGGCCTCCAAAAAGGTAGCCTCAATCCGCCTGCATTCGAGCAAGTCCGATGCCCAGGTCGCCAGAGTTTTATCCATCTATAGTTGCACCGAATTCGACAACTAGACCTAGTGGTTTAGATTAACATCTGCTGTCAGACGACCTATACAGTACGATGTGTGATCACTTTGCTGCGTTGCTTCGATATAGGTTTTGCTCATTCGTCATGTTCGTAGAAAAACCCCAAAGACAGGGTTTTTTAAAAACACCGACTGGAACCAATTTCAGAGTGATCTGGACTCAAGACGCTTAATGTTTGTATGATGACACACTTGATATACTTTCGGATTGAAATTTTAATGAAATAACGGAAAAAAACCGGCCGTAAAATAAATGCTTAGTCGCAATAGACAATGTCAAAATCTGTTAAGCACATGATATTGAGACGTATTTAGTGCTGTAATTAAATTTAACCCCTAGTTGTTTGTCACTCCTCTCGAATAACAACTGTGCCAGATATGTATGTATATCATTGCTGAGATGAGTGGTGATTTCCATAGCAAACCTCCTCCAACATGTTTCCGGTAAATATCAAAGGTATGAAATGGTGGTAACGATTGCAAATCTTGCTGTGCATAAATCTGATCGTTAACGGAGTTATTTGTATCGACATTTCCACCCTAGTTTGATACGGTTCCACCGGATCCTTGGTCAAATATGTAGTATGGCGGGAAATCCGACGTTTCCTGAGTACACACAGTGATTTACTGGCCACATTTTCGTCTGGAAATTCTTCAGTTCGTGCAAAAATTGCATCTGATTAGTTCCTTTTTCCTAATACATAGTGGGTACTTAAAGCAACTGCTGCGTGGCATAAAATGCAAGATTGAACTCGGGATGCTTGATACTATCGTGAACTTGCATGATTTATTGGGCGTCTGTGCAAAATATTTCCCCAGTGGTGTATGTTTTATTTATCGAAAAGGCTTTCTATTCCATATAGCGTGAAGGACATTTGCTTAAGTTAATCAAGTTTGGGTTCTCAGTTAGTTTTGGGTTCTGAAAGTTTTGTTAGCAGCAGTCAGTATCAACGGGTTTTATTCTCAAAAAGAAAGTGTTGTATCAAGAGTGCCATAAGCTTGTGTCACTATCAAGTATCGGCGATCCCACACAATACGTAACGAGGCGCAGAAACTTACTAAGTTTACTTTTGTGCGTTTTTGTGGTTTTATTTATTTACATATTAAGTTGAATTGGTTATTTATTTATTTTGATACTTATGAACGGTGAAAAATCAACGCTGCTTAGTCCGCATTTCAGCGTTTTAGTTAATTTTTCGCCAAAAAGATGTGCATAGCCACCAAAGCGAGGTCCATTAGCTACTAGATGCTCATCAGGCCTATCATAACTCATGCATCCATTCTATCCTGGGTTTCGAAACTGCCATGGTAGAAGTAGCGATACTTCAAAGCAAAATCTTGCACTAACAGGTTCTATAGCCCGCTAGCAAAGAGGTGGCCGAGAAACATTCTCCTGTGTTGGAGTTTAGGATCAAAGCCACTTGAGTATTGAAAATAAGTTTTAGGATGCGTTTGTTGTACTCTCAAGTAAATAAAATACTAATATTTGCATTGAATTTCAATTAGCTAACATGATGTCACGCTGAAATTCTATAAACATTTTATTGCCTGAAATATCGCGTAAAAATTTATGGCATTCGATTTCGAAACTAAACTTAAAATATTATATGAATTTGTCCTATTGGAAAATAATTCTTGTCATGTCCTGTCTGTCAGAATTAACAATATTTGTTATGATCGTAGCCATTTAACTCCTTTTGACGCACAAGTCGAATCATAATAATAGATGCAAATAACCATTTCTCATTAAATTCACTTTTTCTCTCTTGTAACTTTCAGTAACGTAAAGCATTCCTTTTGGCTCCGCTATTTTAGTGGTGGATATAGGGCAGATACTTTCTATTTGTGTATGCCGAGTGATTTTGAAGCATATGTATGTGGAGCAAAACTCTTCAGTTAATTTGTGTTTAGCTGTTGAAACTTTCGAAAGGTGCTCTGACTTTTACAGCACTTGACTGAATTGTATTTCACCCCGGCCTCTACTCTTACAAAATCTAATTTCAATTAAACTCTGACTAGATGCACACCAGCTGTATTCCTGAAATAATTAATTAGAGCTTGCTATTTGTTCCATACATTGCTTATATGCATCGTCTGGCGCAGCACCAAGCAACAAAAAATCTATGCACAGCATACTGTCTGCATTTCAGTTGTAGTGTAACAATATCTAATTAAAAAATTGTATCCAGATAAAATGTAAATTAAGAGACACGTTCCTTCTGCTCCGGGATATATCTCCATTGTTTCAATTTGCTTTCCATCGTTTGCATTTGCAGTGGTTAGAGACGGATTTTGGAATGAATACGCTTAAATTTGAATAAGTTTGAATAATCTTGCTACTTTGCTTGCATACACAAATGCATGTCCATGAGATATAGTTTGGAGTTGAGCAAATGGAATGTTTTCCAAATAAATTACTTTGATTCTAAAATTGTGACATTTCAAACGATCTAATTTAGTGGTATCTTTGCGCTGATAAATGGCATTTAAAATCAAGCATTTAGGATACTTTAAATACAGGGTGGCGAAAAATTAATCAACCTATCGGAAAATGTTATAATTTTTGTAAATGGCGTCGCACGTGAATCATAGTTGATATTTGTGAGCTAGACAGCTGCAGTATACAAACAGACAAGCAATGGAGCGCTAGTTGGAATATCTGATTAATTGTTGATTTGCCTTGGATGTGGCCATATTTATATAATCTAATGCTGGCTTTATCGTATGGAGTTACCTTCTCTTGTGAGATGGAACAGATTATTATAAAGAAGATAATCAACAATTTTCTCACCTCTTATATGTTCCACCCTGTGATATCTACTTTTCTATGCCTATCAAAGTGAACCGAATGGCATTCTACGTAAATAAAGTTCCTCACAATGCTGATGATGGATGGCTGGGAAGATTCCTTGAAGCTGATTTCTGCATCACCGATTATAATCTCGAACAACTACCTCAGCGGAAATGTAGATCACCTAAGCAGTACAAGGTTTTTATACCAACTAAATATGCCTGGCTCTTGATTGACCTCAATGGAAATAGAAGCAGGTTCGACTGGAAAAGAATCACGTTCAGCCTTTGGAAGAAAGTCAGCAAAAAAATTAGCAATAAGCCAAAAAAGAATATTGTAAAGAAAAAATGTCCAAATGTCCTTATCTGCGATATTCCTTTGAAGCACAAGCCTTACTTTCTATCTACTCCTAAAACTCCTTTTCTCAAAAATACTGACCCTCTCCCTCCTACAACCTTACGTGACCACCTCTTTAGCGGCCCGTCCAATGTTACTTCTAACCGTACCAAAATGCTGAAATCGCCTGATTCTAGTATTTCATTTTCTTCTTCTCTAAAAGCTCGTAACAGTGTAGCCAATATATGCCCATTGAGGGACTGCAAATGTTGCATTGACTGCGGCAACGGGAACTTCAATATCGAATAATAACTTGACGACGTCTGCATCTCCCCAAAGGCCAGACCACGCTGTTAGGAATTTTTCCTAACAAAACACACACAAATTTCAAATTGTTTTACCACAATTGTGGTGGTATGAGAGGTAAACTATCTAAACTTTTTCTTGACGCCAAATCTTGCCATTTTAATTTATTTGCCTTCATGTAAACTTGGCTTAATGATTCACATACAAACGATGAAATTCTTGACAGTAGCTGGACCATTTACAGAAAAAATCACGACTACTGCTCTACAGGCCAAACTCGAGGAGGTGGTGCCTTAATTGCTGTGAGCAACCACTTTTCAAGTAAACGCATCGATACCACACCAAACGTAATGTTCCAGCACTTAATTGCTCAAATCTATTTGAATAATACATTGATTTACAGTGGTGTAGTTTATATTCCACCCAGATCCGACGAATCGGTATACAACCATTTATGCAAATCTGTATCTTCCGTTGTATCATCCCTAACCGAAAAGGATAAAGTTAAATTCCTGGGAGATTTCAATCGCCCCAATCTATATTTCATTCCCGATGAAAATGACACTTACCTGCTCCCTGTAAACCTTTCAGATCGCAACGACTTTAACCTTATGAGTACCTTGTACGGCAATGATTTGCAGCAAGTTTGTCCGGCTCCCAACCAAAACGGTAATTGGTTAGATCTCGTGTTCACTAACGCTTATGACGAAGTAGTAGTTAGTCCAACTAATAACATAGAACATCTTTTTTGTAAAAGTTCGCACCATACAGCACTCTCAGGTGAACTTGCCACTCCTGATTCTACTTACTTAAGAACGTACAATAATTCAATTGTTTATGACTTTCATAATGCTAATTATAAAAGCATTCACCGTTTTCTTGACTCTATAGATTGGACGAATATACTTTCAACGTTAGACCTTGAGGAAGCCATTTCTCCTTTTTACAACAAAATATTTGACGCCATTTAGAGATATGTACCAAAGATAAAGAAAATGAATAAGCTCTCTGAATCATGGTTTGATAGGGACCTTAGGCATTTACGGAATCGTAGGAACAAACTTTATAAGCGGATTAAAAACAATATCGCCGTTAGTTCGGCTATTCAGGAAGAATATAATGAAATTGCTAGGCAGTTTTTAACAAAGTCCCACGAGTCTCATGTTAACTACATTAAGACTACCGGCGAAAATATAATCCGCGACCCGAACAATTTTTTGATTTTGTAAATGTGAAGCGAAAAACTACTGGCTATCCATCGTCAATGTTCTTTAATAATATCACTTCTTCTTCTCCTAATGAGATTTGTGATTTATTTGTAGATAGTTTTCAGACTGTTTTTAATGCATCAAACCCACCAAACTCACGCATTTCCTACTCTCATTCCGGTCGAACAGCTTTGGTCAGCGACTTAGAAATTTCACGTGATGAAATGCATAAAGCTATTTCGGAGCTCGACTGCAACAAAGGCCCTGGACCCGATCTAATTCCTCCAAATTTCTTGCGAAAGTGTGTAGAGCAGCTTGTAACTCCCTTGCATATTTTTTTCACCAGATCACTTTCGTCTGGAGTTTTTCCATCCTGTTGGAAACTTTCGTATGTAATACCCATCTTCAAAAATGGTGATAGACGCTGTATCGGAAATTTCAGGGGTATTGCCATCAATTCCGAAACTTTTTGAGAAGATTGTCTACGATAAACTTTCTCCTCTTGTTGACTCCTGTCTGAACGAGCAGCAACATGGTTTTAGAAAAGGTCGCTCAACTACCACGAATTTAACAGCCCTAACCTAAGACGTTCTGTGTAAAATGGAGAAAGAATACCACATTGACGCAGTCTATACAGACTTCAGTAAAGCTTTTCACAGAGTTGACCACCCTATCTTAATTTCAAAGCTTCTGAAATTCGGACTTGCCGAATCTATGCAAAGCTGGCTGACTTCTTATCTTGGCAATCGAACGCAATTGATAAAATTGCAAGGATTTAATCGAAAAATATATCTGTTACCTCCGGTGTACCACAAGTTAGCCATCTTAGCCCACTCTTTTTACTAATGTTCGTTATTAAAATCGCTTCGCCAAAAATTCGTCATATATATATATATATATATATATATATATATATATATATATATATATATATATATATATATATATATATATATATATATATATATATATATATATACATATATATATATATATATATATATATATATATATATATATATATATATATATATATATATATATATATATATATATATATCAGCAAAATGGTTAAGAGAGATAATCTCTGGAGTGGCCGATCCAATTGAGCTGAAATTTTCGGAGAACATAGATGTATATTACAGGTAGGTCCATGACTTGCTAGAATTTAGATATTTTAAGCCTTTTGACTCCGGCGGGCATTTAAGTGAATTTGCAGGTGCTCCTATATTTCCAAGCAGTGTACGTTTTTATTCAAAAAAAGTACTAGGAATGAAAACTTTTTATGTTTTAAGTTTGATAAAGAATTCGAAATTTTGAGCCTTGTGTAGGCGCAGAGTTCCTAAAAGTAGGCAAGGATTTTTTTTCAAAATTCGATTTGTCATAACTACTAAGGAAAACAATGGATCATCGTGAAATTTTTAGAGCGTATTGATATAGACTAAGATTTTAGACTGTGCGGGCTGTAGCTACAGCAGGCTCCTGAACAAAAATCCTTCAAATCATCGACCTTCCTGAAAAATTTTTGATTTTTGAAAATAAATTCAAATTATTGATAAATTTTGACTTTTGTCCACCAAGTCAAATAAAATATTTCAAAATTCCGCGGTAAACAAGAACGGCAACCCGTGATGAAATTACCTCTACTCAAAACTTATGTTCACGAGAACTGACGATCGGATAATGCGATCAATATGAAATTTACAGGGCATGTTGGAATTAGGACCAGGTCTGATAGAGGTGATTTTGAAAAACGAGCAACACTGTGCCAGTGGTGCCATTTGGAAAAATCGTTGAGAAAAAAAAATTGTTTTTGGCCTATAGCTTCCGATTTAGCCGCCAGATTTTAACGAAATTCACGCAGTAGGTGAACCTTACTCTAAGATAAATTTCACAGAAATTTGGTTGAAAAATTAGTATAGGGACGCCAGCTACGACAATTTTTGTCTCCTAAATATTGTAAATTTGCCCAGGAAAATAAAGATTTTTCCCCTATAACTTCCGATGCAGTGACGAAATCAAAACGAAATTCATGTGAAAAGCATATCTTGTTGCGATTGTAGTTCTGTGGGAATTTTGTTGAAAAACCGTGAAAGGGTTGCCAGCTATGATGAATTTCGTTATTTATTTACATTGCTTTATCGAGCGATGTTGTCATAAAATTTCCAAATGGGAATGATCCTGCAATGACAATTAACAACAAATATTTACGTTTCAAAAATTTAAAAAGTTTGTCGATGGTAACCCTAAAATTTAATGTACTATTATAACTTACAGCGCTGCCATTCAATCAAAACGAAATTCATAGGCTGGGTTTAACACAACGTGAAGCAGCTATGATGCTAGCACATGATTGTCAGTACCGGACAGTTTCGTAAATATCGCACCAACAGATGCTTCCATTTTCTATTCATAAGCAAACCATTTACAATAAAATAAGCAACCGATATTTAAATGTTCCGGGTTTTGGAAATTTTATTGTTTGTTACTTGAATCTATAACCAAGTTTATTAGCTTATTCATCTGCATCATCCTCCTTCTATGGTAAGCATAATTTATGACAAACGACTTTGATTATATAAAAGCACTAAAAGATTATATAAAAGCAAAGCATCTAAGTTATATATCTATATGCTTTTAGAATCGTCAAAAATCGGTGCAACTGCACCAAATTGTTTATATAATGTTACTTTATTTGAATAAAGCTCCATGCCCTATAGCCTCCAGTACAGTCATGGTATCATAACGAAATTCATATGGCAAATTTAAATTATTGTAGACAATATTCAGTAGAAATCTAGTTTGAAAAACAATGATAGGGTTGCCAGCTATGATTGTTTTTGTATTTTTCGACATAGCTTTAGTAAGCGATTTTATCATAAAGTTTTCAAATCGTAGTGGTCTTGTAGTGAAAATACACACCAAATACTAAGATCTAGAAAGTTTGAAAGCTCTTGCGAAAGGTAACCCTAAATTTCTTTGTATCCCTATAACTTCCAATGCAGTGATCGGACCAACACGAAATTCGCAGAGCAAGTTGATTTCAATGTGGGGCAGATATGACTTATTTTTGGTTTCAGTGCTAGCAAAGGACTGCTAGCACGAGGTGTTTTTGTTATTTTCGTACCAATAAATGCTTGCATTAAGTATTCACATCGCGACTATACAATATATAACAATATATATGACAATACATACAATATATAATATGTAAGACAATAACAACAATATAACAACAATATATAACAATACACTCAAAATCTGCACTGTTCTCAGAACATTAGTATTTCTATCGGTTCTGATGCGCTAGGGTTTTTTTAATATATTTATTTCTGACCTAACTGACGTCTTAGCAAATATACCTTATCTACTTTACGCCGACGATCTCAAAGTGTATCACATAATTAAATCTAAACCCGATGTACTCTTTCTCCAATCTAAACTTAAGTGACTTGATCATTGGTGCAATGAAAATACGCTCTCTCTCAACATTATTAAGTGCCAGGATATTAGTTTTTTCGTGAAAATGCACGGTCTCACATAACACGTACTTCCTTGGCAATAATTTGTTAGCCCGAGTTGAAAACGCTGTTGACCTTGGTGTTCTCTTGGATGAGACACTCCGCTTCACATTGCACGATGATAAAATACTTTCCCGTGCAAACAAACAACTAAGGTTCATCAAAAGACGTTCCAAGGATTTTTGTAACCTGTGTGTCACAAGATCCTCGAATATGCCTCTATCCACGTCCCATTCTCGAATATGCCTCTATCTGTTGGAATCCGGCTGTTTCTTGCTTTTCGCATTGTTCTTGCTTTTCGCATTGAGAGAACTATACAATCTTTACGATTTAAATACCTTTCCTCCTTATGACTTTCGACTGGGTCATCTAAACTTATTGACACTTGCATCCAAAAGAAATATGATTTCGGCTTGCTTCACATTCGACGTCATTAGAACACCAGGTCCTCTCGTTTACTTAAGGAATATCCACATTCCACTACTTACGCAGCTAATGAGCCGGTAAATAGATGCTGCAGAATATTTAACAGTATAAGTTTTCTGTATTCCCCAACGATCTCCAAATTCTCCTTCAAATCCTCCTTTTTCCAAGCCATTCATAGACCCTTATCTTAAACTATATGTCAGTGTTTTATTTGTTTGCTATTTAAAAATTGTTATTGATTTATTTGTTAATAATTTAATTTATTTAGTTTTTCGTTTTCACATATTTATTTCAAATAGTTTCTTGTATTGTTTATTCCATGTTTGGTTAGTAAATAAAAAACTATTTCACAATTTCTTGTATCAGACCTGGTCCTAGCTAATTTCAACATGCTCTGGAAATTTTATATTGATCGCATGATCCGGTCGTCAGTTCTCGTGAACAGCAGTTTTGATTGCTGAAAATAGAGGTAATTTAATCATGGGTTTTGAAAATGTTTATTTGACTTAGTGGACAAAAGTCAAAATTTATTATTAATTTGAATTTATTTTCAGAAATCAAAAAAATTTCAGGAGGGTTGATGATTTAGAGGATTTTTTCCAGGGGCCTGCTGTACCTACAGAGTTGCCAGCACAGTCTTTAAAGTCCATGTGTGTTTAATATTAGTCTAAATCAATACGCCCTGCAAATTTCACGATGATCCATTGCTTTCCTTAGAAGTTATGACAAATCGAAATTTAAAAAAAAAATCCTTGCCTACTTTTAGTCACCCAGCGCCTACACAAGGCTCAAAATTTCCAATTCTTTATCATAGATAAGCTTAAAACATCATAAATTTTCATTCCCAATACTTTTTTTTAACAAAAATTTGCACTGCTACGAAATATAATTCACTTAAGTGCCCGCCGCCGCCAAAGGGTTATATATAGTATATCTTCATTCTGACAAATCATGGACCTGCCTGTTATATACATCTATGTTCTCCGGAAATTTCAGTTCAATCGGATTGGCTACTCCTGAGATTATCTCCCTTAATCAGTTTGCTGATATATATATATATATATATATATATATATATATATATATATATATATATATATATATATATATATATATATAAATATATATATATATATATATATATATATATATATATGTATATATATATATATATATATATATATTTATATATATATATATATATATATATATATATATATATATATATATATATATACATATATATATATATATATATATATATATATATATATATATATATATATATATATATACATATATATATATATATATATATATATATATATATATATATATATATATATATATATATATATATATATATATATATATATATATATATATATATATATATATATATATATATATATATATATATATATATATGATGAATTTTCGGCGAAACGAGTTTAATACAAATTTTCTTCGAAAATCAACAAAAATGATTTTTAAGGCACTGAATTTCCCGTTCAGAATGGTTGATTTTTTTTACAATCATAGTATTATTGCTTAAATCTGTTCAGTACTTTTCAACCTCTGCAAGTTTGGCCTAGTAGATGACAAACATTTGCCAGTTAACTATATGAACCTTCAGATAACAGTTTAAATATAGTCCCTATTTTAGGTACATATCTGCTGCTTTGAATACAGTTGCGACCTCACGACCGACAATTAAGCATATTCGAACAGCACTTGAAAGGCAAATAGAAATATAAAACACTTACCTGGATTGCAGAAAACGGTGCCCTGGAGGCAAGATGATGAAACGGTAGCATCCTATTGAAACTTTGCCCTGTACATGTTCGTTATAAACACTAAACTACCTAATTTCGAGAGCCCATAGAGTACCTGACATTTAGAACACTGAATAATTTAGTTTCACTGAAACCATAGTGTATTTTGCGTTCCAGAGCACAAAGTGCTCGGGTAGTTGGCGACGTGGGCAAGCTTGGTCACATGCTATGTAATGTCGACAAGCTCACAACAAAGCATTCAATGACGTCCTTAAATAGTTAACTGTTTGCTTGGTTTCACTGAATGGTGAAACTAGGACAGCGATGTATGACTGGGCCACTCGAAATGTAAGATTTCTGCACATGAGAATTTGCCATGCCAGGTCCCTTTACTTTCCATGCGTTCGCAAAATGTGTAAATATGAATTAGCAAAGGATTCAAGCATCAAGACATCATATTCAGCGAAAGGAAAACTTTAAAGGTATTCATATCATGCCTTTGCAATTTTCGGATAAATAGTTTTATATTATGTAGACGGACTAGTTTTTGCGATAGAAATGGGTAATCAAGATAAGAAATACACTTTAAAGTGTTTTCATGCAAACACGTTCCTATGCATGTACCCAATAAGAAAATGTTGACGAAATGGATCTAATGGCCACGTTTCTCAGTAGCTTACTGTCAAACTTCGCCAGACAGCATACAATAAACTTGAATGGAAAATGCGAGACACATCTTTATTGTCTGATGTCGACAGATTGTCATCAATCAGAAGACTGAAATTCGAAGTGGACAGAGACACTTCCGTATTATACGGTTGTGACAGAGACGAATTGCTAGATTCATAGAAAGTATATTGCTTCGTTGGTACTTTATGGTGGGACTACTAGTATGTTTGAGTGAATTGTAAAGTTTGTGAAATAGCGATTGTTTTTAATTACCTGACGTTACAATATATGTGCGCATCTGTTCAGAACATTGGTTTGCTATAAAATTAGTGCCAGCACATTTGTCATTTGCGTAAAGCTCAAGAAGTGGGTGTTAAGCGATTGGATGATTGATGACGTTGGTCGATTTGCTAGCATGTTATTTAGGAAATAAGAACTTCGTTCAAAAAATATTCAATTATCTAGTGCTGTTGAACTTTCGCCACAATAACTAGAAGTCTAAATAACAATAACTAAATATCTATTGAGAGACATATTTTCTTACAAAATACTTCCATATCAAAAGGTCAATGGTAACTGAAATAAAAAATGAGCTGGATTTGACTTCAAGAGCCTCTTTGCTATCGTTTGCTGCAATAAACAGATGGATAACGGCATTTTAACGTCGTTGTTCATCGATTTGTGATGAGTAGACATCGGATTTTATGCACGAACAAAATGCTGAAATATGCAAGCAAATATGCACAAAAAAACATTAAAATATGCACAGAATATATTCAATAAAACAGAAACATATTTATTTGGAATACATAAACATATTATTCAGCATCAAATAAAAAACTGCAATTTTGTCTCTATACATTCAAAATTGTAATCTATCTATTTGCGAATCCAAAAAATTTAAAAGTTTCACATCAAGAACAGATTTTTCTTTGCAAATAAATAGCGTAGCTTAATTTTTGTGACAGTAGACTATAATGTATTTTCCCAAATTTTCTATTTGAAATTTGTGCCGTTTATCGCTTAATCTAATGTTGTACGCAGAAAATGAGCGTTCGACGTCAACTGATGTCAGAGGACAAAGTTTTTAAATTTGGTACCATGTTCTCCAAAATGCCTTCAGGCAAGGTTTTACCTGTTCTATTGATAAACGAATTTATTTCCTTGATGGCTTCAATGCCCGAATTTTCGAAAAAATAATTCCAAGTTTGTTTCGAAGATCTGCAGACAATGATTCTGGAAGCGCATTTGACAAAGCTGTTGCTTCTTCTAATAAATGAATCGATTTGTATAAAAGAAGATTTCTGTTTGTCTGTAAATGATTCTTGACTGAGTTTAATCGCCAGTGCATTAGACGTATTGAACTGGCTGACCACGTCCTTCACAGCTTCGAAACGTTCCGTTTAGAATAAAGCTACCTTCAACCAGGTACCTCACCTGGTTACAATTGGATCTGGAGGCACGAGTATTTGTTTGTAAATTAGCACTCGAGAAGGAGTCTTTAAAAATACTTTAGTTCGTTTACATTTCCAAATTGTTTCCTGGTTTCTTCTGATAATCGGTGCAGTCCATGCGCTACACATGTGACATGTATCAAATTTGGATAAAATATTTGAAGCACTTTACCGGCTTTTATTATATAAAATGCAGCATCCGATACGAATGAACAAACTTTTTCATCGATGGAAGAATAAGGAAACAATGCTTTTATCAAATCATTGACGAATGGACCAATTTTCAAATGATTTGTTTCTTCAAGGACCTTACATGCAACTAAAAGTGTGGAAAAGATGGTTCTATCGTCAATTTCCCAATAATCAAATTTGCTATATAACGTCCACAAGAATCAGTTGTTTCATCAGCTGGTATCCGTAATAAATTATTCGAAATGTCCTTCCGAATTTCGTTTAAAACATCCTCATACAACGTGACCAAATATTTTTCGCAAATCGTTGATTCCTCAGGAATATATTGGTTTGTGCAGTACTTTTTCATGAACTTCTTAAATATATCTTTATTGGCCTGATTGAATAGTATATTACAGCCTTTCAAAAACTCACATAGATTTTTGCAAAACTCTGCTTTTTGCGGAGAATAGGTAGAAGTAGAAGGTGTCATTTGAGTCAATAGGGACTGACAGCTATTGGCGCACTTACTTTTTTCAGCTACATGCGATACAGTTTTTATATGTTGATCAATTTAAAATTTTTTCGACAAGGGGATATGTTTTTCGCAAACTTTGCAAAATGCTACACTGCGATTAGTCGTAAAATAAACAATATAACTTTTAATTCGTTGCGCGTCACGTTGTATATTAAGGGGTGGCATTTAAAAATTTAAAAATTAAAAGAATAAGTTGCACAATGTCAATATTTCTGAATGCGTATTTGTCAACGCAAGAACAAACTATCCAATGAAACAAAACGCTCGAATTGTCGTGATGATGCAATCTAGAATTTGCCATTTCTGATTCTGTGGGAATTTCGTTGAAAAATCTTGGAAGAGTTGCCAGCTATGATGAATTTCGTAATTAATTGACATAACTTTATCGAGCGGTGTTGTCATAAAATTTCCAAATGGGAATGATCCTGCGATGCCAATTCACAACAAATATTTACGTTTCAAACATTTAAAAAGTTTGGACGGAGGTAACCCTAAAATTATGTTCACTCCTATAACTTACAGCGCAGCCATTCAATCGAAACAAAATTCATAAGGTGGGTTTAACACAACGTGAAGCAGCTATGGTGCTAGCACATGATTGCCAGCACCGGACAATTTCGTAAATATCGCACCAACAGATGCTTCCATTTTGTATTCATAAGCAAAGCATTTACAATAAAATAAACAACCGATATTGAAATTTTCCAAGTTTAGAAAATTTTTCAGATGGTATCCCCAGACATAGTTTAATCGCTGAAACTTTCGATGATATCCTCATATGAAAACGAAATTCAAAGGATAGATTGATTAAGCACGAGCATGTTTATTAGCTAGGGTATATTTTTGTTTTCTTTTAAGGTAAATACCACAGTGTCTGTAACCGATGATTTTACTTTGTAGTCACAATTCCATACAGCAAACTATTCAAACAGCATGTGTTCCACGACGAGTCGCATTCCTCGCTCACTCGGTAATTAGTCCATAAAATATTAATATAATATGTGAGTCACATGCTCAGTGGCTGCAGCTAGCTAAACACAAACAGCTACATATAAACAGGTATTAACAATCGGCTTACTATACTGAGGAACGTCGAGACAATCTCGCACGTCGGCCATGAGGACTATGACAAACACCGTCCGACCATCTTTGAAAAACAGAGATCCTCGGTAGGCTACTACACACACATCCTAATAACCGGCTCACTACGCTGAGGAACGTCGAGGCACACTCACACGTCGGTCATGAGGACACCGTCCGACCATCTATGGCAAACACAGATGCTCGATCAGTCCGCGAATTAGCACAAAGCACTACTCACAGCTTCTAATTACTACACCTAATACACTACGCACTATATACCCTACAGCTCACCTTTTCCGTCCACACTGCTATGGAGACTTGAACAAACTAATTGAACATACTACTTGAACTGCCTGACGATCGTCTTCTGACCTGAGCACTACTACACTTACTTTTATTTTGTATGCTGTAGTTAACATGTCATAGTATACTTATTGCTGCTGTGTTGGACAAATGTTGCCATCACTGAACATTTTCATCATTGGTGCTATAGGAAATGCTGTCAGAAAATGATATTTGTTCCTTTGAGTAAGAAATGGTTGATTTGATACTACAAAGAAGTGTATTACGTCTTCACACATTTTTAAATCCCTCAAAGACGACTTCTTCGAAAATTAATTTTCTAGCGGTTCTGATGCGCTAGACTTTTTTTTTATTATATTCATATTGGAAAACCGTTTTAAATTTATTTCGCAAACTTAGTTTTAGTGAATATTAATTGCCGATAGAATTAAATCGATATTCAAAATATCACTGAAATGGCCACCGGCGCCAAAGGTTTTAAATAAATTGGCGTTTGGTGAATCCGGGACCTGTTCTACTTATACACAAGTTTCAGCTCAATCGAATGGCGCATTTCCTAGAAATAGTTACTGATTTTTTTTGAATATATATATATATATATATATATATATATATATATATATATATATATATATATATATATATATATATATATATATATATATATATATATATATATATATATATATATATATAAATGGAAATATGAATTTTTGGCCAAAGTGATTTTAATACTAATTCTCTTCGGACATTAGTAAAAAGCCATGTAAGTTATAAATCTGACATGTATTTATCTTCAAGATTCATTCACTTATTATTTATATACTAAATTCGTATTATTCGGCAAAAAAAAAACAAGTAAATAACAGATATTGTCTTCAAATACAAAAATAAAACATATGATAGTAAATTTTCTGCACAAATAATTCAGGCTTCTCCGCTCATGTTGTTTTTTCCTTGTATAAATTGAGTATTTTCTGGGTAATTCAAAAATATGTGCTCACATAACATTTACTACTTCTATTACTGTACGAAATATGAAAGTGAAAGGAGTGCACATTTTGGGCTATAGAGGGTTTTTAAGACCTTATTTTAGTATAATAATTTTGGACACTACAATATATTGTTTTTTTCTTTACATAATTTCATACAATTGTTATTTCTTTAGTGCTTAATTTTACATTATGCATATCGCTTGATTTGAAATGCTAAAATAATTCCATTGTTTGTTATTGTGTCGTCGAAGCAAATTGAAAAACTTTTGTTTTATTTCGCGTAGCATTGTGAAAAATGAGGTTTTAGAATGAGAATGTAAAATAAAGATGGTTTTCGAAAAAGCCACAAATTCAAACTTTTGAACAGTTTATATTGTATATTTCTTGTAAAATATTAGCTATGTCATATCTTGATTATATTTCGTTTGAATGAATTTAATCTTGTATTGGTTCTTATTGTCTATTACCTAGTTCAAGCATATGTGACCTTTTGACTGATAGGTTAAAATACGTGTTCCTAAAGAATCACAAAAAATTACACATGAGCGTTGTTGTAGTAAAATCTATGATTGATTGAATGATTGATTTGCTGATTACGTAAAAACTGTATTCGTAATACATTCTAGAAATGAATAAACGTCAAGAATAGAAATAACATCTAAGAACGCTCAAAAATGTGATATGTGAACGTGATCAGAATCCGTGGTGGCATCTTATTACACATAATCTCGTGGTCCACAAAATCCTGGCAAACATTCATCTTCAAATTCAGGTAAGCCTTCAGATACAGATCTGCTCATGATTTCAAGAGGAAAACTGTTTGGGGTGTATTGTTTTTATTGTAAATCTTCCTACTATTTGCAGATTTACCGGTTTGCAATTTGGTATCGAAAATCATATGCTAGGTATTATTGCTGTTCGTTGAAAAATTGGTTCAAATATACATACACAAGTCAATACAAGAACTAATAGTTTTTTGTTTTGTATGGCTGATTTAAGATTGGTGGACCGTTGTGATTTGGTACTTTTGTACATTTTTTCGTTTTATTAAAAAAGGAAGCTGCATTTATATACATTCGTGAAGCAACAAGAAAAAAATGGCTTTATTACAAATTTATGTCGTTAGTATAACTCATAAGAAATGATATTTATCAAAAATTTAATAAAGTATACGCGAGATACGATTTTTTAGTTGTGCAATACGGGTCGCCGAAAAATATTTTTAATTTAAAATATCTTCACGAAAAAATTCATCCAGTTTGATATAATATGTTAGAAGTCAACTGTTAGTAAAGAATAGCAAAATTTTGCGGTTAGAATATTTGTGAACTTTTCACATGGTAATCACAGCAAATATATAAAACTTAACAATGCATGACGAGTGCTAACGTGGGCA
Source organism: Nemotelus nigrinus (assembly GCA_947369275.1). NCBI lineage: Eukaryota > Metazoa > Arthropoda > Insecta > Diptera > Stratiomyidae > Nemotelus > Nemotelus nigrinus. The sequence continues at coordinate 180,309,759 of OX376372.1, forward strand.
CATTATATGATAAAAATACAATGACATCCATTACGTTCTCTCATATCAAGAGCCCATCAACCAACAGGATGTGGGCGAAACGGTAGCGATTGCTATAAAAGTAGCGTAACTACTCTACTGCTTTTTTCGTTAGCCTGGCATATACATATGATTCACGTACACATATGTATACTCGAAAGTGTAGGAAAAAATGAAGGCATGCTACGAGATGTTTGAGTTTACTTACTCATTCTTGTTAGTATGATGGACAGGCACTTAATATATAAATTTCTTTTGTGTTTACAATGATTAGAGGCTATATCTTGTGGACTTTTTGTTTTATATATGTACAATCATGTATTATAATAGATGATAGTTTTACAGGCGTCAATTCATCGATTTCTTATCAAGAGTTACGCTATTATTGGTTTTGACAGCATTGCGATGTTTGGTGGCTCGAAAGCTATTTACAACGACAAAGATACTGGGGGCGACGATGATACTGGGGTCAAATGATATGTTTTTATCATAAAAACAAATTAACCTGTTTTGTTATATGTAGTTATCAAAAATTAATATTTCGGATTCAAAAGTAGAGTCGGCTTTATCTAAAGTCCTTGTTGAGTACGGGATAAGAATTATTTGAAACCAACCAATGCATACTAGTGTCAAGTGATAAGAGGCTCAGAGGCTTAGGACTCATAATAATTTAGTCAACAATAGCAGGTATAATCTAATTTTGTAAATCAATTTCCAATACAAACTAAATTAAATGTCAATCTACTGTGCAATATAGATCATACTCAAACTCTTGTGTATTAAATTAATTTCACAGAACAAGTCACCAATAGTATGATTTCTTGTAAAAATACAACTTCTCGCAGACGTTCATGTCACTTTAATAACATTTCAGTGTTCCGTAAGCATTCCTTTTGCCTAGAAGCTCATTTATGTTTTCCAATTTCATTGAAATCCCCTGAGAGTTGTATTCGCATGCTATTCAGCTCAGAATGGTGAACTTTTTTTTAACCTATCTAATGGACTGGGTAAGTTATTGAAGCGTTTACTATTGACATGCTAATGATCGATACGTACAATGGATGGAAGCGACAGGCTACGAATCGACATTTATTGCTCTACAAAATGAAATCAGCAATCAGTTGTTATGTGTTTGTTCAAACACATCACATCAGACGTGATATGTTTGCTCACTGTAATAGAGGAGATTTGTGTAGTTTTTTTCTATATATTTGTTTATTGATTTTGATTATTGACAGTTTTTATGAGTATGTTGATTATATTTTCTTATTGATGTGTATTTACTATAAGATCGTACGTAGTAGGGTTTTTATTTTTTTTTCGATTTTGTTTTTTATTTTAAATGAATGATTAATATCCCAAAAATGTTGTTTCTAAATTTCAAGTCGACCGCAGCAAAGTTGACGAAGCTATGACTATTTTTATACCTGTCGGATATTTATACCTACCTGTCTCAAGCGCGCTATTGTTACCAGGCAGCTGGTTCGATTTCTCTAGAATACCTTAATAGCTACCCCTATCTTTCTATATAGAAATTTAAAAACGAGTACAAACATGTTAACTTTAGTCAATAATAACTTTGTATTATATTATTTATAGCTTTAGTCAATGAAGCGTATATAATTTAGTGTAGCAGTAAACGTTCTATCGAGCAAACGTACACGCACTTTTCGATTTTTGCATCATTTTAGCTCCATTTTCGTTCAGTTTTGTGTTAAAATATTGCTAAAATGCCGAAAAAAGTTACAAGACCTGATAGAGTATCAACTAGTGCGAGATTATATCGATTTAAAAAAGTTGTACCTCCACAAAAATGTAAAAGTGAAGACATTTCGACAAGTAGCACGTCAGCCGAAGAAATGAAAGTGACCATTAAAGATCAAGTTACGGAGGATCTTCAAAAATACTATAGGATAAAAGATTTTTTATTAGTCTTTTCAACAATTGCGACGCTAGTGAAATGCATAAAATGAGATTCATTCGACTTAGAAAGAAAGCCTCGGATTTAATATCAAAGTGTCGTTAACAAATTACAAATGTTCCGTCTAGTGCAAGAATAAATTCAGGTGTTTACGAAGTTAGTTATCGGTATGTTTTCGCAATGATATGATGATATTAGGCTTAGGAATAGCTGGCTGTGAAAAGTTTTGCGGCTTGATGGTTTGTCTTGCAGTTTTTTTTATCAAAATTGACGGACAATGATTATATGAAAAAAATTTGCTCGACTGTAAGAGAAGTAGCGGATAGACTTTTTTATCTACTATAAAAGAAAAAAACGCAGCAACAGCTGAAGAGAAAAATACTGAAGATGAAGACAAACTCACTGTATCAAGAGACGGAAAATGGAAAAAAAGAGGTTTCTCATCTCTATTCGGTGTCACCTTGTTAATTGGCTTCTTCACAGGTAAAGTTCTTGACACTTTCGTCAAAAATTCATATTGCACGAATGTAAAACTTGGGACAATAAATTAAACTTTACCCAATACGAAGAGTGGCATGAAGATCATGTAGCTGCTGGAAAGTTTCAAGCAGATCATACTAGTGCAGCTGAAAATATGGAGGTCGAAGCGATAAAAACCATGTTTTAACGCTCTGTAAGGAATGGTGTGCGATATCGCAATTATATCGGTGACGGTGACTCCAAAGCTTACTCCGGGCTAGTGAATTTCAAACCTTATAGCGATGATTTTTCAATAGTGAAAAAAATGTGTAGCACACGCTCAAAAAAGAATGGGCACTCGTCTGCGTGAAATAGTCAAAAAGACTGTTGTAGATACTGAAACTAAGGCTGGAAAGACGATCAAAAGAAAGAGTCTGTAGAGTAAAGTGAAGATTACGGCTAAAGTGATCGATAAGTTGAGGGTATACTACGGTTTGGCTATTAAACGTCACTCTAATTCGATGGAAAATATGAAAAATGCCATCTGGGCAACGTTCTTCCACTACAGTTTGACGGACGAGAATCCACAGCATGAAAAATGCCCGACCGATGCGGATTCCTGGTGCGAATGGCAAAGAACTGCAGCAGCTATTGCATTGGACTCGTTCAAACATACCTACATTGCTCTTCTCAATGATGTTTTGGATACCATCAAGCCCATCTATGAAGATCTGAGCAAAGATGCCCTCCTGGAGCGATGAGAGTTTGAACCAATTTATTTGGAAAATCTCACCAAAGCACTTGGGTGGAACCTCTGTCATTGTTGGGATTGCAGCTTATGTGGCAGCCTGTCTCTTCAATGAAGGTGCTTTTGCTTATCTAACCTTTATACAAGACGTGGGAATCAATAGTGCACCAAACGCTCATGAGTGGGCGCGATCAACTCACTCCATGCGGATAGGCCGAGCAGAGCAGGAAGCTGAAAAGCAAACAAAAGAAGGCAGGATTCATCCCAGACAGGAGCAAAAAGATGCTCTAGACATTGTGGATGATAGCAACACCCTTTATGGACCTGGCATCAATGCTTCAGTGTGAGGTAAACCGATAAAACTCGCTTATGATATTATATCCCAATTTTTTTTGTGTTCAAAACTTTAAAGTGTTTTAACCACAACTCACGTTTTCAAAGTCGGTGCTCTTCATAGCTCCGAAGCTACTACACCGATCCTTTTGCATTTTTTTTTTAATTTTTCAAATTAACTGATTTTTGTTTTGCAAAAATTTTGATTTTGATTTCAGATGATCCGGCACCGAGTTGCTGCCATTGCCGTATTTTTTAATATTTTTCAAGATAATTTCACAAAATATTCTTCAAATGTTATACTATAATGTACCATTGGTTTTCATAAATAGATTTGAAGTGTTTCATATAAAAACTCACAAAATTGTGCCTTTTATTACACGAATGAACCCTACTCCCTCCTTAAATCAGACCCACGTTGGGCGCTAAAAGTGTGTACGGCATAGGAAGCAAAAATACAGTTAATATTCGATATTTCAAAACGCTCTACGTTTTCATTCATTTGATAAACCTAATTAAAACCTAATATTTTTGAAAAGCCATCCTTTACTGATATTGCAAACGTCTAGATATGTCTAAGAGTAACAACAATAAGTTTCAATGAAGGCCAAGTTGTGATAATTCTAATCAGTATGGTAAGGGTAGCAGACTGTTAATTAAATTTTAAAGCACAGAAGTACGCGCAACTGGCCAATGTGAACGATGAAAACATAGGAAAATTTATAGGCATACTCCATTTTTCTTTTTTTGCATGCATATATTTATTGTATCACATGTAAATCATGACCTGCCAAGTCAAATTATTTCGTTCAAATTCTGCGTCGAAAATGCAGAGCAGTTAGGAAAGGGCCTCATTAATTTCCTTTGCTAAATAGTTAAATGTTAATACAGCTTTCTGAAATTGCACTCCCTTTTAAAATCATTAAATTCACATGTTAATTTGAAGTTATTATGACAAGTACTTTTATTTTATGTTATCTAAGCATTGTTAAGACCAATAAGATTATTTGAGCTACTTACTTATGTTACTAACGAGCTCAAAAATTTATACGGGAATTTTGTTCTTGTAGGACGATATAAAATGTTGTTATGTACTGACTTAAGCGCTAGTGAAAGCCACCTAAAGCCAGTCGAAATCCTTAGCATCCTTGGATAAATGTGGGAACCAGCAACCAACGGAGTGAATGCAGGAAATAGTTTAACAAAGGTAAAACTTTCAAAGAGTGGACAATGTATCAAACAAAACTAAAGGCGTATAAATATGTCAAGCGTAATGCGAGGAGAAACTTGTGGAGTGCCTTCTGTGGTAACATCGAAGGTGTCAGTCAAAGCAAATCGTCTTCGGAAGTTCCTAAGCTCAACATCGAAGGCTTTAGGATATATTCAGAAACCTGACGGCGGTTGCACTAATTTGAGCACTGTAACACTGAATCTTGTTATGAGCACACATTTCCCAGAAAATTAACATCCGTCAGGACACACGGTGCATCAAAATGAGCAGACCGGCAGCATTTCGCTGCCGGTAAGGATCTCTCCCAATTGAGTCGGGACAGTTTATAGAGGTTACGCTATCGTAACTCAATAAGTTTACAATGCTTTCTTGCGCTCTTTATATGTTCCCGTCAGCTAGCGGAAAACAATAGTTTTGCTAATTTTTAAACTAGGCATAATTTCACACGGTAGACCTCAAGACTATCTTCTGCTATGTCTAAAATCTGTTCTGCTAAAGATTCTGGAAAGTATCATTGGTCAACATATCAAAAAGGCAATTTAGCCGTCGTTAATCTCGCAGTCACAGCATGCCTATACCAAAAGCAAGTCTGTTCATACTAATATTTGTGCTCTCACTGAACAAATTGAAAATCTCGCTCATACATAGAATATTCATGCCTTTTCCTTGGACATTGGAGCAGCCTTTAAATTCATCAGGTCTGATGCTTGTGGAGGCTCTCGTTGGGTTGTTTTGATAATCGGTTAAAAGTTTTTTCCGAATCGCTCCCCGAAATTGAGTGAAATCCTCCTGACTTACAACATAGTGTTAATAAAGCTAGACATCAAGCAGGAGTCCTCCCTCCTTTGTTGTTCAACATTACGGTAAATAATCTCCTGAGGCGGCTGAACTGTGCCAGATGGAAGCCGGTTACTTATGCGGACGCCATAGCAGTGTCAGAAAAGAATCTATCTAAGCTTTTGTATAGAGAGAGACTAAATCATATTTATTATACATATATTATTTACAAGAAAGTAAAAATTTCTCCTTTTGACTTGCCAAAACTTAATGAAGTCTCTATTGAGCTTAATTCAAGAATTAAATATTTGGGACTGACGATGCTGCTATGGAACGACAAGATAGCAGAAAGAGCACAAAAGGTTTTTGGTGCACTTTACTGCTGCCAAAACGCCAAAGAAGCAAGTTGGGCTTGTAGCCCAGCATTGTGGCATGGATTTATACTAAAGTGTTTGAGCCGGTACTAAAGGTGAAAGACTGCTCTTAAGACCACAAGCTAACGAACGCTTGAAAGAATGCAAAGTTTGACTGCGACTTCAGTGACCAGAGCTTACCACTTGTTAGCAGCTTTTATTGCTTCTCAACTAGCTGTCAACTAATCGGATAATCTTGCATCTAGGTAATCTGCAAGATTGTACTGTATCTCACCATGGACTAGAACTGAAGGTGGCCACGCCAAAATCTCATCAGAGGAGTCTTCATGCCAGCAAAAGCTGACGACATAGCTCTGGGTGCTTTACTGGACTTTTTACTCAGCTCGCATTCCGGAAAGAGATGAATGAAATGACTGTATTTCCCTTCAATATGGGGTTGTTCATACGTATACTGAGGGATCAAAACTGAGCAATAAAGTCGGTAGCGGTATATACTTGAATGAGGTGAATTTAAGGCTGCCCTTTCGTCTCTCGGACTGTTGTAGTGTCTTTCAGGCGGAGGCGGTTTTTGCTTTCAGGCCAACAACTGGCTCTTGTGTAATGAAATTTTAACTTCCTTACTGGTCCCTGTACAGTGACCAGAATTGTTGCGAAATTGATTTGGGTACGTGAACATATGTACATTTAGGTTAGCTGTGTAGTCGAAGAATTGGTAAGGGTATATGCCATCGGTCAAACTAGCCAAACTAGCTAAAAAGCCCAGGGCTGAAGCTCTGCGCGTCGCACCAGGTCGTTGATGATTTTGACCTATAGTGCTCTTCGCTATATTGTGGCCCTTTGTACGGGCCACGGTTTCATTGAGAAGCACACACAGTGGTTGAGCGCAGGGTTCAATAATATCTGTCAGAATTGTTTCTCAGAGGATGAAGAGGAGTCCATTCTCCATCTTATATTGAGGCCCCTTTCCTCTCAGATCTGACTGATATATTCTTTATTGAATTAAGAGGTTTCCCGAGCACAGTGGCCAAGGAAGAGTGTATCCCTGGTATTACAACGGGTATCTAATGCACCTATATATTTCTTTCAGTATGTCCCCAATTTACAGCCACTTAAATTAGAGTAATCTAAGCGTCAGCTACTCTTTTATTGTATTAACTATTAAATTGCATTATGACTAATAAGGAATTTTGACACGTACGTGACAATTGGCAAATGAAGCGAATGTATTTTAAGTGTCATAGAGTTAGTGGCAAAAAAAATCATCAATGACAGAGATTAAAAGTACAAAATTGGAATAACCATAGGTAGCTGAGTGACTTTTTGAGAGTGCCAATAGCAAATCGTAGTAAATTAAGGTGTTCTGCTTCGAAGTTGTTAAACAATTGCAATGTAAGAAACAAGTTCACTATTTCAAAACAAGCAAATCAATATCATCTCAAATATGTGATATCTCAAACTCAACGTGAACCATTGTCACAAAAAAATCACAACAATATTCATTCAACGATTCCACGTTTCTCGAAAATATGAATAAAATAAATAATATAAGATTGTGAGGGCAGTTTTTTTCGATCACAAAGCCCATCAAATAGTGTTGAAAGCATGAAACTGCATAGCTGTCATCTTCGTTTTGCTTTGATCTGTCCCATATACTCGATGGAAGATAGCAATGAATGCAGTAAAAATAATGGTTATTGCATTGCTGAGTACTGTCTATAAAATGTTCTTCCATATCTTCTATGTTTTTCGTATCTATTTTCTTAGGCAAATATGAATGTCCAATACCATGTATTATTTTCATCTTTTCACTGAATTGCAACCTGTATAAATAATGGCTACAAACTAATTATACTAAGTCCTTTTTATGGACTCTGCGACCTAACGATTGAAAAGTGGTTCGATATGGAAAGTGGTTCGAAGTGAATATGAGGGTCACAATTAGTTAACCTAATTATTGGATACTGAATAACGTTGATATCATGTGCTGTAATAACGAGCGTTTAGAGTATTAACCATTCAAGCTGAACAAGTAACAATAAATGAAAGAATATATAAATAACAGAATAGCGAAATATATAGTGTCACTAAACACGATCAAATGGAATAAAATCACGCCAGTAGCTCCAAACTTTCGCCTAAAGTCCCGTCTTTTAAAGGCATTCAGCATCTTTGCGGATGCTTGTTTCAGAATTCATTCACATCCATTAAAGCACTATGTAGTTCTTATTATTCGCTTATAGACTTGGAGTTTGGTTTTACTGTGCTTACAGCTGGAAATCATGTAAATCAGAACATAGAAGAAAGCTTTATTAGTTTGGCTTTATTTTGTTGTCAACTTTGCACCTTAGTGACTCATTTCATTTCGTAGTCAAAATTGTTAGGAGCTATATTTTGCCTATAGAAAGTCCTTTTTCCTGTTTGAATCAAGATTATCGCTTTAGTAAGGGCAATTTAGAGGTCTACTACTTTTGCTTTCTGGTCAAGTTTCAGTAGGAGCTCTTTAGCGGATGTCGAAGAACGTGAGAAGATGTTAATCTGACCAGCTTGCTTATCACGAACGAGCTAATGCCAAGTACTATACTCTTCGCGAAACGAATTCAACGGTCAAATCCCATACAAAAAGAGCTTTACTAACGAATTGAAAAGCTCTTTTTGTATGGGATTCGACCGTTGAATTCGTTTCGCGAATAGTATAGTACTAGGCATAAGATCTAAAGTGAACAAAAGAGGTGCCAGCCCAACATCTAACTTTAGTTCGACATTCGTGCACGGTTAGAAATTTTCGGATAAATTTGATAAATTTTGGAATGCATATAGGTCCAAACGAAAGTTAGTATCAATCCAATAAGTTTGTTTAAGATCAAACAATTCAATCTGATAAGATAAATTTTATCTGATAAGATAAAATCAATACCAATTATTCATATAAATTGAATAAGACGCTCTTATAAACGGTATCCGAATCGCATATAAATGAATACACCACATTCTTATTAAATGTATACCATTTAGAATAACAAATATATCTCTCTATTAATAAAAAAAGTTTTGGAAATTCGGTCGGATTATATTTTTATTTTAGAATGTCGTACGGAAGAGAAAATTATAAAGAACATCGTTTTTGAGGAAGCGTTATGAGAAGGAAAGGAAAATGAGACCCGCAGAACATGATCGTCCATATTTTTTTTTTTTTGTTAAACGACGTTGAAATATTTTACGAGGTTTGGATAAAACATTTTCTACAGATCTAAGTAAATAAAAAAATTGATCTCTGCGACTGTGAACTTTTATTGATTTTCGCACGGATTTAGTACATACGTCCAGTAAAATGTACAATTTAAAATCGTAAATAGTCTGGGGGTTGGTGAGCGAAGCGAGCAGGGGGCGAAGCCCCCCTAATTATTCTAATTTCGAGGCCACACGATAAATTTATCCCATTTTCGAAAACCCAAAATCATTTAACCCAAAATCTTATTCTGGTTTTTTCCCTCCTTTTTATTATGAACATATATATTGGGAATAATTATCCATTATGATGAAAAAAGAATGAAAACAATTGAATATTTATGCATTCAAAGATAAAAGTAGGTGTTGTGAAAACACTTTACATAGTACACCAAGTTAAACTTTCGAGCATTAAATTCGATGATGTACTGTGAGATGGATAACGATTATTTGTTTTATTATTTGAAAAAAAAAATCGATAGATTTTATTCATATATACTTTATTCACCAAAATCAAAGTTTTACAATATTCCTGTAGTGATTAAAGTTGTTCCTTATGGCTACCAAATAATTTTCACAAATAACTTTAATAAACACTTTAATAAACACTTTCAATTAACTTCACTTACTAACTCGAAATGCTAATTACAAACTTACACTTACAAACTTTAAATACGAGCTTTACGACTTCCGACGCAAAAGTAATTCTAAATAATTCGTTTTATTTTTTATGAATTTTTAATATGAATTTTTGATAAGTATCATCCGATCTTGGTATAAACCACCCGTTTATACGAAACTCGTACAAAAATTATTCCAAAATAAGATAGAACAATTTTATCCAACGTCAACATATATAATCTATACGAATATTAGGATACATAATAGTACACCATTGTGAAGATCAATATTATCCGAATATTTTTCACCGTGTGTCAAATGCCATTCTGACTTTTTTTTATTTTGTTCAGTTGGACTAGTTTTGGTGTGAGGCCGGGGTGCAGCATCATTTTATGGAGTAGCTTTCAGTAAACATTATAATTAGTTCAGTAATTTTAAGTTTTCTTAAGATTTGAAGGATGATTGATAAACACCAAGCATCTCAACAGACCAGTTGAGCTGCTCTGCAAGGCCTCCTCTTATAACAACTTCCACGAATTGACGTCATCAATCTTATTCCATTTGCACTAAAAAATCCCTGAATCGCTTCCCTAGCTCTTTTTCTCCTTCTTGCCACAATATCCTTTCCGTTCCCTTTTTACTAATGTTCGAAGAAGAACATTAGTATTAAAATCACTTTGGCCAAAAATTCATATTTCTATATATATATATATATATATATATATATATATATATATATATATATATATATATATATATATATATATATATATATATATATATATATATATATATATATATATATATATATATATATATATATATATATATATATATATATATATATATATATGACTGACAATATATATATATATATATATATGACTGACAATGGTGACACCAAGAAAATTGATTCCACAAACCTGGAACCCAAACCGAATAACTCTCGTGTAATTAATCCTATTCACACTGACTGCAATGTTGTCGATGATAATCTCCAAGCACTTTCCAACACAGAACTATTCACAGCCCCTAACATCAGTTCCAGAGTAGTCTCATCTCCGTACAAGAATTATATTCAGAGAATAAAAAGAAAAATTTTCCCAAAGCAAAAAGTCCCGCTTAAACTACCAAACACTAGAAATCTCGATTGCTTTCCGAATACTGTCACCAAAAAATCATCTGATCTCGTTAACACCGTTTCTAAACCCGTGCAATACCCTAATTTTGTTCGTGGCGAAGTTCAAACCTCCTCCATTACCCCTGGTATTATAGTTACTGCCAATCCCTCGTGTGAACCAGTGACAACTGCGCCTAAGTTCCTGGACCCACTAGTGCCTCCTATAGTTAAAGCCACAATCAACTCCAGTGCTGATCTCGAAAGCAGGTATCTGCTTTCTCGGCTAAGGGATAAGAAAATCTATGAAAATGTTCGCCTCTACCTTGCATACATGCACAAAGCCACTGACTCTGCTTGTTTCGAGGGTAAAACGAAGACTCATCTGAAAGTCATGATTCAACAGGAAGGTCTTCCCATAGATTTTCAGGCTCTTCGTACTGTGTTTGTTCGGTATCATGAGCAACTTGGCATAACAGCTGACCAAGTGAAAAAAGAGCTAAGCACCTTTGCCTCCCATGTCTCTTTTACTACAACTGTGGTGGTATGAGAGGCAAACTGAATAGACTCTTTCTTGACTCAAAATCTTGCCAATTCAATGTACTGACGTTCACGGAAACCTGGTTAAACAGTTCGCACACAAACGCAGAAATATTAGATGGTAACTGGACTATTTACAGGAAGGACCGAAACTACCTTTCTACTGGCCAAACTCGAGGTGGTGGTGTTTTAGTAGCTGTTCGTAACTCGCTATCAAGCGAACTAGTCGAAAACAGCTCATATAATCTTTTCGATCACAAGATTATTCGCATTTCCTGGTCCAAAGGTTTCATTTACATCGGAATATTCTACATCCCACCCGGTTCAGACGAAGCCGTTTATAATGATGTGTGCGAAGTGATTTCTAACTTAGTTTCATCTCTTAATGAGGAGGATAAAATTATAATTCTCGGTGATTTCAATCGCCCAAATTTAAAATTTACGGCCGATGAAACTGATAATAATCTCTTTCCTTTTAATCTTCTTGACTCCAGCGATTTCAATTTAGTTAGTACATTTTATGGCAATGATTTGCAGCAAATAGTTCCGACACCTAACCAAAACGGAAATTGGTTAGATCTCATATTTACTAATAGCTACGACGATGTAGTGGCTAACTCAACTGCTGATGCAGAAAATTTTTTTGGCAACACTCTTCACCACTCTGCGTTCACAGTTGAGTTATTATCTACATCTGATATGTTCGCTTCCCTATCTTACAATAACTCTATTGTATATGACTTTCGCAATGCTGATTATAAAAGCATTACGGATTGTCTTCTCACAATTGACTGGGCTAGTAATTTTTCAACGCTAGAATTAGATGATGCTGTATCATTATTCTATGAGTTGGTTTTTGACGCCGTTGAAAGGTTCACCCCAAAGATTAAGAGAAAAGACAAAATATCTGAACCATGGCTTGATAGCAATCTAAGGTATTTGCGGAATCAAAGAAATAAACTTTACAAAGTAATTACCACCAGCACTGATGTCAGAGATGATATCAAGGATAAACATAATGAATTAGCTCAAGAATTCCTGTCGAAATCTCGTGAAGCGTATGAGCGCTATGTTAATATCATGGGCGAAAATATAATTCATGATCCTAAAAAGTTTTTTGATTTCGTGAACACCAAACGGAAAACTTCGGGCTACCCTACTTCGATGCACAAAAAGAACCTTTGTTCGACATGCCCTCACGAAATTTGCGACCTGTTCGCTGAGCATTTCCAGGAAGTATTTTGTTCATGTACAAGCATGTCTAACATTCTTCTCCCTCAAACATTCCCACCAGATATCATTTGTGAAATGTATTTAACTAGAGAGGAGATTGCCAGGGCCATCAAAGATCTCAAAGTCAACAAGGGTCCTGGTCCTGACTTACTACCTCCTAGTTTCATACTCGAATGCATGGAGTCGCTTATCTTACCCGTGTATTTAATTTTCAACAAATCACTTTCTTGTGGGGTTTTCCCTTCCTTCTGGAAATCATCCCATCTGACCCCGATTTTTAAAAGTGGTGATAGGCGGTCAATTGATAATTACAGAGGTATTGCAATACTTTCAGCATTGCCTAAACTATTTGAAAAAATTGTCTGTGATAAGCTCACTACTGTAATAGAACTTCTTCCAAATGAACAACAACATGGTTTTAGAAAAGGCAGGTCAACTTGTACCAACCTCGTGATTCTCGTCTCAGATGTTCTCTGTGGCATGGAAAAAGGGCATCAAATTGATACCATCTACACAGACTTCAGCAAGGCCTTTGATCGGGTTGATCATGATATTCTTCGAATCAAACTACAGAAATTTGGCATCTCGGGTCTTTTATTAAACTGGTTAGACTCTTATCTTCGAAATAGGACGCAGTACGTTAAGTTTCAGGGTATCCTATCCAAAAAAATCGAAGTTTTATCAGGTGTTCCACAAGGTAGTCACTTGGGGCCTCTTTTATTCAATATTTTCGTTTCGGATCTTTCTGAAGTTTTATCAGACATCCCTCACCTTTTTTATGCAGATGATCTGAAAATGTACCACACAATTAAATCGAAATCTGACTCAGTTTTCCTTCAATCGAAACTGCTTTCTCTTGAGCGGTGGTGCAAACAAAATAATCTCGACATTAATGTCAGTAAATGTCAAGTCATTAGTTTTTCCCGCAAAACCAGTAATATAAATTTTGATTACCGCCTCAATAATGTTACAATCAATAATGTTGACAATGTCATCGACCTCGGGGTTACTTTGGATAAAAAGCTGCGTTTTAATTTACACTATGACAAAGTCTTAAGCAAGGCTAATAAGCAGCTTGGATTTATCAAAAGACGTGCGAAGGAATTCAAAAACCTATGGGTCACGAAGTCCTTATACATAGCTCTAGTTCGGCCATTGCTCGAATATGCATGTATTGTCTGGCACCCTACCTTTGATGTCTATAGCGATAGGCTCAAATCGGTGCAGAAGCAGTTCTTTCTATTTGCGCTGAGAGATCTGTATAATCTTTACGAATTTGAAAATCTACCTTCATACAGATACAGGCTAAGTCTCTTAAATCTATCAAGTCTATCTTCGCGGAGGATAGTCATATGCTCCTGCTTTACTTTTGACGTTATTAGGGGCTTGATCAATGTTGTGTCCCTGTCCAATAAGATCACCTTCAACGAATCAGTAAAGCAGACGAGGCACACACGTTTACTGAATGAATACCGACACCACACAGTTTACGCCAACAATGAGCCAATCAATAGATGTTGCAAAATATTCAATAGCTTCGCAAAATACTATTCCCCTACCATTTCCAGACCTAGGTTTAAAACTGCTCTGACTAAGGTGCTCACGTCATGAATGCCCTATCCAATTCCCTACTAAAGATGGTTATATATTTTTAAATTTCTTCCATTGTTGTTAATTATACAAATTTATATAAATTGTTAGATATTAATTGTAAGTGTTTTGTACGCCTTGTTTGGTTGAAATAAATAATAATATATATCATCATCAAAAAATTTCAGTGAAAAAATCTCAGGAACGCGCCATCCGATTGAAATGAAATTTTCAAGACACATTGGTGTATATGCAGAATAGTGCCAGGTCTCAGAAAAAGTTAATAATCTTTAACCCTTTGGCGCCGGCGGCCATTTTAGTGATATTTTTAATATACCTATTATTCCGTATACAAATAATTTTTGCAAAAATAATGTTGACGAAATAAATTTCGAACGTGTTTTACATGTGAATCGGATAATGTTTTGGAATTTTTTAACCCCATGTGTGAAAAGTTTTCCCCCCTAAAAAGAGAACGGGAAAACTTGAAAAATTTTAAATTGCAATAACTTTTGACAGAGCTATTCAATCATTACGAAATTTTCAGGACATATTGATATTAGTTAGTTGTAGATTTTTATAGCTTTAAATGAGCATGCAGGATCTGAAAGTGAAAACATCCAAACCATCGTCTCTCTTGAAAAAATGCCATTTCTTCAAAGAAAAGCCACTCATATGTTAATCTTGTGCTTTGTTTACATAGACAAAAAATAAAATTTGATATGGTATAACGGGCACACCTGGTAATCCTTACCCAATTTACCTATATTTTTAGCATCAAAAACTTCTGTTCACGGAAACTCACGATCCAATAAGCAGAATTAATTGAATGTCTTGGTCTTAAATAGGACCAGGTCTGATAGAAGTGGTTTTGAAATGCGGATGATTCTCTGCCAGTGGTGCCATCTTGAAAAATCACTAAAAAAGAGAACTGCTTTTAGCCCTATAAATTCTGATTGAATCGTGCGATTTTAACGAAATTCACGCAGTAGTTGGACCTTACTTCAAACCACGTTTGGTAGAAATTTGGTTGAAAAATTCGTTCGGAGCTGCCAGCTATGATAATTTTGGTGTCTTAAATTTGAAAAATAAAAATATGGAAGTGAAAACATTCAAACCATCGAATAACCTAAAAAATTTCCGTTTCTTACAATAAAACCAATCTGTATACAAATCTTATGCTTTATCTACACGTTCAAAATAAAATTTTGGAAATTTCATGTCGGACCAGAACATTAACCCTTTCCCAGCTATACCTATATTTTTAGCATCAAAAACTTCTGTTCACGGGAACTCACGAATCAATAATCAGATACAATTGAAATTTACAGAATGCATTGGACTTAAGTAGGACCAGGTCTGATAGAAGCGATTTTGAATTGTAGGCAACTCTGTGCCAGTGGTGCCATCTTGAAATATTACAAAGAAAAATAAAACTGCTTTTTGACCTATGAAATGTGAATAAGTTACCAGATTTTCATAAAATTGACACAGTAGCTGAACTTTACTTTAAACTCTGTTTTATAGAAATTTGGTTGAAAAATTCGATTGGTGCTGCCAGCTATGGTAATTTTTGTGTATTTGATTTTGAAAATTCGGTCAGGAAAATGAAACTTTTTGCCCTATAACTTCCAGTGCAGTCATGCAATCACTACGAATTTCATACAATTAATGGAAGCTATTGTAAGCATACTTCAGGCCAAATTTGGTTGAAAAGCTACTATAGGGTTGCCAGCTATTGTTGGTTTTGTGTTTGTTTGCAATATCTTTATGAAGCGGTTTTATCGTAGAATTTTCAATTGGTAATGATATTGTAGTGACAGTAAACAGCAAATATTAAGCTTTCGATTATTTGAAAAAGCTTGCTGTAGGTAACCCTAAATTTCTTTATTCTCCTATAACTTCGAATGTAATATAACAACGTGAAGCAAATGTGATATATTCTTGGCTTTGATACTGGCGAAAGGTTGCCAGCACGAGTCGGTTGTGCTACTTTTGTATCAATAAATGGTTACAGTTAGTATACATACCGGAAACATTTACAATGAAAATAAATAACCGATATTTCAATTCCTAAAGTTCTGCAAATTTTTCGGATCGCATCCCCAAACACCAACTCCAGTTACAGTGCTGCAGGCACTGAGCATTTGCTTCATTGATGTTATATGAGATGCTGCTTTTAAATTTTGTGAAATAAGCAACTGATGACGAATATAATTAACAAGTGTTTTGCTCTCATAAACGTTGAAATTCATGCCAGTGGTAATATCTGAAACCTTCCACCATATGAGTTATAATGCAGTCTTGAGACCAAAGTAAAACGTGGCGTTTGAAACAGTTTGGCCGTAATAAGCAGCTCATGTGGTGGAATATGCACTCAAAACCTGCACGATTCTTCTATTGTTCTTCGAACATTAGTATTTCTAGCGGTTCAGGTGCGCTAGAGTTTTTTTTAGCTTCATACCATTGGTACTAGCTTTCTTTGCGTTTATTTTTCTGAGCTTTTTTGACTCTGGGTGCAGCCTGAAAGCTGCCTCTAGATTACTGGGTTTGATGGTTTACCGCCATTTTCACTCCAAGTTCCCCAAAGGGCCTCTACCCCTCTATGTGTACACCATTCCTCCTACTTGTTTTTGTTCTGGGCCTGACAATTTTTCGGGGGCTGGACCAAGCTGTTGACGGATTACTTGGGGTTGGCACAGTGCTTTCACCACATCCTTCATTTTGGCTAGACGTACGGAAATTGTAGGAACTGGAACAAATAGAAAACTCATTATTTGCAGCTCCAGTTGCCATCCAGGGGCTGAGTTGTAAGGGTGCACACAATGTGGGGAGTCTCTCTTCAGGAAGTGACTCAAATCTATTTTGTTTGATAGTATTTTCATGAGTATTTTCCTTTTCCAAAAATTCGCTACAGTTGGTATCCCTGGAAACTTCTTTCCGATTAGAAAAAGTAGATTAGGGGAGATTGCGCACACTTGATCCTCCGGGAGACTTGATTACTGTTCAGTTTTCTGAAACGCAATTGCGATTTTTAAACTTAACACTGGCAACACCAATCATTACTCTCTACTAAACGCTCTAAATATCATAATAGCAACTGAAGTGCAATCGCAAGCGTCAGATGGTGCGGTACGTGTTTTTGCTGGCATAATTTTGTTCTTTTCTGAGTTAAAATGTTTCGCCTTTTCGAAGAAATTAGCACTTACATTAATTTGTAGATATTGAGTGATTCAATTGGTTGTTGGAAACAAATTGGACAGGCACGATAATCTAACCCTAAGAAAAATTGTGTAAAAAGCGATTTTGAAAAAAAAAATATAAGCTAGGGTAGATATGTCCCCTTTATGTATGGGTACAGTTGATTATGGGGTCAACTGACCCCATACACGTGTTCCACCACATCTGTATTATTTTTCGAAATTTCTGCTTCCTAAAAAATTTGAATGTTTTGTTTGACAATGCCAAGGGTTTACGAAACTAACGAAGAGGCTAAGCTTGATTTTAAGCAAGTTCTTATAGGTATACCGATTAATCGTGCAGCCAAAGAGATCGATGTTTCCATAATGACATTGAAAAGATACGCACGTAAACAAAAATCACAAGAAGATCCCATTTCTTAAAAATCGTACTGGCTGAATATTAACAAAAAGCTAGCAAATTACATCATGGTCTCATCTCCCAATTTGTGCGTCAGTTAGCATACCAGTTGGTATTGCAAAATAACAAGAAGTTTGTTAATAAATGGTGACATGAAAGTGCTAATATTGATTGGTTTTATGGATTTTTGAAAAACTCGCAATTTAAAAAAAATTTTTGATATCCTATAGCTACTTTTAACAAAACACAAGCAAAAAAAATAGCAAAGAAAGGAATAAAACAAGTTGGCAAAATGACTTCAGGAGAGCGTGGGGAACTTGTTACAGTCTGCTGTGCAATTAATGCAACAGGCAACTACACCTCCTTTTATGGTGTTCCCACGAAAAAAAAATGGCAGGATAGTATGCTAAACAATGCTCCAATAGGCACATGTGGCAGCACACATCATAGCGGATGGATGACTGGAGATAATTTCTTAAAGTTAAAGCATCATTTCAAAAAATATATAAAATGTTCCCTGGAACTGCCATTTCTTATAATAATGGACAATTACGATAGTCACTTCTTGATTCCATCTTTGAACTATGCGAAAAACAATGGGATTCATCTTTTGACAATCCCTCCGCATACTTCTTACAAGCTGCAAACAGTAGACCGAACAGTTTACGCCCCTTTGAGAACTTATTTCTGCGTATGATCACTGGATCGTGACATAGCAGAATGCTTTGGTCACGCTTTTACCCGATCATTCACTCCTCGAAGTATTCAAAGTGGGCTCAGAGTAACCGGTATTTATAATATTCACCGAAGACGAATTCCTATCATCGTATGTCACCGACAGACCTTATGAAGACGATATTCAGATAAGTTCATTAACGCGACAACCCACAACATATAAGGGAAATTGACCCATCTGTGGAAATTCATCTTCAGCTGTAAACCAAAATGCGAAAATGCCTGAAATTCACACAAAAAAAAAGTAAACAATCTAGTGAGCAGCAAAAATTTTAGAAGACGACCATAACATATCACCGCTGACACCACAACCGTCGACTTCAAGTGTTTCTTGCTTTAAATCACCAGAAAAAATCAGGCCGTTTCCCAAGGCACCACCCAGGAAAATTAACCAAAAAGGTCGCAAGAAAGGCGTCACTAAAATACTAACCGACACCCTAATTAAAAATAAAATAGAAGAAGAATTAAAACAACGAAAAGAAAAAAAAAGTAGTTCGAACTCAAAGCGGTAGGCGAAATTTACAAAAATTTTCATCATCACCGGAAATTGAAAAATAACTCCCACCATCGCCTATTTCCTTTGATGACCAGAATCAGTGCACGTCAAGCTGTGAGTCCGAGGAAGCAGTTGATTCAACTGAAACTCAAAACTATGAAGATTGAATTATTGTCAACTTGCCTTCTATTCGAAATTTGCTTCATCGCTATGCTGGTCAAATACAATCAATGATGCAAAGCATTCCGTTTCGCCGAAAAGAATTTACAATCGTAAGTTTAAGTGGCCTTCAAAAGAAGATATTTTAGAAATCAGTAGATATCAAATAGTTAAAAAAAATTAATAGTCCTACTTTTATCTGGACCAGCAAACGGACGGTGAGCTTTAAATTCCTCGAATCGTTCCCTTTTCTTAATTTAGACTGAGAACCGACCAGTTTTTTTAATTAAGGATTAAACATTTAAAATGTATATTATTAGAACCCGAAGAGTTAAATTCTGTGATTGGAGTAAATTTTAATTTGTTATTTGCAGAAGTTACACAATTATTTGATTTTAATTATTGATATTAATTTGCACTCGGAATTGTTTTAAGTAACTGCTGAAACATTCTATTTGTAATAAGTTACATTACAAATCTTAATAAAGGGTTAATAATCAAGGATTGGTTTTATAATCGTGGTTTTCACGCTCCAATTTAATTTTGGGGTGACTTGTTCCGATGGAAACATGTATCCCCTAAGTCTTCTAAGCAAGGAGATACTTGATCAAGTGTCACCAGTTTCCCCAACTCGTGTGTGGACAACATTTGTACAGTTGCTATACATATCTTCGAAAATCAATGTCTTTAGTAGTTCCTATGCGATTGAGTTTTTTTTTCTAATTTTAAAATTTATTTTGCGAATAGGGCACATGATTAATTTGTCTCACACCTGCGGTATTTGCTGTTGATCACAGATATGCTAGATGGCTTTCATGGTATAGCTTCCAAAACTAAATAAGTCAGCATTGGTGAAGTAGAATCTAAAAGCTACTTAGATATTTTCAGATGGATTTTTCATTTGATTTGGATTTTAACGAATTGTTGCTTAAAATGGAAGTAAAGCTCAAAACTCATTTATTTAAAGTCAAGATAGAAAAGTTGTCCTAATTTATTCCTTTGGATAGAAGAGTGATCAGAAATCTTTGAATTTTGTCTTGAAACTTCTAATAAATATTGTCTTATAAATAATAAAAAAAATTCAAAAACAATATATACGAAAAATTTATGAAAATACAAAATTAAGGTTTTCCAAGAACATAAAATTTTAAAATATGTTTGACGCTGGAAACTCCTATCATTTGCCAAACAAAAATTTTATCAGCTTACAAACTTGTTCGACTGCTCGAAAAAATGTGCCACTGCATTGGAACATTGCTAATAAATGTACTTATATTTTATAAGTGCATAATTTATAGGGCAAAAACTGTTTTCCAAGTAAAAGTAACTTCATAAACCTCTAAGCATTTACCGTAAGCTAAACAGTACTCGACTGCAATGCGTTCCCTTTTCCGTGACACAAAACCAAAACCGTAATGTATTCGAGTGAGTACAGTTTGCAGACACACGAACGTTTCATGTGGGAACGAAAGGCAACCGATCCGAGAGTTTTCCCGGTGAGCAAATTTATGCAAATTTCACTTGAGCCCAGATTTCATCCAACAGGAGTAGAGGCTTGATTTGACTTTTCTGCAATGGAAAATTCCGGTATTCAAATTAAAACCCCTTCATAATTAAATATGTACTTGTAAGTGAAATCACAGTTGGTTATTAATTGAATGGGAATTGCATTCGCTGCGAAATTTCAATGACTAAATACTAACTTCATTTTGTAAATTGAAGCTTTACAAGTGAATAAAACTTCTTCGTGGATATTTTTGAGATGCAATAGCGAACTTTCGGTGGATTCTAGAACTTGAAATTAATTGAAATAATGTAATTAGCTTGTAAAAAATGTGTAGTAAAGTCCAGTTTAAAGCATTCTGGATTATGAAAATTATAGGACTACCACAAAATATGGTGTCTGCTTATGTTAGCATTAAAAGGGTCTGTAAAAATGGCTGCGCTAAATGGGTACTCTGCTGTGACATAAGTAATAAACCCCAGTCAGGTAGTGTCGAAACCGAGTGAACGATTGTTACCCACCCGATCTAAAAGAAGTGTCGACCTCCGGTTAGGTTCGTTTGGGTCCCGGGAAGCTCATCGGGGATGGACCTGGGTGCCACACACTTCTCCAAAAGGGGAACCTAGAGTCGTTGAGTGAGGTGCGGCTCTATTCAACTCTTACACCGGTATGCTGAAGAGAAGTAGATAAATTAGTAACCATTACTATATGCACTTCGCAAATATAATTGGTGAACCTTACAACTATGTATAAAATACATTTTCAAAAACTGAGCCTTAAATGCTGCCGCAAATATAAGTGTTGACAATATATGTTTAAAATCGGTGTCAATTTCACTGAACGTGAAACTGTTTTTATGCGCAACAAATGGTAGAAAATAAAATTTTTTATTTGTATTATTTTCCTTACCAGATATATTTAGTAATATGATGGCGAGAGTGACGAGCATGTGATTAGACAACAGTTAACAACCAAGACCACTTTTATACTGTATTTCTTTGCCAACAGCTATCAGTTTGCATTGATTCATTGTGGTATTTATTATTATTGTAAATTTAGGAAAACAATGCTTGTATTGTATTTTGATGTGTGCATTTTTGTGATTTAACAAATTATATAGGATTATAAAAATATGCAATATGACTCACAAACATGCCAAGTCGTAATCAAAATCGAATAATATCAACATGCCACGAGAAAGAGGATGCTGTTAGTAACAAATGTTTAGATCAATATATCTCAAAAACGTTTATGGTTACAGGAAAAAGCTATTTAATCTTTTTTGTTTGAAATTTTCTAAGCTATAATTTCGTCATACATTGTTTTTCTGAAGACGTAACCGTTACTGAGATATTTAGGAAAGGTCACTTTTGGTGACCTTTGACCCCGTATAAAAAGCGACGCAGCACTCGGATCGATGGGGACTTTTGACATTTTGTTTAACACGCCAGTACCAAGGTTCACACGAAAATTCAGCTTTCCCCTAATTTTTCCGAAGCACCATGTTAGATTTCCCCGGACTAATTGTAAATCCGCCCATTTCATTTCACTAGCACCACTAGTAAGCTTTTCATTAAACTAAATCAACCAAGTCAGCTAAACATTGCTACTCACACGATAAATCACTAGTCTATGAAAAACCACAAAGAACAAGAACAAACAAAATCGAGTGCGAAAAGCTTTTCGAGTGCGTTCAAGTAAACAAACAACCTCGTCCTTAAATCACTTTGATATCAAGTCACGTAAACTTGACCTTTCTTATCACATATAAGAAAGCATACGTGATTGTGAATTGACCTGTACACGCAGCACACATGAACTGTACACGCCGAGAACTGTTATGGTCTTTATCATAAGCTACCATGTAAAAATCTTATTTGTGCATGTCGGATACAACCCAGGACAATCTACCACACACTTGCTCTGCATTCGACATCGTATTTTTTTTTACGACGGACAAAAGTATATCTTTCAACTGTTTGTCGGCCTGCGAGAAATCCAGCTCGGGAATAAAAAGAAATTCAGGGGAGGAATAAATTGCGATCGATAGAGACGATAAGAATGTGGACATTACTTACGTCAATTATGCCCTGCTGGCGAAACCCACTCGATTCTGTTCGGATTAAGTGTGACACAAAGGGATTGCTCATGGCCTGCCGGTGAGAATAAATAATTGCATTGTACAGATAGAACTGGAACAAGATGGGATCAAGTGAAATATCATTCCGAGTGCATTTGCAGAATTGTCCGGACCCGGATACTATCACTTTTTTCTATTCCATGAGATCCGCAGAGAAGCATCAGAGAATTGTAATTAACAGCCAGAAACCACCGAGAAATTAAGCTCATTGAATACTTGAAAGTAAATTTTTAGTTAAAGAATGAAATCCTTGAGTGTAGTTCATATCCAAAGGCTTGTTGAAAATTATTACAAAGTTATATTAATGCTAACGAAATTTGTATATATTTAAGCAGAATCTTTATATTCATTTTTGCCTTGCGAAAAACTCCGAACCCGGTCAAACGATTAAAGAATGTAAGGTCTTTTTGAGCTAATAGATGAGGTTTTATGTTTATAGAAAAAAGTTGTGTCAGTATTTCAGCTTATTATTTTAAGATTACAATATGAATGTATGTTCATAAAAGTTTGCGTTTGTTGCTTTTGTTCAGCCTAAAGGTGGGTCTGCTTTTGATAAAAGTGCTTGTTTAATCAAGTTTATAATAGAGTTAAAAGTGCGAGTTGACTGATTTTCAGTTGAATCTCCTGAGCTTTTTGCATATTTTTACCCAGTGATTTAGCAGACAATGTAGTTTTCATTGATTTTCGGAGAAAATTGGTGAAAGTCACTATGTGTCAAAAAAAAAATATCTATCTCTTCTATGTAAAGCAACAAAAAATTTGGAAAGGTTTCACTCCGTATTCCGTAATCCAATCTAGCTGAAATATTTAGGAGGTACTAGTTTATAAAATTTTCAATAAACGATGAAATATATTAAATTCTTTGACCAAAGTAGGCGTTTTAGCGAATTTATGAGAACCTCTATATGTATATCTGAGAAAAAATTACGTTGGGTAAAAAAATAAGTCAGCAAAAAACTACTTTTACTTTAAGCATGATTATCACCCTACCTACCAAAGCATCACATCAAAAGTCTTCCATCAGACGCAAAGTGAAGACGCGTGATTTACAGCCTTTCGTAGCATTTGTCGCTCTGTAAAATAATCGCGTTTTGAGTTATTATATCCGTTTTAGGGTTTATAAAAAAAAAAATACAAATTCTTCCTTGAATTTGGAGTTTTAATAAAAAAACTTCTCATTTGAAGTTTATATATTTGCTATTTAACCCTTTTAATTGATGAACTGAAACTAAAGAATTCAAGAACTAAGAACTGACTGAACCCTCAACTGAAACTGAACTCTGTTCTAAAGCAATGCTCTATATATCGGTTAAATTATGCTGACTATGCTTAATAGGATTCTTTGTTTAATAAATGTTTGGTCAGCATAATTTGTTGATACAAAGATAAATGCAAGGTTGTTGAATTTTGATAATGGTTCCCTTCTTGTCTATAAATCAGCATAGAAAAAGTATATCGTCTCTAAAGCTTATCAAAACAGAAAATATTGATACGGGAAACTCGATCGTTTTGCGGAATAAGCCTCCGAAAGCAGAATCAAATTGGAATTGTTTTTGCGGGATGATTAAAATTGATATATTTTTTTTTACATTGACAATTTTATTTTGATAAAGTGATTTCGAAAGCATGCACTGATTCTCATCAGACACCAGCACACAGTGCATATGCAGAATTTGATTTTGCAGAATTTTCAGAATAAATGACATTAACGGAATTATGCAGAATCTGATCATCGTATGAATGAGTCATGATCTCTGAGTAGATTATGACTAATAAGATTTATGTTCGGAAATGTGAAG
The DNA here is from genome assembly GCA_947369275.1 of Nemotelus nigrinus. Classification (NCBI taxonomy): domain Eukaryota; kingdom Metazoa; phylum Arthropoda; class Insecta; order Diptera; family Stratiomyidae; genus Nemotelus; species Nemotelus nigrinus. The sequence continues at coordinate 180,334,379 of OX376372.1, forward strand.
ATTTGTTTATATTAAATTTTGATAAATAAAGAATGATTAATACAAGTATATCATCAAGGGATTTCACGAGTATTTGGAACGGATTGATTTTGTTATAATAGAATGATATACAATGGCTGACAGCCAAAATGATGTAACTAGGTAATTTATAAAATATGGCCAATATCTGGGCTGATTTTGACCTCACAGCCAAAATGATGTGAAATGGTTTTTCCTAGAAAAAGTACTGCTAGTCCCAAAAACCCTTTTGCGAGGAAAGAATATCGCATTGCAAACATGATGACTATCAGTCAGACCTTGGTTTTTGAACGAAATCATTATTATGTAAAGAACAATACTACAGCTAATTCGCGATGGGTCGTTACACTTCTATTGAAGAGTAAGAGTTAACAATAAACAATTTCAAGGACGGAAAATCTCAAAAAAAAATTGTAGAGATTGTTAAGAGGAGTGTTTTAACGGTTCAGCATATTATCAAATGTTTGTTGCGCGAAAATCGTGTAGGAAATCGAGTCAAAGGATCTCACAATAATTTTTTTTCTGAAACGTATTGCCGTTAGATCGTGAGACGGCCAAAAAGAGATCTTACATTGAGTGCTGTCGGCAAAAGCAGTAGCCCCCAAACAAGAAGGAGGATACTCAGGATTGTCAATTCAAATGATAGAGTTGCCCGGAAGAAACCTTTCTTCAATCGCAAAAACAGATTGCTCAGATTTGATTACGCTCGTCAACATTTGAGAAAATATACTCCTTTTTGGGGAACCGTCATTTTCTCTGCTGAAAGCAAATTTAATTTGTTTGGATCTGATGGGCAAAAATACGTCTGAAGGCAACAAAATACAGAGTTTTATCCAAAACATTTAAGTGTCACTGTGAAACGCGGAGGTGGGCTTGTTATGGTACGGGCATGTATGTCGCAAGTAGAGGTCTAAAAACTGGCTTCCATCGATAGTATCATGGACAAACACAAGCATTTGAATATTTTGAAAGGGAGCTTACTGCAAAGTGCAGCTAAAGTGAATGTAAGGAATAATTTTCGATTTTATCAGTACAATGATCCTAAGCATTCCTTCCAATACGTTTAAACGTGGCTCATTTGCAATTGCCCACATGTTATTCAAACACCTCCACAGTCTCTGGAGCTAAATGTTATAGAAAATTTATGGTCAGAGTTGGAGAAAGGCAACAGGAAACACACAATTAGCAACATACAGGACCTTAAAAGAGCTTTGCAGGAAGATCAGAACCAAATCCAGCCAGAATACACGAAATCTTTAGTGGAATTCATGCCCCGCAGATTAGACGCGGCTCTTAAGCAGAAAGGCTATCCCACGAAATACTAGAATTAATATTTTTTAATGTTATAAGATATTAAGAACTTGATACAATTTTTTTTTTAGGAGAACCATTTCACATCATTTTGGCTGTGTGGCCAAAATCAGCACTTATCTGCATTTTTAGTAGTTTTTTTCGTAACGCATTAATTTTTTTCGTTATTTTTTCACTTAAATTATAAATAAGCATTACATCTCGAACTCTTGATAGCCTTTTTTCTTTATATCATTCAGAAACTGACAGATATTGATTATTTTTCATAAGATACTTGGCCAAATCATTTTGTCTGTCAGTCACTATATATGAGCGAAACTTAGAGAAATATAAGGACTGGATTTTTAATGCAACTGTAGAAACACTCAAACAATGCTCGGAAATTTCAATTGCATTTGAGCTTACTTCGGAAGACAACATACCGTTTCACTAGTTTCGGCAGTTTGTGACAGATTCAGTTTTGGATATAATTGTCAACGAGACAAATATAAGCGCCAATAATTATTTAACAATATATAGAATAAGCAAGAGTAACCGGATAAAAAACCGGATGAAGTGATGCTATTTTGGCCATCATCATGTCCATGGATCAGATCTCTTTTTGGCCGTCCGATATCTTTCCAAAGAAAATTACTGGTCCAAATATATACTTTTCCAAAATGGTTTTGTGTCTAGTGTGATGCCCTGAAACAGAATTAAGAACTCATTGTTGTTTAAATGCTTCATCTTTAATAATCAATTGTCTGAGACATCATCTAAAACTTTCAAAGTCGACAAAATCTGTCAAGCCCTTAAAATGAATTTCAAAAAATGTCGAATGCCGGTCGAAAACTTTGTGGTGAACGAAGATGAGTCACGTAAATAGCGAATAAAGCAGTTTTAATTGATTGATACTCAAGGCTACACATATAACCTAAAATTGTATACGGGAAAATCGGATCGAACTATAGGATTATCACTTGCCATGAACGTTTGCCTGATAAATAGATACTTTGAAACTGATGGATAGATACTTTGACCTTAATAGAACTCATTCTGTAGACAATTTCGATACTTCTATTGAACTAAGCAGCACCTGTTTAATGTACAAGAAACTTTGCAAAAAAAAAGAGAAAAGGTTTGCCAGAATTTACACAAAATTTAAAAATAGGCGGTTACATTGCATTTGAAAAGCTGTCGGTAACTAATTCCGGCTGAATTATAGGAATCTATTTGTTTGATATCTAGCCAATTGAGTCCATTGAGAAAAACGATTCATTGTTATCATCAAGTTGCGTTTAAGGCACAGCTAAATACAGCTGTGGTCAATGCTTACATCCCAACGGGAATCGCTCTAATGCATTTTGGACAGAATATATGCAGCAAACATTCTTGGTAATGAAAATGTAATCCGCTTGCAAGGGGTTTTCCAAAAGTTCATGCCTGGCCAATGAACATCACTCGTAGAAATAAGGAGAAAAGAACTTGCGGGCATACATCGGCTATAGGTGGTGTGCTATATAAAGCAGAAAGATTACAATTTCAGAGCATTTCAAATCATCACGGGTAAGTAAGATGCATGAAAAACAAGAGTACCAATCCCCCCTAATAGCTGCGAGAATACGCTATTGGAATTTCCAGTGAGCGTCACAATCATTCAACATGCAATAACCAAACATTTTGGGTCATGCAAAGGTACGATCGGCCACCAGCCAAAGCTTCAATTCGTATTCACCCTAGATGAGGGAAATGCCAGAATACGATGTCGTACTTTCTAAAAAAACTCTTATACATAAAGTTATAAAGCTAAAAGCATAAGTTATCCCTTGTATAAATCTTCCCAGCCTAAGATATGCAATGTTACAAAGAAATAAACATGCAATGGTTCGGTAATGCTTCCACGCATTACGCGAAATGCCTACCGAATATATGCCGAAGCATTACTTTTCCCGTTGGGATTTTGGACGCATTGGAAACAACAAAACTCTTGTAGCAGTGCATTCACTAGTACATAAATTATGTTCTGCAGAGACAATTCACGTGTTGAACTATAGAATGTGCTGATAGAAAAAAAAGTCATGAGTAGTTGCCTTTTTTTTGCTGTGAGGTGGCTTTGGATTTTTCAAGGTTATGTTGAATGTTTTGGTAAAAAATCAGAAATCAGAAAAAGTCCTCATAAAGTGTAAAAAGTTAAAAGATATTTTTTTTTTGTTATTTTCAACAGGAAGATGTGTATATTTCCTATTATCAAAGAATTAATTACAGACCTCCTTTTTAGAGTGTAGCAAGCCTGCAACTGTGGTGCCAACCCACAATAAATCTGAACTAAAGAACACTTTCATGCTCTTTAAATTCCAATGCAGGTATCAGATAAAAATCTATTTCACACGATAACTGGTTCTTAGTAAAAACAGGGCTGCCAGCTTCCGTACTTTTTATCACTTCTTACTGATTAAATTAAATAATTATTAAGATAAATTATTAAGTTAAATTATCAAATTATAATGCTCTTTTAGGGAACTCGAGCAATAAATTTTTCAATTTCACAGCTTTTGCAGGGGTTGAGTACAAAATCTCGTGTTACAATATCCCGTTTACAAAATCCCAATTACAAAATCCCGTAATACAAAATTTGGATTTGAAAATCTCGTAGTTTTGCATAATTTAGAATCTATATTATGCAATACTACCGGATTTTTAATTCTGAATGGTACCAATAAATTCACAAAAATTATTAGAAAAAGGTCTGAAACTGATAATATCGATTATTTGAGAAGGATTGCGTACAATATGTCTTTATGTTGAAATTTAATCCTAAATAAAAACTTAAATCACTATAATTTTGTTATTTCATTACATGAATAGGTTTTCACGAGATTTTGAGTTTCGAGATTTTGAGTTTCGGGATTTTTAAATGCAGGATTTTATGTTTCGGGATTTTGGAATACGGGAATTTCGAATAATACTGGATTTTCTTAATTCGGGATTTTGTGATTCGGGATTTTGATAAGATCACCTTTTGAAGTTCCTATTGCTATAGTTTCCAACGCAGTCATCGGATCGAAACGATATTTATACGGTGAGATGATCTTACCGTAAAACAGATTTGGTGTTCCTTTGGCTTTAATGCTAGGATTGGATTGCCAACACCCAGGATATTCGTTGTTTGTAAACCAACACATAGTATCATACAATTTTCAAATGATGCAATCTTAAAATGAAATTAAGTGAGAAATGTTTAAATTTTCTAAATTTTATAAATTTCCTGGATGGCGACTTGAAAAATTTATCAATTTCTGTTACTTCCATGCATGGCCATTATTTTGAGATTCATGCAATTTTTTTGTTATATTGCTTTCATTTCTATTTCGACCAGGTTCTTCCGCATCAAAACTTCAGCTATTTATATTTTTCGAATTATTTCCAACTCTCCTAAATCGTTTCTGAGACCTGTTTTCTCAGTGGCAGTAATTTGTGTATTATTTTTTTTTATGAGTATATTAAACGATTTTCTCAAATGCATTTTCAAGCAATTAAAGATTTGCATGTATGCGTGTGTATTTCTCTGTGTTCTTTTACTTCTTTTAAACTTTCTAAAAATATTTTATACTCCTGGCTAGATGAGGTCCAGAATAACGCAAACCAGGTGGCATGCTATTCTAACAGCGCTTTTCAAAACTATTTGTTTTCATTTGTTTTAAACAATAACAATTTTTTAAATAATAGGAAAATACATTAATTTAATTAATAGTAAAATATAATAGTTTTGCCCATGATACAATGAAGATATTATGGTTTTTGACAAAAACTTTAAATCATTGATAAATTTCAACCTTTGTCCACCATGTCAAATTAAAATTTTTAAAATTCCGATTTGCACAAGAACGGCAACCCATCACCAAATTACCTCTATTTTCAGCACTCGAAAGTTCTGTTCACGAGAACTGACGACCGGATTATCCGATCATAATGAAATATACAGGACATGTTGGTATTAGCTAGGACCAGGTCCGATAGAAATGATTTTGAAATGCGGGCAACCCTGTGCCAGTGGTACCATCTTGCGAAATCACTGAGCAAAATCAATTCCGATTCAGCCATCAGATTTTAACAAAATTCACACAGTACTTAAATCTTATTCTATGTAACATTTGATGAAAATTTGGTTGAAAAATTAGAATAGGGCTGGAATTAAAAAATTAGAATAGGGCATCTTATTTTTGTCTCACTAAATTTGCAAATTTGCTCAGCAAAATAAAGCTTTTTCCCTTTAACTTCCGGTCCAGTATATAAATTGAAACGAAGTTCATGCAGTAAATGGACCTTAATATGATGTAAATGTCATAGGAATTTCGTACAAAAATCATGAAAAAGCTGCCAGCTATGACCATTTTTGTAATTTTGTGGAATTTCTTCCTGCATCCTGCAATGAAAATTAACAACAAATATTAACGCTATAAAAATTTCAATAGTTTTGAGGGTGGTAGCCCTAAAATTATTTTAACCCGTATACCTTCCAGCGCAGTGATTCAATCGAAACGAAATTTACTGGTTGGGTTTAACTTAACGTGAAGCAGATTTGGTATATATTTTGCTCTGCTGCTGACACAGGGTAACCAGCATTAGCCATTTTCGTAAATATTGCACCAACAGATACTTCAAATTATGTACTCATATGCAAAGCATTTGCGATAAAATTAAGAAACCAATTTTGAAATTTTCCGAGTATTGAACATTTTTCGGATGGCAGCCTCAAACAACGTTTAACCGCTGAAACTTTCGATGAAATCCTGCGATGCGAACAAAATTCAAAGGATAAGTTGATTTAAGTATGAGCTTGTTATGGTAAACTTATTGCTGCTTCGTTGGGAAAGTGTTGCCAGCACTGAACATTTTCATCATTTGTGTTATAGTTGAGTTTTGTTGCTTGGGATAAGGAATGGTTGATATGATTCTACAAAAAAGTGTATTGCGTATTTCCACATTTTTTTGTCACTCAAAGACAATTTCTTCGAAAATTAGTTTTCTAGCGGTTCTGATGCGCTAGACTTGTTTTTGATTTATCATTATGCAGGAATGACCCTAAAGGCTGGTGGTCTGGTTAAATTGTTACTGTATGTTCACAAATAGATTTGTTACACACATATACTAAGGAATTCTCCAGAAAAATTTAACGCTTTTACTTTAGCTCTTATATCTAAGAGCTCCTTTTATATTTGGGTGTGGTTAGTTTCACCAGCAGTCATAATTTTGGAAGCAAAAATCATCGGTTTGTCATATTGCTGTAAACGACGCCCAACACTATTCTTGAAAGCACCTGATTATAAATTAATGTCTAATTTTGAATTAAGCCAGTGTCTCACTGCGCGCTTGCTCATAGTATCTTTAATTTGATTTAGAGTTTCTATAAGGGACAGAGTCCGACTAATGCCATAGTTTTCTTTAAAAATTAACATTTTAGGGAATTCATAGTGTGCTCATGCAATATATCATCTATATATAAATGTTCCCTGCAAGTTTTCGGAATACTTCATATTAAATTAATGGATTTTTGAGGACATTAAAATGTTAGACCCTTGTGGTGTGGTAAATATTGGAGAAGCATTTATTGTTTTAAATTAGTATTGACTTCAACTTGACTTCCTTCTTTTAAATCTAGTACTGAAAGTAACTGCATCTACTCATCGTCAACATAAAAGCTTCGGTATTTGGTAACTGGACGTGCCCGTGTTGTATTTATTAGTTTAATTCAGTGGAGTTTTATCAGAACCGGCTCCACTTTTTTTATATAACATTATTAAATTTTTCCGAAAAATTTTTCTATACCTAAAAATAAGAACGCTAAAGAACGCTTAAGCCTAATAAGAACGCGAACTATCATTTCTTTAATTTTCAATTCTATACATGTATTTACTCGTAATGTACTCATAACTGCTCCAGTGTCATCTCCAAAAAATACAGGAAAATTTTCGTCACAGGCAATGGGTTAAAGATATCTTAATTTCAATTTGACGTGGACCTACTCCTTACAAAAACACAGGGATAGAGTTGAAACTTGAATTGAAGCCGTTTAGTCACATGTCATCAAGTTTCCTGAAAATTTGAGGAAAAAATTTATAAATTTAATCTTTTCTCCAACCTGCCAATTGAAAGTTTTAGAAATTCTGTGCGCCAAAAGAACAGTAACCTTTCGGCAAATCACCAAATGTTTGATCACTTTAAACTTCTTTTCACGAGAAATTACAATCGGATTATCGGCAATATACGAATTTTACTGGGTAATGCTTTTTAAAGGAGTTATTTGGAAATGTGGGAAAATCTGTCCTTAAAAATCACTAAAAAAATAAATCTTTTATGTCCTATAAATTCCGAGGTAGATATTAAATTTTGACATATTTTAGACGGAAATTTACAATAAGAAAAAACACGTTTGATAGGCCTTTTGATGAAAAATTAGGATAGAGTTGCCAGTTTTGGTAATTTCTGTCATTTTTTACTACAAGATGGTGCCATAAAACTAATAAATGATAATGTGATGGCAATAATTCAAAAATGTTTGAATTATTTTTAATTCAAACATTATTTTTACCCCTATTACTAACTCAATTCCCGGATCTTTAGGTACAGACTGGGCTGTCGTCAAAGTAAATTTAGTGTACTTTTGGCGGTTGTCTCCGCAAACGGCTGCCATTTCAAAGTATTTTGTTATTTTTGCAGCTACAGATGTTAGTATTATATTTTCTTATGATCAACAGTTGCAATGAATATAAGTGTAAATAAACAAACCTTGCAAGTGGTAACTCTGAAAATCTTTCTATCCTATGTAATCCTATGCAGTAATTGCATCAAAGTGATAGGGTTGGTCGTCAGCAAGCAATTCAAATGTATTCAGCTCCTCTACTCTTCTTCGAAAATCACCCTTTTTGGCAGTTTTTATGCACCAGAGGTTTTTTTTTTCGTTTATTGTTAATTGACTTTAATTTAGCAGATATTTGTACTTGAGAACATAATATCAGTACGTATTTAGAACATATGGCAGGAAGAAACTGTGAGAATAAATAGCAAAATGTAAGCGGTTCCTTACACGATGCTGTTTAGCTTTGTGAAATATACACTCAGTCACAAAAGTCTACATACACTCGAAAAGTTTTCATATTATATATTACTTAAAAAAAATAACTATTTTAAATTAAGTTTATTTTGATGATTTTTACTTGTAGATACATATTGTAAAAGAAAATTTTAAAATTGTTAAGTATGTAAACTACATACAGCAGATAAAATAATAAAAAAATGATAAAATGTACTATGTGTTAATAGATAATTTTAAATTTAATATCGAATTGGGGCACCATTCGCCACTATAGCTTCCAATCACCTAGGCATCGAAAGGACTAGGTTTTCTGTTCTATCTGGACTAGTTTCACTCCAAGCCTTCAATAACGCATTTTATAACTTTTCCTTGTTAATCACGTTATATTTTCGAATTATTTTTTCAAGTTCATCCCAAAGATGTTCAATTGGATAGAGATCAGGCGATTCTGGTGGCAAATGCAATTGTTTTAGGACCTTGTAAAAGGTGCACTACCGAACGACCAAAGCAGTGTGCTTTGATAATCCAGGTTGGTCCGAGTCTTAAGCGCTCAACAGATGGTCTCAGGTTAGCTCGCAGTATGTGGAGGTATTGGTGACGGTCCATGTAGACTTCAATGACATGAATATTTCCTGTACCAGCTGCTGCCATCCCACCGCAAACTATTACGCTACCTACTCCATGTTTAACAGTTGGGATAAGATTTTCTTTCTGCATCTCTGTATTTACTTTTCGGCAAACTTTTCCACGACCATCACATCCAAACATGTTGAAGCGACTTTCGTCCGCAAAAAAAACACCGTTTTCCGAAAATTGTGGTCTTTATCTTAGTATTTTTTCGTGAGCTCCAACCGTTTTATTCGGTTCGTCACCGAAATAATTGGTTTCTTTCTTGGTACGTGTCCGTGAAATCCTACAAATATTTTCCCAATTCATTTTCAATACATTTGCTTATATTTGGTGCACTTATTTTCGGATTTTCCTTAACTTTTCGTAGTACTGTTCCGACATCATGGTCATTCAAGATATTAGGATGACCAGATCGAGCTTTAGTTTTCAAACTACCAGTTTGATTAAAGTTTTTTATTATTGTTTGTACAGTAGCCAGGCTGTTTCTTCACTATTTTTGCTATTTCGCCCAGCAATTGCTTTCATTTTATCACTAAATTTCGTATTTCGAACGAAACCTCTTTTCGAGCAGACATTTCACCGATTTTGGTATTTAAATATTGTAACCGCAAACTGAAACAATAGCAATAACTAACCGCACAATCGGAATAATGATGCTAGAGACCCGATATTCCTTGAAATGTACTTGCTGTATGTAGACTTTAGTGGCATAAATTTCAAGGTTATTTTTATTTTCGTAGTTTTAATAATATTGATTATTTTCCGGTGTATGTAGACTTTAGTGGTTGAGTGTATGCAAATGAATCGAAATTGAGGTGACGAGTATATCATTTCTACTTAGTTAGATGATGACAAGCAATCAGCCTATTCATCTAAGAATTTTCGGTCATCAATTCAAAGATTAAATGCCATTGACAAAGTCATTTGCATGTGATTTGCACGTATCGTTCGTGAAAAATTAATACAGGTACATACTCGTATATATGTGTTTTACTTATACAAGTTGTAATCTCCTGTGCGAGACTTAGCGCATAGAATCTTTTCGAAAATTCACAAAACGTTAAGCTGACAAATTGAAGTATTAACTTTCTTGAACGAACACGACTCGATTGCCTTCCGTTTTACCATCGCGAGTTTTAAAATGGTGCAATATTTTTCATGGGGCGATAAACGTGCCGGTAAATAGCTTCGCTTAATCATCGATTAAAGCTTCAAAACGTTACCGAACGATTTGGTCGTGCAAGTGGAGAAAATTTAATTCAAACACAGGTAGATGCCGACAAGGATTTCATTATTTAAGGATATAAGATTGTTAGCCTGCCCGTGAAAGTTGGATGCGCGCAAACGACTTGAGATACATAAACTGTACTAAGAGACTACCGCCCGCTGAGTTTCTGCCTACATACAAGAGCCAGCAGAATATAAACAGTCCGCGAATATCATAGAGGAAAAGGAGCAGGTTCGTGAGAAAATGGTTATCTTAGGAAATTTAATATCCAATTTGACGAGAATGTAAAACACCTACATAAATATTTCGTATTTAATTTAGTACACATGACACGAAGGGTATCCTATCATATACTCTCAAATATTTTTTGTCATTAACTTGAAATTGCTCGGTACCTATTTATTTGAAACTTTACTGTGACACGTTAAATCTGCATGAAAATAGTAAAATTTTCGACAAAATTCTGAATGCCCGAACAAATATAACTACATTTCGGAAATATTAGCTAATTTCGAAGCATTTTTATAAATCAATTTGATACTGAAATTTGGAAACTGAGTGGTTTGGCCGTGTTAATCTTAATGTGAGCAATAGCAGCCTTAGTAACGGAGTGAGTGGTGTGAAAAAGTACTTGAGTATATGCAATGTATTTTATCAAAAATTTGCTAAATATTCTAATTTTCCCATGATTTCGTTATTTTTATAGGTGAAACTCCTGGGAACAGTTTAAATCTCCAATCAACCGATTCTAGACAGCACAAGTATACGATGTCTGTTGCGCGCTTTATTGCGTAAGTCGACCCAAACGCAATCAATTCAATATCATCAGGAGAATTTGACGCACTGAATATAACTAACTGGATGTAGACTATATTCAATATTTAACACGAACGGAAAGGTGCAGAAATCAAAGTGATGCACAGTTTTTCGTCTAGAAAAAGCTAGATGAAAAATAGTAATTATCAAATTTCTTGGGATTCCTAATCTTGGAATTTGAGAAACTTTTTGGTAGCAATTTGGATTCCTAATAAGATAATGAAGAAGGTATGTATGTATGTATGTATGTAAGGATGAGGTAAGTAAATTACGTATTAAATGCAATTTTGTTCTATGAGTCTTGTTTGAACACTCCAACAGAGCACTTCACCTCACAGTTAGGTGGACATTTCACAGTTAGCTAGTGAGTGAGATTCGAAGCATTTAATTCCGTTTGAGTTAATCATAAATTGCATATTTCAGTAAAGTATTTGATCAATATTTTTTCCAGCGTGATTTTGAAAAGTGATGGTAAAAAGGTCAAAAAGGCCGCGTTTCATCAATCTGTCGATGCGTTGATACTCTTCATCGAAATTAAATCTTTCAACAACTAATTAATATCAATTGGCATCAAACCAACGGCTGATTTAAGAAAACTATGAAAAGCTTCGTAATTATCGTACAGCTAAAAAAAAAACTCTAGCGCACCTGAACCGCTAGAATTACTAATGTTCGATGAGCAGTGGAAGAATCGTGCAGATTTTGAGTGCATATTCTACCACACGTGCTCCAACCTGTTTCGAGTGCAAAATCACTTTGGTCTTAAAAACTAAAAGCATTAAAACTCATAGGGTGGAAAGGATTTCAGGAATTTCAAGATTTAGCAAAACCAAACACTGCGAAACTTTGAAAGCAGCATAACATAATATAAACAAAGTAAATGCTTAGTGCTTGCAACACTTTACCAGCACTGCAGTTAAAAGTCTCCTACAATTGCCTCATGTCAAAATCAAATAGCTCTATTGATTTTGATTTTATCCGATGATTTTGTCAAAAGTTATAAGGATAGAAAGATGTTTAGGGTAAAAAAACGACAGATGTTTGGAACCAAAAAATTTCTAGAAATTAGAAAATTTAAACAATTGGTAACTTATTTTAATTGTAAATGTTCGTGATTTGAATACTTAATGTAAGCATTTATTGATACGAAAAAAGCAAAAAATACCTCGCGTTGGCAACCCTTTGCTGGCATCAAAGCCAAAAATATACTACACCTGCTTCACATTGAAATCAATACAAAGAAATTTAGGGCTACCAGTCGCAAAAGTTTCCAAAATCTAGAAAACTTAATATATGTTGTTTACTGTCACTACCAAATCATAACCGTTTGAAAATTTTGCGATAAAGCCGCATAGTAAAGATGTTGCAAATAAATACATAACCAGCAATAGCTGCAACCCATAATGGTTTTTTTCAGCAGATTCCTTCTGAATAATGCCAATAATAAGTTGCATTTATCATATGAAATTCGTTTTGATTTCATGATTGCACTGGAAGTTATACGGCATAAAACGTTATTTTCCTGAGCAAATTTTCCAAACCCAAGACACTAAAATTACCATAGCTGGTATCACCAACCGAATTTTTCAGCTAAATCTCTACCAAACACGGCTTAAAGTAAGGTTCAACTACTTTGTCAAAATCATGCAAATCTGGTGACTGAATCAGAATTCATAGGGCAAAAAGCAGTTTATTTTCTTAGCAATTTTTCAAGATGGCACCACTAGCACAGAGCTGCCCGCATTTCCAAATCGCTTTTATCAGACTTGGTCCTATTAAATACCAATACATGTATCTGATAATTAGGTCGTGAGCTCTCGTGAACATACGTTTTTGATGCTTAAAATATAGGTAAATTGAAGGAGGGTAACCGTCCGATAACTTGTCCGATGTGAAATTTCAAAAGTTTTCCTTTGGTTGTATGGACAAAGCATAAGATTTCTATATGAGTTGAATTTCACTACAAAAGCTGAAAAATTTTTAGGAGAGACAATGGCTTGAAGGTTTTCACTGTCAATGCCTGCTGTAGCTGCAGGGTTGCCAGTACGCTCATAAAAAACTAGTCGACTCTACAACTTAGTAACAGCAATATGTTCTGTAAGTTTCATAATGATCTAAACATCAAGTCAAAAGTTATCGCAATTCAAAAATTTGCCCAATTTTATTTTAGGCGCCTAGCGCACACATAGGGTTAAACATTTCAAAAAAACTATCATACTCACATTTAAAACACGTTCAAAATTCATTCCATAAACTTTATTTTTGCGAAAGTTTTTTGTTGACAGAAAAATAGGTATATTTAAAATATCTCTAAAACGGCCACCGGCGCCAAAGGGTTAAATATTAATAAATTTTTGTAAGACCTAGCACTATTTTGCACATACACCAATGTATCCTGAAAATTTCAGTTCAATCAGATGGCGCGTTCTTGAGATGTTTTCACTGAATTTTTTTGATGATATATACTATATATATATATATATATATATATATATATATATATATATATATATATATATATATATATATATATATATATATATATATATATATATATATATATATATATATATATATATATATAAAGAATGAATAAAGAATAAAAAGAAAAGATTAAGAGTGCTAAAGCGCATTTGTACTAGTATTGATCATTTTCTTTTTTCTTTTAGCACTTATATTTGTAGTTATTCCTGCATTATTTTCCCTCAGAATTCCATTCAACTTCTTCCTTTAATTTTTGATGATGTGTGTTAAAATAAAAATAAGTAAACAGAAATATGTAATCCATATTTTTTTCAACTAGCTTTTTCGACACGAATCAGTGTTCGATGGAGTGAAAAAGTAATTTCGTTAGCATTGAAACATATAAAACCCATTTCCTCTGCTTTGCTTTGAAAATAAATCTTTCTAGCAGTTTCTATGTGCTAGAGTTTTCTTTTATCCAAGCGTCGAAGAGATATACATATATTAATATCCTGATTTTAAAATGTTCTTTGTAACAAACTTTTAAGCATTTTAGTTTCGGTATAAAATATCGTTAGAGAAAAATCAAATTTACTATCGCTTCACTTCGGCAGCAGCATAACAAAGACATATACATACCTACTTATTTTTTCATTCCACCGCAGCTTAAACCGCAAAATAGTTCAATACTGTCCAAGTTTGCTAGTCGTTTTTCGTTCTGATTCGTTGCCAGTCAATAATTCAGAGAGTTTTCTACAGATACTACATTCTTCTACTTAGTTGCATTTTTCAATTCATGGGAAAGTTTTTCTCGTCTTCATGTACAATGCGGTTGGCATTAGACTTACATAGTTGTACATATGATGCAGTTTTGTTGCTACATACATAAGTATGTATATCCTGTTTAACGACTCGTTGAAAACGAAGTGCACATTATGATCACAATGCGAAACAGTAATTACGATTCTCCATTGAGTAGAAACTCGTGGAGTTTTTGCAGAGAGTGAATTGGAATTCAAGACACTCTATTGCGATCTTATCCTTCAGATATGGCAGTAGAAAAACAAAGATGAAGTTTTTTTTCAAGGAGAAGCAAGCTTACTTTTTTAGACATTACTTGTAACGAATGGTCAAAGTAGAGCTCAAATTCATTACTAAAGTTGAAATAGTATAATTTCTAATGAGTTGTTAGGTCAAAAACAGGGATAACTACAAAAACCGCAAAATTCGATTTGAATCATCGTCACAGATTCGATTTAGAACTAGTCATCAGGTATTCTTACTTTCGCTAAAGAATTTACATTTCCACACAACCACTCTTGTTTCCACATGTCTCTCAACATATTTGGATTGTGAGTCATTTAAGCGTAAAAAGATTTGAAAGCTATAAGTACAAAAAACAATTTCAAAGTCGTTTAATGTCTATGTTTTCATTTTTATCATATGTATCTAACCTTTGAAATGTTCTCCTCTCATCATCTAAGCTTTTCTAATTTCATCACAATATATTGGAATCCCAAACAAACTCAGAAACGTTCGTTAAAGGTAGAATCGTTGACTTATGTCTAAATATTAAATATATTCAATTTTTAAAATCGTTATTGACGGATCAATTTGAGCACATATTTCTACATAAAAAGTAACCAAACTAATATTTTTTAGCCACAACTTTTTTTCAAAAATACCATACATATTAAATTTTATTTATATTGTGCAAATATAACTTTTCTTTTAGGTTTTTTTTTTAACTCTAATTAATTCTTTAAGGTTTTTTTTTAGAAGAATATGAAAAAAGTGTCCCTTGCGGATTTAAACTCCAATTTTTCAAACGTTTCTACAATATTTTCAAAAGTTGCGACAAAAGTAGGTCATAATGCATATATTTTAGTATTCTCTGGTTACAAAATTTTTTTTTTCGCTTAGAACTAATGGAACATAGTTATACCCAAAAAAAAAAATGATTATCTTAGTAAATATAAACTTTGGTTTGAAAACTATTTATGTTTTTCTTTAAATAAAAATTATGCTAAATAAAGCCCCAATGCTGTCCATTAATTAAACGTTCTTGCGGTAGTAGTATTTAACGTTGCATCTTATTTATTTATTTATTTATTTATTAGCCCCTTGCGCTACAGATACAATTCCGATTACAGCGTCAAGAAAGCAAAAATAAAAGAATGAAACATAAAAAAAGGAAGAGAAATAACAAAAATAATTGAATAGTTTGAAAACTAAAATTAGGACTAAGGTAAATAGCAATTCAAGGTAACATTTTCAATACTTGCTTGAATTGTGAAAGGGATTGCGGGAGAGGACCAAGCTTAAGGGCATTATGTGTTCTGGGTAGACGCAGCAAAGGTGAATGGAAATAGAATTCCGTACGAGCAAATGGAACAGAGAAAACCTCAGACGAACGACTTGGACGACTAGATTCACGTCTGGTTATCTGGGAACCAAGATCTGACAAAAAAGTGCCTTCGCAAAGTTTAAAGAGAAAACAATCATCGAGGAACAATCTCCGAGACTGCAACGAGGACATACGAAGGAGGGAAAGACGAGAGGAGTAGGGACAATAGGGGATATTAAATTTAAAAAGCAGCGAGCGAGTGAACCTACGCTGAACAGATTTAATGGCGTCAGATAAATACTGAAAGCACGGAGACCAGCTTTGGCACGCGCATTCTAGAATACTGCGAACTAAGGAGACAAATAAATGAATACAGGAGGAAATGTTGGTAAACATTTACGAAGAACGCATGTCATATTCATGACATGAACATTGAATCTTGACTTTGAGTCAAACACCACACCCAGGTCTCTAAAATGCTGGACAGCTGACAGGCAAATGCCAGACAAAGAATAAGAGAAAACATTTGGAGTATTTTTATATGCAAAAGACATCTGATGGCACTTCAAAATGTTCAGTGACAAGAAGTAGTCTCGACACCAGAGACTAAGAGCAAACAAGTCAGCTTGCAATTGATGAAAATCATTCGCAGACTTGATTGCTCTGTATAATTTTAAGTCATTTGCATATAAAAGACAGGGATAATTGATAACAGAAGGAAGGTCACTCACAAACAAGATTATAAGTAAGGGACCGAGAATAGAACCTTGAGGAACTCCGGATGTGGGAAATATTGGAAAGAAAACGGAACCATGAAAAGTATCTCTGCAAGGACGACTATGAAGATAAGAGGAAAACCAGGAGAGGAGGGGACCAAAAACACCGAAACCATTAAGTTTAAGGAGCAGCAGGCTATGGTTCACAGAATCAAAAGCCTTTAAAAAGTCTGTGCAAATTACATCAACTTGACGTGGGAGGAGGGATATAGGACGATAATTGGAAACAACGGAAGGATCACCACATTTGAAGATTGGAAAATATTGACGGATTTCCATAAAGAAGGGAATACACCAGATGTAATGCTAATGTTGAAAAGGATAGCTAAAGGAACACAGAAAGAGGATAAGAGGGATTTAACAAGGATATCATGAATACCATCAGGACCGGAACTGGCATTAGAATTTAAGGTGTGCAAAAAGATTTCAACTTCCAAAGGATTGGTGTTAAACATAGATAATTCAGGAGAAGTACGGGAGACAGTGGAAGCTACTGAGGTATTCAGTGTGTTTTTTTAAAGGAGGAGGAAAAAAGGCAGAAAACAAATCACAAATAGCCTGAGGAGTGGGCGCAGTAACATCATTAAGAGACATGGAATCAGGAACTGGGCAGTTTGATTTGAGGGAACGGATGTAAGACCAAAAGGATTAGGATTGAATAGAATAGATTGAAGCCTCGATGTTCGAAAAAAGATCACGCATAGCCTGCTTGAGCATTTTTTCAGCGTCAGAACGCAAACTACGGAATTCCTGAACGTCAGTGGGTGAACCCGTCTTCTTCAGCTTTTCACGAGCTTTTTCCTTAGCTTTAAGTGCAACAGAGACTTTCAATGTGAATTAAAGGACATCGTTAGGTTTGAGAGGACGTTTAATGGGAGTAAAACAAAAGATAAGATTAGAAAAGAGAGAGTAGAACTTGGACAATGCACAACAACATCCAATCCTTTGAAAAATGAAAACCAGTTGATAAGATTGTTTTCAGAGGACATTTTTTGAAAGTCAGCTTTCAAGAAATTATAACGCTGAAAAGAAGGACATCTATTCCTTACCTGGAAGTTAAGGTCAACATCAAGCAGGGTGATGAGGATCAGGAGGGTGATGAGGATCAGGTTGCACATATGCAAAAGGAGCAAGAGAGAGAGTAAGGGAAACTAAGTGAACGCTAGTAAGGAATAGATCGAGGATTCTGTTATTAGTGTTACGAAGGTGGTTAATTTGAGAACAAGAACAAAGTGAAAGGAAGGAAGAAGTCGCAACAGAGAGGTGGTTATAGGATATTAAACTGAAGTTATTGGTATCCTACTTCACAGTGGGCATGTTAAAGTCGCCTAAAAACCTAATTTTGGAGTTGAAGGAAACCGAGGGAGGATGAAACTTGAAAGCTCAGCGTAAAAACGTTCATATGCAGTGACAGACAAATTACAAGGGTTGTAAACACAACAGAGCAGTAGATCGGAAGATAGGGAAAGGATATCACGTACAACAGTACACTCAACAGGAGGAGAAGGAACAAATTCGGCACAGAGTGTTCCACAAAGAGTGTTATGGATAGCAATTAAAACGCCTCCACCATCGGTTTCGCAAGATGCAACCCGATCACGATCTCTCCGGAAAACGGTATGACTTGGAAGGAACTGTCTGTTCAGAATATTTTCATTAAGCCATGTTTCTGTGACACAGATGATGTGATGAGAATCTAAAGTAGACGCAAGTAAAACTTCTTTAAGTTTAGTCCTCAAACCGCGGACATTCTGGTAAAAAATACAAAGTGAAGTAGGTCTACTTGTTAGGCACGTAAAATTTGTTTGGCGTTTTTCAGAAAAATTTTTCGTTGGCGTTGTTGAAACTCTTTAACGAGGATCCCAGCTGACCAAAACTCTGGCGCGAGTACAATGTCCAAGCCAGCAAATACGACAATTTTGAAGGAGGCAATAGCTCTGTCTGGTAAGTTGTCAGGCGTGAGTGTGACACAAGATAAAATGCTAGGTGAAAAGCCAAGCCTAGATGTGATGAAATTCATAATATCCTCTGCGGAAACTCTGTAACTTACCCGACTTATGAAAATTTGAAGAGGAGGCAAGGCTACAGATATTGGCGGAGCATCGCACAGTGTTACAACCTGGCTATCAGGAACAGTCACAGGGCCCGACTTATCAGTCGAACACACCTGAACTCCTGTTGAGACCCCAACGATTCCTTAAAATTCATGAAATCTCCCTACTCTCCCTACTCAGAGCTAAAATTGAAATGGTTATAAATAATTGGCAAACTAATTGTTAATGGTGGATTGACAAAGACATGCAAAATTGAATATTTTTGGATTAAGAGACTTCAGGCAATTTTTTACATCAGAAATCTCTCCTCGTATGACCGAAATGTTATCTGGCTCGAGACAAATAGGTATAAATTAAGTTCATTTTTTTTGAGAAAAAGTAGACGATTGCATTGCAAATATATGACGCGTTTTAAAAATTCGAACAGTAGGTCAAGGATTAAGCATCATCGTTATCGTAGCTTCCCAAAGGGAAAAGCAATGCATCGGCATGTATTCGTTAAATTTTTCGAGTAAACCATAGAACCATTACCGATCCGTATTCTGTTAATTTATTTTTAATATTGCATGTCCTAGGCTGGTAAGGCATAGACAAGGGAAAGTGTGAGTTTTCAGCTTTATAGCTTTATGAAAAGAACTAATTGGGAAGCCCGACATCCATAGGCGTGCCGTGGTCTAAAATCTGGCTGGAGCCAGGGACCGAAAGGCTCAAAACAAGCGATACTTTTGTCTTCCGTAAGGTACACGTACTGTTCATACAACTTATATAATTTACTAATACATTATATGTTTATTAATTTATTCTTTGTTATTTGCTAATGCATAATGCATTATCAAATAAACTTCGTGTCTGTGAATACGTATGAGCTACTACCATATACATATAATGTGAATTGTAAGAATGAATTACACATGAATTATCCATTAGCACTAAGAACTGAACGCTTGTAGGAATTATACCAGAATAGAATGGAAGGAATTAGAAATATAAACTATTTTTTCGTTAAAAAGCTAAATATATTTCAATTTATACTTGAAGAAGAGAATAGTTTACTTTCAAAATGTCTTTGAAGAAATTGGAATATATTAAGCTTACAAGGAAGAAATTGATCTTTTGTTTCAAATTTTTGTTACCTAGAAAACCTAGGAAAAGCATAAATAATTTGCCAAGACGAAGAGTGCTGTAACTTACTCTTTCGAGCCATTTGGTTTGCAAGGATATCTTTGCGGCCCTAGCTGCTTGTCCGAGGCTAGATGGAATATCAAAACTTTTCAGACTTGTGCTTTTTGCTGTTTTCCGCTTTCGTGATCCTCTGGAAAATGTGAGATCCAGACAGCGCTTCTCTGCGAATGATTCAATTTTTTCCCAAATTACATAAGAGTTTTCTCGCTCACTTAGGAGTGTTTTAACTGTTCCATTCACAAGATCCATCCCATCCCAAAGAGTTGCATTTTTAGTTTGAAAATATGTGCTTAACATGTTCGTTATAAAAAGAACATAGTGAAAGAAGAAAAAATTTGAACATAGTGAAAGATGAAAGATCGCCAATGCAGAAACTGAGTCGTATTTTCCTTCATTCATTTCTTTTTCTAAAGCCTCTTTTATAGTTCCATAACTATCGATCACATATTTGCAATTGTGAAATCTCATTGACTAACGAGTCGAGCTTAAACTTATCATTTCACGCGTTGTGTTTAGACCAACTACCTCTTCAAGCTGCTTCAACTATTGATATTGTGATGGCTTTGAAAGGTGTATGTAAAGGGATTCGATGACATTGAAAAAGGATGCATACGTTTCGATTGTGAAAAATGTGTGCATCACCACAAGGATAAATTTATGAGCTTGACAGTGTACAAATGTGGCTGCAGGGTGTTTTATCTTAATTTAGGTTTGTAAACCACCTTTTTGACTTGATATGACACTAGCACCATCATAAGACTGTCCAACAACTAAGTCCGTAACTGTCTAATAGGCTCAAAGCTATACCGACTAAATACGAGGCATTTCTAGCTCCTGAAACGTCTAGCAAATCTGACAAACACGGAGAGTTGTTCCTTTTTGTTGACCCTTGCTTCGTCTGCCATAATAGATATCAGTCCGCACTCTTTTATTTCAGCTGTCATGTCCTCGCGAACGATTTCAGCAATTGTTTTTACTAACTCATTTTCTGTTTTGCCACTACAGTAGTTCGCAACCTTGTTTTTAAAATGTTTTTCAAAAATTAAATCATGCTTCGAGAATAATTCACAAAATTCCAAAAAAAAAATCACGGTTATCACTGGGACCATTTTCATCATGTCCTCTGAAAGCAAGTCCTTGGCGGCTGAGACACTTCGTAAGGTCGATAGCCTTTTCCAAATAATTTCGGTTCATCTTGACAATATTCCAAGACTGTTCAACCACCATATCACTTACTGTCTTCCAAGCACTATTAGAGTTTTATTATTGTAGAGTTTTGATTATTGTATGCAAAATGTCCTTGAAGACATTGTGGTTCAATTTTACTATCCGGATAATTTATCCGGATTGCGAAGTTTTGTTGAGCTGAAATTTTGGTGTATTTTTGGCGACAATGCAAATTCTATGGAAAATTTCGCATTGTGATAACTGCACACCGAGTCATCAGATCATCACAAAATTCACAAGACGCATCAATGGGCATAAAAAATAAGTTTCTGTCGTTTTGAAATGTCTGG
The DNA here is from genome assembly GCA_947369275.1 of Nemotelus nigrinus. Lineage (NCBI taxonomy): Eukaryota > Metazoa > Arthropoda > Insecta > Diptera > Stratiomyidae > Nemotelus > Nemotelus nigrinus. Next base: position 180,355,793 of record OX376372.1, read on the forward strand.
ACAACCGTGTAGCTACCATAAGTACGTAAACACAAATCTTTCACACCATTGACTCTCTGGTATTTTTATCGGTATTTAGAATAAAATGCAAATGATTGATGAGTTTGATACTATATTTATATAGTCAAATCTAAACTTCTGAAATTCCCAATCGCACAAAAATCGTAATCCTTCACCGAATTATTTATATTTTTAGCACCTGGAACTTGCGTTTACGGTATCTCGCGATGCCAGCATAAACTTTTTTGTCCTGGAAATCGGTTCTATTAAATTTTCAAAAAATAATGATTGAAATAAACCGAAAATATTTCAATTTCAAAAAATTTTACACATTTGCGGAAGTTAACTCCAAACACCCTTTTTTTCGTATAACTTCCAAAGCTTTCAATGGATCAAAAGTTATAGGGTAAGTTATTTGAACGGGATGCAAATTCGGTATAGTCTTTGTTGTGGTGGTGTCAAAAGGTTTGCAGCAGCAATATTGGACTTTCCGAGCTATTCAGTATGCACTTTTTACAACATGCTCTCAAATATGGAATGGGACTGTGTTTGTTTTCATTAATGTTAGGTATGAATGTGCTAATTGTACATGATCCCATCAAGAAAGAGTAAGCGCAGCAAAAACTGCTCACAATAAACAACATTGTCTTGAATAGATAGCATAAAAGTAGCAGGGATGCCATTTTTATTCTCTAAATGACTTTGAAAATTGTATTCTACGTTAGCCTACCAATTGAATACTCAGACTATGTTTTGTGAAAAACATAATTGCATAAAACACTAGTTTATAAAAGTATTCTTATCTAAATACCTGTATATTTCCTTGTAGAAATGAACAGATAATCTTAATTAAAAAAAGATATTTGGCGAAGCGCTTTTCGTCTTTTTCTTAACGTATAACTTGTCGAAATTAAATATTTTCTCGAGATAAGTCCCATAACATCGTAATTAATACAGCAAATAACACAGTTTCTATGTTATAAGTAGTGTGTATGCTTTGGTATAGGCTTACATTACTGCACTGTACAGCTCTTGCTGTAACAACAAAAACCAAAGAGGCGAAAACTTAAGTGTCTGCTATTAGAAATATTTATTTTTCTGGGAGGGGCCAACCTAGGGTCTGGGGGGGTCCCGGCCCCCCTGGCCCCCCCTACGGCGCGCCTATGTCGACATCGTATTCTTGCATTCCCGTCATCTAGGAGGATTACGAATTGAAGCTTTGGCTGGCGGCAGAGCGTACCTCTGCATGACTTGGAATGTGTGAAATGGCATGCAGAGTGATTGTGACGCTCGTTGGGAATTCTAATAGCGTACTCTTGCAGCTACCTGGGGGAATTGGTGGTCTTGTTCTTAACATTTTACTTACCTGTGATTATTTGAAATGCTCCAAAATTTTCATTTCTCCGTTTTATATAGCACACTATCTATAACCGATATATGCTCAAAAGCTCTTCTCCCTTTATTTTTGCGGTTGATATTCATTGGCCAGTCATGGACTTTTGGAAAATCCCTTGCAAGCAGATTGCATTTGCATTGCTAAGAATGTGTGCTTCATGAATTCTGCCAGAATGCATTACGATTCCCGTTAGGTTCAGTTTAAAACGACGTCATTTACCAATTGAAATGTAATGAATGCCCATCACTGAATAGAACGCTTTATTTACATCTGATTATGTTTTTGAGATACATGTTTGTTAATTTGTAGTTTTTAAAGACTTTCTATCATTGTATATTAACCAATTTCAATTGCATCGTAAGTAGCGTAGGAGATTCATCCAAGTTCACAATTATAGTGGCATCTTTATATCAGCATAAGTTTTAAATATTTATAAAATTCAAATCGGTAAAACTTGCGTTTAGGAGACCTACCTCCTATCGCCTTCAGACTAAGTGCATTCAACGCGTTTTTGAACGAGGAACAATTTTTCTTTTCAGCAAAATCGGCGCTTTCGCCAGGGAATAAAGGTATTCAAAGTTAAAGTTGTTAGAAACGCATGTAAACAAAAGGTCTTATCGTCGAGATTTCTTACTTAGGTGCATCAAGATTCCTCACTTTGGACGCGGGAAACTATCAATGCTTTAACTGCTGCCAGACAAGCCAATCCGTGAGTTCTAACAAGGAGTTTATCTGCTCAAATGGGCATCAGCCTCAGAACAGAAATATGCGTATACGTATACGAAATTAAGTGAAGCAATTTTGGTACAAAGGTAAAATCTATACTTAGAACATAGCGAGAGAATTACTACGTCAGATATTCCCTTTGGTGTCTCCGATACCTAAGATCGACGAGCTTTTGCCAACCTAAAGGCGGCTTTAGATATGCCGTGTTTGTCAAACACCTTCTATTCGCCAAATACCGAACACCTAGTCAAGTCATTTGGCTTGGTGATTGCGAAATGACAAGCACATTGAATTAGACATTCGGGCATTGCCGAATGTTTGCCAAAACTGGAACATGTACGAGCTGCTCGTCGTTGTTTTTCACTCCCGCCATTTTATTGTAAAAAATAACGAAATACTTGCTGCATCTCTGAGTAAATAATTAAATAAATTTATGTAATTTAATATGGATTAGACAAACGCAGAAAAAGTAGCTGCATATGCAGTGTTAGCTTGTGCTGGGCTAACTTTGCAAAATGCAAAGAAAAGAAGAAAAAGAAGGTGGTGGATGACGAGCGTTAACAAAATTAGAACAGTGTAAGTATCCAGCATTTCAAAAAGGTGCCTACTAATTAATACAGGCTCATTATTTGTGAAAATTAATGAAAACTATGTACCGTATATTATGTAAAATATACTTTTTTGAAGGTACAATGCAACAAACTTACTTGTGGACTTATTGAGAGAACCAAGTGCACAGTTCGAAAATTTTTGCAGTATGTCTTCCGCAGACTTCAATCACCTTCCTCAAAAAGTTGAAGCAATGATTGCTAAAGAAGATACAAAGTTTGCCTTTGATCTCGTTTTATTTTTTTATTTGTCATTGACTTTTCTTTCGATATAATTTCTCCCTGTCTTCTATTTGCATATGACTGAAAATAATACAGAGTCATCAAATGTGCGGACGAGTGTTACCAGTTGAAAGTAAATTTATTCGCCCTTCACAACAGCTGCCTGGAGAACTTCTTGCCACTAAAAACGTTGAAGTGTCACCAGATGTAAATATCATTAAAAAATGTATATATTTTCCTATTCTATGTTTGGTATTTCTCTATCTGTTTTCTAGTATTTGAAAGATCTTGGTGTGTTGTTTGATTTTAGATAGAAATTTAATTTTCATGTCTTAAGTATTACGACCAAAGCTTCAAAGGTTTTTAGCTTTGTTTTGCTAATATTTCCACCTGTATTAATTTTTTTTTGCCATCTTAGTACGTATTTGTCTGAAATGTCCATACCAAATCAGGTGATTATCTGACGCCATTAAACCAGTTCAGTGTAGGCTTTCTTGCTCATTTTTTTAAACTTAAGTGTTGTTCTAAATACAACCAATGTTCCAATTAAACACCGTCACGGATTAATGTTTTAACAATTCTTTATTTCACTGTAACGAGATTCTATAACTAATTTCCAATTTTTCAACAATTATTTCAATTTTCTACCGACCGATTCTAATGCACATCATTTCTATTCAAAAATCAACTGTAAAGTGAAAATTTCGGTACTTTCTATTGTTACACAACTTTCTCTTAATTCTATTCTTATATTTCCAGTTTTACCAGTATTCTTCTTCACGGTGAATATCAAGTGAAAAACAATTGTGAATGGATATTTAAACATGTAATGTCAAATGACAAATGTCAAATGACAATTGTCAAAATCATCAACAGTCATCAAAATACTAAGCTGATCGAAAGCGGACTTTAGATAAGTATATATTTTTTATCTTTGAACTCGATTCTTTTGTTGTTTTTCGTTTCAGGTTCCTGCGTTGAAGAGGCCGCCGTTGCGTCGCAACATTCTCCCCCCGATGAGGCGTGTGTAGTGCCTCAGTATTATCTATTGGGCTGACTTCTGAAATGGTAAGTATTAATTGGCTAATCTATATTGATAAATGTTGTTTGTATGTCACGTCCGGGTCTGGATACTATTTAGATCTGGATTACTATTTATAATGTTTGTTCGGGATGTCGGTTAAGCTGATGCATTCGTTCAACTCAGTTTTGGCATGGTGAAGTTGTCCCACCTATGCTGGGCGTCCACCTATACCATCACTGATTTGTATGGAATTCCAAAGACTTCTCACGTTGAGTAGTTTCGCGAAGTTATTTGATATGGCAAGGTCTTATGGAGGAAAAGGATGTGTAAGGAACATTTTGATAGAAGGAATTAAAAGTGCATTTCTTATGATATATTTTGCGTAGGTACTAGTGCAATTTTTGTAACTGATCGTTTATATGTCTTTCCATTTGACCATACGGTTACTACTCTTATTAGGGAATCGTTTCCTGGATAAACCTCTATAATTCTGGCTAACGGCCAACGATAAGACGGTAATTTTTCATCCTTTAGTATACACAAATCGCCCACTTTGACATTGTTTTCTGTTGTATTCCATTTGGGCCTAAGTTGCAAGCGATTCAAATATTCGGTTTTCCACCGTTTCCAGAAATCTTGCGTTATCTTTTGTGTCATCTGCCATCTATCGAGATGGTTGATATTGTCGCCTTCGAAATCTGCTTCGGGTGGTGCTAGTAGTGTATCGCCTATCAGGAAATGTGCTGGAGTAAGTGCCGTCGTGTCTGTTGGATCGTCGTTCAAGGGGCACAGGGGTCGAGAATTGAGGCAGGCTTCTATTCGAATTAAGATGGTGGACAATTCTTCATATGTTAGAGCAATGTTGCCCACAATTCGGCGCAGATGAGACTTTATCGATTTGACTCCGGCTTCCCAGAGCCCACCAAAATGAGGCGAAGCTGGAGGATTGAAATGCCACGTAACGCCATCATTGGCAAGTATTTCGGCAGCCTTTTTGTTCATTTCTGATAATTTGTTCAATTCAGCATATGCCCCGACAAAATTTGTTCCACAATCGGAATACATATGTCCACTAAATCCTCGTCTTCCCATAAATCTTCGCAATGCTGCAAGGAATGCTTGTGTCGATAGGTCACTAACAATTTCAATATGTATAGCTTTTACTACTAAACAAATAAATATAGCCACGTAGCCCTTCGATGTTTTACTACCTCTTCCTCGCCTGTCTTTTATGTCGAATGGTCCACAAAAATCAACACCCGTATGTGTGAATGGGCGAGATATAGTTACGCGAGCTGCTGGCAAGTTTCCCATCAGCTGAGTTGCACCGTTCGCTTTGGCCCGAAAACAGCGGATGCATTTATGTACAAAATGTTTGATCCGGTTGCGGCCATCTATCAACCAAAATCTTTTTCTTAACGTGTTCAGCATCAGTTGAGTTTGTCCATGCAAGGTTGCTTGATGGACTTGATGCAACATTAGCTCAGTGAACCTTCCATTTCGTGGGAGAATTATTGGATGCCTTTCATCAAAACCCAATTGTGCATTATTCAGACGACCTAGTACCCGTAGTAATCCAGTTTTGTCTATAAAGGGGTTTAATTTGATCAATTTACTTTTCTTTTCAATTGGTTTGTTGTTCAAAAGACAGGCTATTTCTTTTGAGTATTCACTTTGTTGAGCGTGTTTAATCCAGAATTCAAATGAGTGTCGCAGCTCTTCACTGGTTAAATATGGTGGATTCTTTATTCGATGTATTTTCGATCTGCAAAAACGGAAGCAGTACGCGGTAATTCTAATTAGTTTCGATAATGTTGAATATCTTTGTAACCAAGTGTCTAAGAAACTTTCTATGTGCATTCCTACATTAACAATGTAATGTTTTCGCTTTTCGACTTCAACTGATTTGATATCTCGCATTTTAGGCCATGCATCGATGTCTTCGGATAACCAGCTTGGTCCGTGCCACCATAGCTCATTGCGTATTAAATCGATTGGTTTTACTCCTCTGGAAGCTACATCTGCTGGATTACATTTAGATGGAACATATCGCCATGATATGTTATCAGTGTTCTCAAGGATGAGAGCCGTTCTGTTAGATACGAATGTAGTCCATCGAGTGGGGTGACCTTTCAGCCATGCTAGCACGATCTCTGAGTCACTCCATAACCAGGTAGGTATGTTTTCAATTTTTAATGATGTTGTAACTTCTTTTAGCAATCGAGACAATAGTACAGCTCCGCATAGCTCCAATCGTGGAATACTAACTGGCTTCACTGGTGCCACTTTGGTTTTAGCCATTAATAGATGGCTGTTGACAGCCGAGCCTGCACGCACTACCACATAGATTACTGCTGCGTAGGCGCGTTGAGAGGCGTCACAAAATCCGTGAAGCTCTATTTTCGAGTTTTGTTGGTAAGCTACCCATCTTGGGATTTTAATGTTTTCTATTTCCGGTAATTGGCTCAATAATGTCAGCCATTCCGTGTTTAGTGCAGTTGATATTGGTTCATCCCAATCTTGCCCAGATAACCATAATCCTTGTAGTAAAATTTTAGCTGATACCATAATCGGTGCTATCCAACCTAATGGATCGTAGAGACGTGCAACTTGCGATAAAATCGAGCGTTTTGTGTAGGTTTCTAATTGCTTATGCCTTTTCAATCGATAGGTGAAGAAGTCTGCTAGCGGATACCACATTATTCCTAGCGATTTGTATCCATTATCCATATCCATGTTGATCGCATCTTGCATTTCGATGTCTTCAAATGGGATTCCTTCTAAAATTCGTTTGTCGTTTGTTATCCATTTTCTCAATTTAAAACCGCCAGAATTCAACAATTTAATGAGTTCGTCTCTTTTGATAATACATTCTTGTAGACTATTTCCTCCAGATAATAAGTCGTCTACGTAAAATTCTTCGAAGATTGCTTTACTTGCATTTGGATAGCTTTCAATTTCATCTATTGCTAATTGGTGTAAAGTTCTGATTGCTAGAAACGGCGCTGAAGTAGTTCCAAAGGTTACGGTAGTCAGAACATAGTCTTTAACTAGGTCAGCTGGCTGTTGCCTCCAAACAATTTTCTGAAAGTTTGCATCTTCCGGATGCATATCTACTTGTCGGTACATTTTAGCAATGTCGGCCACCATTGCAAACTGCTTTAATCTCCATCTTATGAGAATTGATGTCATGGTGCTCTGAATGGTTGGTCCTGTCAATAATATATCATTCAGAGACACACCAGAACTCGTTTTCCTTGATGCATCAAACACCACTCTTAATTTTGTAGATGTGCTTTCTTTCTGCACTGCGTGATGTGGAAGGAAGTTAGCTATGCTGCGTATGTTTCCAGATTCAAACGTGACTTCTTTACAAACGGGAACTTCCTTCATGTGACCTAGACTTATATACTCTTGCATTACTGCTGAATATTCTTCTTGAAGACTTCTGTCCCTTTCGAAGCGTTTCTCCATCTGTATTAAACATTTGATTGCATTTTCTCTGGAAAACCCTAGTGAATTTTGACTCTCTGTGTTTCTAAATGGCAACCGAACTTGATAGCGACCGTTTTGCTTTCTCTTGACATTTGCCTTATAGTGTTCTTCACATGCTTCTTCTTCTTGAGTAATATTTTTACCCTTTCCAACTTCCTCAATCTCCCAAAAATGTTTAAGTTGCTCACTAATTTTGACGTCCTCCTCTATTTGCACATTAAGTGTGTGCACTATTTGCGCGTTGTTATCGCTGAATCTACCTGATATTATCCAGCCTAGCTTAGTAAGTTGTAGCACTGGACCTAGAGTCAATTTTCGAATTTTTCCAAGTAATAACTGAGCGTAAGCTTCAGCTCCCAATAAAATGTCAATCTTACTCGGTTGGTCAAAGTGAGGATCAGCCAGATCTAAATTTCCAATCTGTTTTCGAATTGATGTGGAAATTGTTTGCGACGGGATGAAATTTGTCAACTTTCTCAACACGAGAGCATCTACTTTCAAATATTCGTTTGTTTTGGTGCGAAGTGTAATTTCCATATTTCCATTCGTCGAAATACCTTTAGTATCACCAATACCAGCTATAGTCATGTTTGTCGATCGTCTTTTACCGCCAATTCTTTGAGCAGCACTTTCAGTAATGATTGAGGCCTGTGAGCCTTGATCTAGCAAAGCTCGTAGTGTTACAAATCCAGTTGCAGACTCAACCGTTACTAGTGCTGTTGCCAACAATACCGTTTTTGTAGCATTGTTGGTCGAAGAGTTTATCTTCGTGACTGTTGTCACTGAAGTCGAAGGTTTATAATCCAAAAAAGTCAAAGTCGATGGTCGAACATTGTGTGAAAACGAGGTTGAAGGTTCTTGATTGAATTCTAAGGTCGGAGGCAAATTATTTTGAGTAAATGAATTCGACGTCTGGTTTCGATGCTGAGATGAAAATTGAGACTGATGCGGAAGGACTCCAGTTGTAGATACATCGGGTTTATGCAGAAGTGTGTGATGTGCCTTTTTACACTTGAAACATCGTGACGTGCTAGGACAGTTTCCGACTAAGTGTCCTTTGTTCAAGCAATTGAGGCACAAACCATTTTTTTTTACCATATCAAATCTCGTCGCATGATCTGATTGAAGAAAAGTGGTACATTGTCTCAAGTGATGTGGCCCCTTACACGAAATGCATATAGTATGCTGCTCGTGTTTTGTCAAAAACACATTATGTGAAGATCGAGTGGGTTTATGTTTTTCTACCCCAGCAGCCTCTAATGCTCTAAAACGACGCTGCAAGAACTCTGTGAGGTCTTTATACGATGATGTTTCTTTGTGCGCAGCTTGCTGTTGTTCCCAAATTTGACGCGTCTCAGTTGGTAGTCGTTGAGTTGTTAAATGCACTAACAGTGCATCCCAAATATTCGCTACATCTAAATTGACGATTGCCTGAACGCTGTCGGTAGTTTTATCTAGTAGCATTTTAATAGACGAAGCGGATTCATTTGCATTATTGATGGCCAGCAACCTTCTAAATTGAGTATTTAATAGAACGCGCTTATCATCATAACGTTCTATGAGCAACCTCCACGCTGAATTATAATTGGATTCAGTGATCGAATAATGTTTGAGAAGTTGTTCAGCTTCTCCCGAAAGACTGCATTTTAAGTAGTGCAATTTCTCTACTCGAGATAAATTAGACTTGTTGTGAATCAAAAATACAAACAGATCTTTAAAAGAAGTCCACTCCCCATAGTTTCCGTTAAACTTTGGCAAGTTTATGCGTGGAAGTCGAACATCCATATCATCGTTTGATCGACTGGACTGATTTTGTGTCTCATTGTCAGCCTGCGCTGCCTGTGCCCCTTGTTCCCATTTTAGATCTTCTAGATCTGTTTCGAAATTCAAATTGAGTTCTTCAAAGGATAGATATAGTTTATCTTTGAAATATTCTAAATCCATATCGGTTTGCTCTTTGACTAATGAAAGTATTTTCTGATGCGTTTCCAGGAAGGTTTGCCGAATTTCTTGCACTCGCTGGAGCAATTTCGTGGCATAAGCAAGAGTTTTCCGTGCTTTAGCATCCTTTTTGAAGTTACTTTGCATTTTATTTAATTGTTCGAGTAACAATTTCTGCTGAGTTAGCAACCGATCCATTTCGTTGGATTATAATTTTTGCGAGTTTCGATATATTTTCAAGTATATTTTGCACTATAAATGTAAATATAGTACACTACAATTGATGACTGACACACTTAGAACTGAATGAATGATGGTGAAAGCTTTCTGTCTGTCTAACTACTATGCCTCAATGACCCAGCTTATTGATTTGCTGATATCACGGCAAAATTGTCTCAAATCTATGCTATATGATTTCACACCATCAATTCACACCCAATTAGCACTAATATACTTAGTGTCAGTCAATCACGAATTTTGCACTAATCAAATTAACCAATATATGTTCAGTCCTTTGTAATTAAGCAAGACTGATGTGTTTTCAGTATTTGATGTGAAATGCGGGATTATGTATATTGGAATATATGTAAAGGGAAAAATGCAATGGAATTTAATAAAAGGATGGAACAAGGACTTACCAGACCTTCTAATTGCCGTTGCACTATTTTTTAGAGTGAATCGCCCGAACCGATGTCTATTAGTTTATTTTGTTACTTCACTACTATTTTCCACAAGAATCGCGTGACTGAAGTTTTAAACTGTTTCAAAATGTTCAAATCTAATAAGTTATCTATTGTCGAATTTAACTATCCGGTTCGAAGGACCATAAAATGTTCTAAATACAACCAATGTTCCAATTAAACACCGTCACGGATTAATGTTTTAACAATTCTTTATTTCACTGTAACGAGATTCTATAACTAATTTCCAATTTTTCAACAATTATTTCAATTTTCTACCGACCGATTCTAATGCACATCATTTCTATTCAAAAATCAACTGTAAAGTGAAAATTTCGGTACTTTCTATTGTTACACAACTTTCTCTTAATTCTATTCTTATATTTCCAGTTTTACCAGTATTCTTCTTCACGGTGAATATCAAGTGAAAAACAATTGTGAATGGATATTTAAACATGTAATGTCAAATGACAAATGTCAAATGACAATTGTCAAAATCATCAACAGTCATCAAAATACTAAGCTGATCGAAAGCGGACTTTAGATAAGTATATATTTTTTATCTTTGAACTCGATTCTTTTGTTGTTTTTCGTTTCAGGTTCCTGCGTTGAAGAGGCCGCCGTTGCGTCGCAACAAGTGTCCTTTCAAGACTTGAAATACGAGTAGAGTAGGGGCAGTAGCACTCTTTTCACATTTTCCTCAATCAATCATTCTCTTTGGAAGCACATAGAGTATTTACTATTGAAACTTTATCAAGCCATTATTTGGGCCGTTTTCTAGTTGATCATCTGAAGAATTCCTTTTTTCGTTTTGCACGTTTGGAAGGCGATTTACAATCGGTTTTGTTGCGTCTCCCAGGAAAGCACAATACTGTTAACTTGGGTCCTCCTCCGCTTTCGTTTTTTGGTGATAAGCATTAAGTAATATCTTTATGAATACGTTCGTTCAAATATTCAAAAAATCTCGAAACTATTAGTGAATATATCATATTAGATGAAGAGTGATGGTCATATTGAAAAATGCCTGGGCATGCATTATAAGTGACAGGATACCAAAGCGTGATATAAAACTATGTGCTTTGTTCAGGTAACGTAAACGCTTTCACAATTCAAATTATTTCAAGTATAATTTGTGGCATGGTGATTGTAGAATATTTTTTCGTATTGGGTCTAGATAGAACTTGTTAAAAAAAAGTCAACTAAACGCTTTATTATTATTAATATTATTATTATTATATATTGTCTAAGTCAACAGATATAAATCCAATTAAAGATTAGACAAGGAATTAACTTATACATAAAAAGAAAAAGAAAAGAGACTATAAATTAAAACTAAACAAAGTATAATAATGCGGTGAAATTTAATCATAATTCAACACAGATATGACATCAAAAATTCAAAGAGTTACTTCATTTCATACGATATAACGCATCCTCTTAACATATTTTTAAAAATGCGTAACGAAGGCGGAAGAGGACCAATATTTAAACAATTATACTGCCTAGGCAAGCGTAAAAGTGGGGAGTAAAAATATACATAAGTGCAAGCAAATGATACGTTGAGGGTAAATGAAGACCTGGTAGAATGTACCGTCTCACGAACAGAAAACTGCGCTCTGGGGATATAAGTAATAGAACCAGTAATCATTTTATATAGGAGACATTCGTCGAAATGCACTTTGCGTGAAAGAATGGTAGGGATTTCAAGGATGGAAAGACGCATAGTATACTCACAGTAGGGAATACGGAACTTGGCGAATAATGAGCGAGTAAATCTACGTTATACAGACTCAACAGCATCAATTAAGAAACGATAATGAGGACATCAAATTTGACAATAGTATTCGAGATCACTACGCACGAAGGAGATGTACAGGCGTACACACGAGGAAATATCAGTAAAAGGTATGGACGCTCTTAGAATGAAGCCGCACAAGCACGAGGCCTTGGATTTGACACGCAAAATGTGGATATCAAATTTTAAATTAGTGTCAAACCCAGCAATAAGAAAAGGAGAGGACCAAGAATCGACCCTTGTAGGACACCATAAGTAGGATAAAAGGGGGAAGAACAACAAGAGTGAAACGTTACAAAACAAGCACGATCACGAAGGTATGAGGAAAACCAGCAACGGAGCTGACCCGAAACATTGAAACCATCAAGCTTTGAAAGGAGGATTTCGTGGTTCACGGAGTCAAAAGCCTTGGCAAAGTCTGTGCATAATACATCCACTTGCTTTTGCTGGTCGATAGCGGAGGCAACAGTATTGGTGAACGAAAGAAGGTTGGAAACTGTTGACCTACCTTTGACGACACCATGTTGCTCAGAAGCGAGAAGAAGTTCAATTAGAGGATAAAACCTATTTTAAACAACTCTTTCGAGAAGCTTATTGAAGCAAGATAGAAGGAATATGAGACGATAATTGGAGACACAGGAGAAATTTCCGGTTTTAAGGATGGGATAAATATTTGCTGACTTCCAGCAAGAAGGAGACGTACAGGAAGCAATACTAAGGTTAAAGAGGACAGATATAAGAACACACAAGGATGATGACAATTACTTTGCAAATATGTTAGGTAATCCGTCGGGTCTGCAGCTGGTGCTACTATCTAGGTTAACAAGCAAACCTTCGACCTCTAACGGGTTCGTTAAAAGCAAACAACAACTATTAACATCTGGAGAGGGAATATTAGCAGAGAAAGATGGATTAGGTTGAGAGGTAGTAGAAGAAAAGAAGTGAGCAAACAGCTCACATATTTATTTAGGTGAGGAAGCAGACAAATCATTTAGGTGCATCAGAGAAGGGATAGAGGGAGACTTTTTAAGGGAAAGGATATAAGACCAGAAGGGTTTCTGTTGACAGGAGGATATGGAGGCTTCAATTTGGGCATGATAAGCACTCAACGCATCTTTAACCATCTTTTTAGCATACGAGCGTAAATTTCTAAATGAAACAAAAACACAAATGCAATATTCCATATTACGGAATTAATAATAACTAATATCAGTGATATACTGATATCATGATAGTTATTACAACACCGCTTAACTAATATATTCATACATGTAAATAACATGAAATATTAATGTTAGTCCATCCCTGTTTACATCTTTTAAATATGGCTCTCCATGCAGTTTTTAAACGTAGGCATTATGATAATATAAAAACTCGTTTTAAACCCAACGGCAGCGCCTTAAGCACTTGTGTAATTGCAGTCCCATAAAAATATATTATCCTTTTACCTTACTAAAAATATGCCAGCCAAACTCAATATCCAAATTGCTATCTGAGAAATACACCCGCTCGAGCAATCCACTTGAGCAAACCGACTGCATTAGGTGCCATTCAAATCTCTGGCAATTTAAATAACAATGAACCAGTAAACACTCCAATCCATCCGTTTACAACAATAGTCAGTCACTCAGTCAATAGAATCACTTACACACGCTTAGTTGAAATATCTACACATTCAAACAGATATTCATTCGTCTCGCCCAGTCCTTTTGCTCAAAGCAAACACACAAAAGACATTCTTTTTAGTTATATTAAATTCTTCCTGGCTAGAAGAGGAAGCAGCTTTTTATAAAAAAAATTTGAAGGAAAATATCGTTGTAGCCGCCATTGCTCCATAGTTACTCTACTTCAGTCCAAGAGGCTTTCACAATCGCAGGAAAAAGTTCTTAAGGCATTGCTTTGAAATATATTCGCGAAGAAATCTCTTTGTTGAGCGATAACTTTCAATCGATATACCGTTTCGATAATATCGAAGCTCGAACGAAAAATATTGATTGTTTCCGATTACAATAAGAAAGTGAATGGTTCCAGTAAATATTTGCATTTCCGCTGAAGAACGTTTTGCGATCGACAATTCTTCTCATCAGTAGGCGGAATTGCCTACGCAAAGAAGACAAAACATCGCCTTTCAATCCAATGAATTCTTATCAGTTTCGGCTGGCCTAATATCTGAGAGATTATATGCAAAACGCCAAAATAATAATTACTTGACACAATGGCGTTCAAGTGGAGACCAAGAGACTGATTGATTTCCTGTAGAATCTTTAAGTACGTCATTTTTGTCACTAACAAATTATATCTTGACATAACAGTATAATGCCTGGCGGCAAAAGCACTTAAAGGTCCATACAATCTTGGTTACTTTGAGTACATTCTCATGAATTTACCGAATGATGTTGTTTTGGAACATCGTTTTCGATGGGAAAAGAGCCGTGGAAGCATTTCTTAGTTGAAAATAGAAGTTGTTCTCACCGGAGTGTGAAACAAGGGATTTTTCTGCGGAGTATGACTTTAATGCTCAACAAGTAACATGTTATGAACTAAGGTTCAGTCTACAAACTGTTTCCTTTTGCTAAAATTATTTAACAAATGTATGATTAGATGAAAAATCTATGAACTCGTGTTACTGAGGGCCGAAATTGGATTTGTAATTAGGCATATAAATGAGTAAAAATTGTTTATTTGAGTAAAAATTGTTGAGAGATAAATAAATCAATAAAACGTATGAAGACAATTCCAATAAATTTTTGAATTTCTAGAATTATTAAAAGGTGTCGATGTGTAATGATGAATCAGAGATCCCGAAAATTATTGGGCATTGTATAACCCAGGCCAACTAGATTAAGTTCACGGAATGAGTAGGTAGGAAATTCACGAGAGTAGTTTAATGAAGCGTAATGAGTTCAGAAACTTATTATAAGTATGAATAACTAGTAAATTTAATTTTAATGGAGCCATTAGTTTTTAAACTATCATCGAGCAACCGACTCAATCAGGAAGAGAGTGTTAAATATTCAGAAAACCGAGTGCCACGCTCTTATAAAGCTCTTCTCCAAACAAGGAAATTTGCTTCAAAACCAAAGTGAAAGAGATACCATTCGTTCATGGCGAGGCACAAGAGGGGCTCCCAAAAATGCTCATGCCAACTCGAAAACAACAACGCAAGGAGAAGACGAAGGTGGAGTATTGAGTCGAATCGTTAGTGGAGACGAGACTTGGATTCATTATCAAACTGAGTTCAAACTCCACTCAATGCAATGGCAAAAAAATACACCATCATCATAAAAGTTCAAGGGGTCTCAGCTTGCTGGATAATTCATGGCGACAGGATTTTGTTGCTCAGAAAGGATCCTGTTTGTTGATTTCCACCCTACAGCCCTGACCTAGCTAACAATTTTTTTTACTTTCTTACTATCTCTTACCAAAATATAAAAAGGAACTTCGTGGGAAGAAATTTTCAAACGATGAAGAAGTGGAGGACGCAGTTTTGGCTTATTTTTCCCATAAATGAAAAATATTTATTAGAATGTTTACATAAACTGATTGAAAGATATAAAAAATGTATTAGAGTAGTAGGTGAACATATTGAATAATATAAATTTGCATTTTTATTTGCAATTCTTAACCGGCAGTCTGCGAACTTAATGACCCACCCTCGTAAGTTAACAAAAAGATCGTACAATTTTAAGAGTGACATCCGATTCAACGAACACTGCCAGTGAAATTGCTGCAGAAGCTTAAATTAGATTAAAAGTTTGGAGCGTACAAAGAACTGTAAAAACATTAAACAAAATATTAAACAAAATGAAAATAACTACGTCTTTTACCTGCAAGACATAAAAAAGAGAGAATCCGGTTTGTCCTTAAACACAGTAATAGGAAAAAATTATAGAAAAAGTAATCTGAATGGACTTGATGGCTGGGTACATTGTTCCCACGGTTTGAGAAAGTATTTTTTGATAAAACTCAGGCGTTAAGTTATGGCTTAGGTCGGAATTCGGTAAAAAGGAAAAACAAAAATTAGATCTATTTCCGGTAAAATGAAAAGCAGTGATTGTACGAAACTATAGTTGAAAAGATCTTGGAAGAATAGAGTCAGAATTTTTTGAAGAGCTTTTCACTTACAGAATAATAATGCTGCTATACGAAGAACGAACATCAGAGGGGAATATTTGAATGAGCGTAATATATTTAGATAAACTATGTAACAATGAACATTGATATCAACAGCTCATATTATAATTCAAAATATTTGAAGTCAACTGCTACGTACTTTTTACTGTGGTAGAAAGCAATATCAATCGCTGACCGAACTAAAGGCTGCAATCTAAGCGGCATGGTACTTTCTTCTAAACAAATATTTTGAAAGATCTACCAAATAAAATAAAATCAATCCAGGGAAAATCAATCCATCATTAATTGTTAAAATAAAAACTAACTAAGCAGTAAAATGTCCATTCTTTTTTTTTAACATTCTAGTACTACAATATTCATTCTTATTATTTTTAACATTTTTGCAGTCAATTATTTAGCATCTTAATGTTTATCAAGCATCACTCATTGGAATCAATTTTTCCAATTTCAATAGCCTTTCATTAATTTGATAACGATAATAACGATTTTTACACTTTATGAAAAGTTAGAAAATTAGAATATCATTTAGCGGTGGTGTATATAATTGTCAACACGAAATTTCAGTGGGTCTCTCTCCATGTTACGTTATTCGAATAAGCTGCAAGTTTTAGGACAAATTTGTGTATTTGATTTTTATATCTTTTTTTATTTACAAGATTTTCGCAATATCGAGCATTTCAGTTAATTTTAATGCACCGTATGATTTCTTTGAAAACAAAACATTTTGAAAAAAAATACACTAAAACGCTCGCCGCCGCCAAAAGGTTTAGGATATCTGAATTTAGGATATCTGAATTTTAGGATATCTGACCTACCTACTATATGCATCTACGTTCTCCGAAAATTTCAGCTCCATGGGATCGGCCACTCCAGAGATTATCTCCCTTAATCATTATATATATATATATATATATATATATATATATATATATATATTTATATATATATATATATATATATATATATATATATATATATATATATATATATATATATATATACATATATATATAAATATATATATATATATATATATATATATATATATATATATATATATATATATATATATATATATATACATATATATAAAGAAATATGAATTTTCGTCGAAACGAGTTTAATACTAATGTTCTTCGAACATTAGTAACTAGGTATGAAAACTGAAAATTTATTATGTTTTTAGCTATATTATGATAATGTTTCAGAATTTTTAATCCCATGCGTGGAGTAAGCGCCTGCAAGTAGATAAAATATCGATTAGCTATAGCTTCTCTCAGTGTTAGAGGAACATTGTAAAATTTATGGGGCACATTGATGTGCACATGGAATACGCTTGAATAGGGTTGGATTTGACAGACTTTAAGTGAATATAGAAATTTCATCTGGAAAATTCACATAGCAAAGCAAAAGCCTTTTAAATTCTGCTTTTGCATACTGAATGGACTTGTTTGTAAGCCAAGCTAACTAGAAATTTGGTTGAAAAATTATTATAGGTTTCTTTATAATTGTGTACACAGATAATAACATCAAATGTTCAAATGATAAGGTAGATAGTAAGGTGCCGACATACGCACATAGGCACATATTAAACATATTAACTAAATGCTCCGACCTTCCTCTTCTTTAAAGCCGTGGACTGGCAAAATAGATGGAGGACGAATTGCTCCACGTCTTCCGAGTCACAATTCTAACAGAAGTCACTGAACCCTGCGCCCAGCCGTTGCAAATGCTGTCCTATGAAGCAGTGACCCTCAAAAACGTCCACAGTACAACGCAGAGCGCTTCGAGTTAAGTCTGATAGTTGCTTGATGTGATGCGCGTCCATAGAGACGCACAGGACGATTGATCGGCCCTAGACCTTTTTGCATTCTCGAGGTATTTTCATCTTACGGCCAATTTGGCCGATGTCATGGGTATTCCTATTGAGAAGGGCCATAAAACATTCGATAGCAAGGTATCAGGTCCCGCTTGTTCATCAGCCATCAAGCGCGTGAAACTGGGTGCCCAGAAACTTTTGAAGTATCGTTTACGAGATCGTCAGTCTAACGTATAACTCTGTCCAGCTTGGTCCTTTACCTCAATCCTTTAAAATATTTCAAAATATGTTAAAAGCTAGAACGAACTAATTTACAGCTTGTAACTGGAATTTAATTTGTATGTTGTATATGAATAAATAAATAAATAAATAAAATAAATATCTTGGAACATTTTTCGATTTTGGCAGTTTGAACGAAGATTTGAGCGTATAGGCTCGTTTCACACATATGATGTTCCATTCGGTTCGGTTCGTTTTCGGTCGCTGCCGACAATTGTGAAACGATAATTCGGTTTCTATTCGGTGCCTAATAGAAACCGTATAGAACCGAATACTCCCTGAACACGGATATGTTTCATCAGGTTTCTATTAGGTGTGAATTTGTGTCCAGGGAACAGAAAGCAATCAAGGCGTTCACACATGCACGGTTTAGTTTCGGTTTTAACTGATTGGATCATTTGAATTTTTTTTTCAAATTTATAAATTATCAGTTTGGATCTCTTAAAGTGAAATATTTAGACATTTTATCTAGTTAGTTAAGTCAGTTTGAATTAGTTTTATTATTACTTACAATTTTTTTGGAAATAATCAGTCGCAGTTTTTCTGATAAAATGAGCAATTTATAAAATGTTAATGTGGATCGGCTGATTTGTGCTGTGCAATCTAAAGTAGCGCTGTGGGACAAGACTTGTGCAAAATATGAAGATAAATTTCAGACGCAAAAGGCATGGAAAAACGATTTTGGGGAAATTTTACGCAAAGTTGAGGAAGAAAACACAAAACCTAATATAAACCGTGTGAGAACCGTGTATGTGTGAAGGTGTTTCGTTCGGTTCGGCTTGATTTCGGTTACAACCGAAAACGGACCGAACCGAATGGAACCTCGTACGTGTGAAACAAGCAAAACAAAGTAAAACTCAAATTAAATTGATTGAATTTGATTATTCTCCTTTGATTGAAATGATTGAAATTCATCAAATGCAGGAAATATATCGGGTGAATTTTTGATTACATGTGTAGTTTAAAATACTCGTACCTAGTATTTTGAATTTCATACTAGTTACTGGCTATTCCAAATAGTACCTGTTCTATATACTTGCTCCAGTAAATACGCTTTATCTGTATTAATGACCTTGCAGCGAAAATAGACAACATTTTTGCGGTTGGTTACCCTTTAAATATTTCTACCTTTAGAGCTTTCAATGCAGTCAGTGCATCAAAATGAAATTCCCTGGGTAAACTAAACTCATTTTGAACTAGATTTGGTATTCCTAAGTGCGAGCAAAATATTGGCAGCACCAGGCATTTGTAATTATTTTTGCACTAATAAACATCTACAAGAAATATTTGTTTGTAAGAAATGTTTAAATTTATTGAAAGTCTATACATTCTCATTTTATGTACAAATGTCTATTACATAACACAGAACATAACATGTATTAAGCCTAACACTGCCTTATACAACTCTAATTTATTATGAACTTCTATTGTAAGTATTAAGTAAAGTATGTTGCAATAAAATTTCTAAACGAGTAAGTCTCGTCTTTCATTTCCAACGAAATTTTCCAAGTTTTCGATCCCTCTAGCTCCCGAATTGATCTTTGAAGCTTTCGAGTGGTAGCCTTGCAAGTCTTTCTATCCTTTGAGTTCTATATATTATAGAGTGCAAAGCCAAGCATTTAAATCCCAAGTCCATGTTTTATATCCCCGATGCCATGCATTAAAGCAAAGTAAGAGTAAAACTGTCCAAGTGTCCGGATTCAAACCTGTGACCTTTTACTTCAAGTCCTGACACTCTACCCACTAGGCAGCTCGAGTTTGTTGGAAATTTATTTTTATTTAGCCAATATTGGCGATATATGTTGAGAATGTATTCCTAGTAGATGGGGCTATGCCACATGGAAGTTGCGATATAGTGCATAGCGGAAAGACCCATTATGATTGGAAGTTTAGCTTTTTAAGCTATATTTTATAGCTCAGAATACTATGTACATAGCACATGTGACTTCAAATACTAGGTTATGTTACGATAACCTCGCACTTTGCGGATTTTTTGCAGAGCAGTCAAACTTGTGTAGTCTAGTAGGTAGAGCACTGGCTTCTTTTTTGTGAGGTCCCTATTTCAAATTTAGGTTCAAACGTGGGACCGTGCACCAGGCCTTGAGTTCACCTAGCTCTGAATAGGTACCTGAACAAACCAGGGATAAAAGGAGTCGTGAAACTAATCACTCCACTCTCGTATTCACATTGACTGTAAATTTCTGATGCAAATCTCTAATAGCTTCAACCCCTGACCCGTACGAGGGTTGTCGTGGGATTCATTTACTTTAAGTGAAAATGACAATGAAATAAACCTTTGTTTCAGTCCTTTTCTAACAAGTCATGCCTACCCCACAAAATACTTCAACAGGTGGTTGAAGTCAGGAATAATTTCTGCAAATACAATTTTCCCTAACAATCTTAAGTGTGCTTTTCATATCTTTTTAACCGCACTTGCTTCGCACATCGTTGAATTAATCACTTCGCACTCGTATTCACATTGATTGTAAATGCATGATGAAACTCTCTACCAATTTTTACTCCTAGACCGGTACGAGGGTTATCGTATGATTACTTTACTTAGCCATCGAATCAAAGTGGCAAGTCGCTTCGATAATGATTGGCTGTAACTCTTTTGATAAAACTTGCATTTCGACGACTTTGCTTTCCTGCTTTTCTGTCTTTAACCAGTCTTTAGAGCATTTTGTATACATTGAAGTTTATATTCTGTGTGAAAGCCGTGGACTTTTAGCACAGATACAGATAGTTCAACCAAAGCGTTACATTAAGAATCAAATTTATTTCCACAATTTACGTAAAATATCACCTATTCAAATACCATCGAAACGCACAAGTCAACAGCCAATATTTGTATATTATTTAAAGATGAGCTTAATATGGTATCATTACTTTAATGTGTAGGCAGCAAAAAACAATCAGCTTCTTTTAATTACACGTCTCGGTTCTATTCGACATTTGACTTAGTATCGAACACGTCACGTCATTTCTCGCAATATCTTGACTCGTTATGCTGCTAATCGAAAAAGTTATATGCCTGTCAAATAATTGATTCGAATAGGCATGACCGTAATGTGAATGAACGGATGGATCGTCTACAACAAAAGGACATTTGCTTCATATCATATTAGCTCTAGCTGCCCCCAGCTCTGGCTGTTTCTTTTGAAGCTATCGGAAATGTAATTTTCCTACAATATATCAGCACATTGACTAATACGAACAGATACATATACATACTAAATATGGTGCGAGCAGACAATGGTAGTACTTTTCTTCACATAAATTATTTTATATCCTCGAGGCGAAGACAGCATACAGCAAAGTTCTGTTTCGTCTTATCGTGCTCTCCTTTAACAGTGTCTGCTGAACTCTGCCAGCACAAAGCTTTATGCCTATAGGCAATCGCATTTGATACACAGATCATTATGGCCATTCAGCATTCGAATAAAATCATACAAGGTTTCACTCTCTCAATTTCCTTATAGGGAGCTGACGAACTTTACGAGAAGACGGGGCTAAGTGGGCCCTTAATTACGACAGTTATCATCATCGCTCCTGACTTTTTCAAGCATCTAATTGACTGGAGAGATTTCTTAAATTGCGAAGTGAACTACCTTGTCATTTTCAAATAAATGGGAAATTTTACAGATGTGGAAAGGTGAAGCGTCAAAACGATTACTAATATTCATCACTCATGCAGTCTCTTCGGTTCCTGCTGCATTTTAAGGCTCACAGATAAAGCCCTGGGATAAAATTATATAATAATGAGAACATATGCCCACATAACCTCTTCACTGCACTAGCTAATATATCATAATGAATCCTGAGAGGCAATATGCCTTGCTTTACAGGCATGGTACATTGACGGAATGATACTTGTACATGGGCTCTTACATTTCGCGCGGAGCTCCCGACTAGAATTTTCATAGTCACCAAGAAACTGTATTCATATGTATGCATGATACATTCACGCTATTCATCTGTCATGAAGACTTCGACCATATGTACACTTAACGTAGGAAAAGTGATCCTTGGTGTAACCTACTTTGTGGTAGCAAAGTGGGAATGGAATCTCGTTTGAATATTTTAATAGACGATGAGATTGTTGAAGTGACACTGAAACGACATACTCTTTTCATAATACTTTTTTATGAAGTAGCTTCGAGTCGATATGCTGGAAAAGTATTATTTTTTCAAATCGGTTGTAATGAAAGATCAAATAATAAGCTAAACTTATCCGCGTTTTTTTTAGGCTAGTTTGGTACAGCAAGCCTGTATTTTCTTTGGCGCAAAATATCTATGTATATTACAGCTGGTGTTGATATTGATTTTACATTTATCAATAATCTGTCTGTTCAGATATCATCAAACGAATCCATGTGGGTTAACTAGACAAAACAAGCTAATATGACTTTATGAATGTTAGAAAACAGTTTTCAGTTTCTAATTTTATTTAGCTTTGTCCTCCGTCAATAAATATATACAATTTTTAGTTTTCTTTGCTATGCCATGTAAATAAATTAACACTTTGACTGCAGCATCAAAAAATGGGATCACTAAACAATGAGTTGCTTGCAGAGAAATGCATTGCAATTAAAGCCTACTATTGACTTAATCATGAAGATAGGTTTTGACAGTCAAAAGTATACCAAATCTGCTTCAAGTTGAGATCAACTCTCGTTGTGATTTTCGTTTTGACGCAATGACTGCATTGAAAATTAAAGAGATTCCAGAAAATTTAGGACTACCATCCTCAACAATTTTCAAAACCCAAACATTTGTTGCATGTTTTCACTACAAGATCATAATCATTTGAAAAGATCATGACAAAACCGCTCTGCGAAAATATGACAACGATACACCAAATTTACCAAAGCTGGCAGCCCTGTTATCGTGTTTCGTCTAAATTTATATCAAATATGATTTATCATAAGTTCCATCAGCTGTATGTAATTCGTTTAGATTTCATACCTGCATAGGAAGCTATAGGGAAAGGGTTTTTATTTGCTGACCGAATTTTCAAGATTCAAGAGACAAAAATTACCATATCTGGCAGCTGAAACCTAGTTTTTCAACCAAATTTCTGCCAAACTTGGCTCAAAGTAAGTTCTAGATACTAGGTGAATCCCGTTAAAATTTGTTTTTTAGTAGTTTTTCAAAACGACCACAGGGTCGCACACATTCCACAATCACTTCTACCAAACCTGGTCCTAACTAAGATAAACAGGCTCTGAGGTTGACTTGACTATCCGATCGTAAGTTCTCGTAAACAGAATTTCTGAATTAGATTCAATTTGGTGATGGGTTGCCATTCTTAAGCAAAGGGTAAGATCTTGTGTTTTTTTTTTCTTCAAAAAGCGAAGCAAATTTTTCAAGGGGGTCGATATTTGGAAGGATTTTTATCAGGTGACTACCGCAATTTGACAGAAGATGTCCCCACCAGAAGGTTTTGTTGAAATTGTCAGATGTGATACGTAATATCGTTAGTTTTGACATTTGGTATCAACTAAACCTTAAAGCATTAGTGACTCCATATCAGAATCTCAAAAAGAAAAATGTCAAATTTTATGCCCAAAAAGCGTCATTTGCGGAAAGTTTTGATGTATTTCTTTATTTAGAGGAAATCTGCAGCTGAGATACTTCGATTGCTTGTAGAAGCATATGGTGAGGCTGCTTTAAATGAGAGAAGCTGTCGTGAGTGGTTCGAAAAGTTTAAAAACGGTGAGTTTGACGTGGAAGACAGAGAACGTAGTGGAAGGCCGAAAGTGTACGTGTTTTTTACCAAATTATTGGAGGAAGCTTAATTTCAAATACAAACGTGACTTGCACGTGCATTACAGGTGACTCAGCAAGCAATTTCACATCATTTAACATTGTTGGGAATGAGTCAGAAACAAGGAAATTGGGTTCCATATCAACTGAAGGCGAGAGAGGTTGAACGTCGGTTTTGCATATGTGAAATGCTGCTGGCCATGCATAAAAAATGACTTTTTTTGCATTGTTTTGTCACTGGTAATGAAAAATGGATCCAGTACGTTAGCTCTAAGAAGTGAAAATCATGGGGACCACCTGGCCATGCTTGAAAATCAACAGCCGAACCAAATATTCTTGGAGAAAAACTCTAACTGCGTATTTGGAGGGACCAGCTTGGTGTCGTGTATTATGAGTTGCTCAAACCGAGCGAAACTATTATTGGAACTCTGTACCAAACACAATCAATGAGATTGAGTCGAGCACTCAAGGAAAAATGCGCCTTTTAGTACTCCGGACACAACAAAATTATTCTTCTACATGGTAATGCTCGTCCGCATGTTGCGGCGCCGGTCAAGACCTATTTGGAAACGCTTAACGGAATTCCAGATATTGGAAGGATCTTATGCTGTCACTGTAAGCACAAAAAAGTTATTTGCTTCCTCTTTTCTCATATGCATATGAATCTTTTTATGTGAATGTTGTGAAACTAATTAGTATCATATGCTATTATATACTTTTATTCTATTTAAGTTACATCATAATAAATATAAATACAATAAACTTTTCTATAAGCCACCATTGCCATTTCATTTATGAAATTGAAACTCTTCAACTATTTAGAACAATGTTATATGGCTACTTATAGTCTGCCAAAACACACTACAATCATATTCCTGATATTGCATGATCATTTCTATAATTTCTACTGTGGTAAAATATATCATCCAAACATATAATTATACCGCATACATATTCTTGGATGTTTAAATTTTCGGTTTTCCTATGATTTCACATCTATAAGAAATGATTTTACATCTATAAAATACATTCCATTATTTTTTGCTATATAAAGCACTGGAGCAATTATCAAACTCTCCAGAATTTAGTTCTTGTGCATTCAATAAGATTCTAGTCAGATATACAGTTGGGCTCTACAGAGTATAGCATTTGGAGGAATACTTTAGCTTACTTCCTTCAATAACATTCTCACTTTTGAACTTTATAGCTTTTAAAGCTATTTTTTCGAACAAATTAATTTTTTATCCTTGTGATACGTTTGTTTCATCAAACTTTATATGCCACTTAAACTATAGTTCAGTGAAATTCGACATAACCTTGATACTGGCGTGCTGAACAAAATGTCAAAAGTTCCGATCGATCCGAGTGCTGCGTTACTTTTTAGAAGGGATCAAAGGTCACCAAAAGTGACCTTTCCTAAATATCTCAGTGACGGGCACGTCTTCAAGAAAACAATGTATGACGAATTTGTAGCTTAAAAAAAGTTCTACAAAAAAGATTTTATATCTTTTTCTTGTTACCATAACCGTTTTTGAGATATACTGATCTAAACATTCATAACTAACAGTATCCACTTTGTCAACGGCATGTTTATATTATCCGGTTTCAATTACGACTTGGAATATTTGTGAGTTTGTTTTTCTATTTTTAAGAGGCCCATATAAACAAAATTATTTTTGTTTTTTTTTTTGAGTACTATATCCTGTTTTACGAGGATTAGGTTGGCTTATAACTATAACGCATCAGCCATCGGTTTCGACAACACCCGTTTATGGTGGGTTTGACCTTAAATAATCATTGACAACACAAACACATAAGTGACTCAAACAACGCAACGAACACGAAACCGCAGTTTAAGACACGTTGAAACACGTACTGTCAATTCCAGAGAAAGACTGTCCTTCGGAGAAAAGCAAATTTCTCAGCAATTCTTCGGCTACAGCCTTCCACCACAAGAGCCAACACGCGAATGTAAACAAACTTATTTACACTCTAAAAAGTGCGTCTAAAATTAATTCTTTGATATAAGTAATTATATTCATTTTTTATTTAAAATAACCAATCACAATTTATTTTACACATTGAATGTGTATTTTTTGCTTATACGTCATATCAACTGAATAATAAATAGCGTTTTGTAAACCTTAGCAAAAAGAGTCTAAATTTTCTACTTCACTGCTCCCATTTACACCAAAGCTGTAAAATTGTATCATTTGCTCGAATTTGACTTATTATTGTTGTAACATTGTGACGAAAGACGGTGATTTGGCTAGACTGAACGAGTCTGATATTACGTGATCGTTGCTTTGAATAGCAGTAGTTAAGTTTCAGTCTTTTCATGTAATAAGTGTAGAAGTGTGGCTATAAGTTAATTAGAAGTGTATGTATAAGTTAATTAGAAGTGTAGCTATAAGTGCTACAAGTTAATGTGTATAATGTATATATATCTAATTAAAATAAATTATAAACTTAAAGGAATTGTAAAAAGTTTTTGCATTTGACAAGAAAAATATTTATGTTTAGCTTGCTTGATTTGATAGGACTCTCGCTTTTTTTAACATATAATGTTACCTATTTACAGTCTTTTGTTATAGTATTTAATTTTTAGGTAATATTTCATGTTATGACAGTTACCTGTCTTGAGTGGCTGACTTTTGGATCATTAAATTTTTTCAATTTTATTGAATTACACTTATCTAGAGGTTAGCTGAAATAGTGCAAACTTCCTAAAATGCTTCGCAATAGATACTTTTAGATGTCATTTGCTTGATAAAACTTTCTTTACACAGTAAAAAATGTTGTGTGCGATACGCGAATAACTCCGTTTTCGGTTTAATATTTTATTCAAACGGTGTATTGCTTCGGAATATGTGTCCGACTTAACGGATAAAATCAATAATTCATCCGCAATGAAACATCAGCTTCAAATTTACACCGATCGGCATGAAATTAATATGGAATTCCTTAGAAACTATTAAATTTCGTCGAACGGGCATACCAAACGTTCGATAAGATTCCTGAAAAATTCTGATTCCGTGGGTTCAAACATGCATGCATAATAACACCGTTCGGGGTTTATTATAACACCCTTTGGGGTTTAATATGACACCGATAGAAAAAAATAACCATTTCATAGCCATTTCGCAGTCAGTTTTCGTGTTCTGTCGTCGTCGTGATTTGTGATAATATTTTGAGATAGTGTTTTGAAAATGACACAAATAATACTAAGTATTTCTTATAATCAAGTGCAAAAGTACATTTTACTTCCTAAAAGTGAAAATTTTACCGTGCTTGAAGTTATAAATTGTGCTGCAAAAAAGTTCAACATCAAAGCCAAAAGTAGTTTGTGCTTGTGTGATAAAAAATCTGTTGAAATTGAAGACGAAATTCTTCAATATTTAATTCATAATGAATACGTTTACCTAGTGACTAAGATTACTATTGTGTAATTTACTTTTTTTTATGGAATACTATGAATACCCGATTATATTAAAAAACAATATATATATATATATATATATATATATATATATATATATATATATATATATATATATATATATATATATATATACATGAATTTTGTACGCTGCTTTAAACTGTTGACATTGTGTATATCAATTAATGTTTATTTGTAAAATTGGAATAATTTGCGTTAAAAATAAAAAAAATATGCCTAAATATGTGATTTTATTTCCAAAAGACTAACAGAATCTTATTAAGTTTATCTAGTGGTAAATGTTAAATTGGCCTACAGTCATTGCTGTTTCTGTAAAAAAATGACCATTGTTTTCCACAGGCTCCTTAAGATTTGAAAAAATTACTTAAAGATTGACTTTCACTCGGAAAAAAGAGTGAATTATTTGAAACGGTTGTATCATCACCGGATATAAATATCAACACTTAATGGGTCACTGCAATATATCCTATAGGATAAATAAAACTCACACTTTTGGAATTTTTTGTTTGATAATTATTTTGATCAGAAAAGGTACGAAAAATTACAAATTAAACCACAATTTTAGTTTTGTTTTCTATACTAACGGTGAAATCTAGTTTGACATTTGGGATAATTCAATTATATCCCAGTGGATACAAAGCTAATATTTATTTGTGTTCATCCTAAAGGATAAATTTAAAGAAAATCCGATCGGTGGGACACTATTTGGCACCGATCGGATATAATTTAACACCGATTTTTTTGCTGTGTAGGTGCGTTTTTTGCACTCTTGGACAGGGTAAGTTACCTAAACTTAACCTGCTCAAGAGTGCAAAAAACGCACCTTTTTTATATTAAACCTCTTTATGGACATTCACGAATAAATTGCGCTTATTACCTTAAACGACTCGTAAAAAGTAGCCTTTGTTACATAAAATTCCTGCGTTTCCGTCCTAAATTTACGTCTTTTTAGGGTAAAAATACACGATTTACTCGTAAAAAAAATTACACATTTAAGAAGTAAAATATTCTTCGTATGCACTTTTGTAAATTTACATCTTTAATAGATGGAAATCAGTTTCCTACTGTTGTAAGGGTAAAATTTAACCAAATTTTTTAGGAATAGGTGGAAAAGTGTGCTCCGAAATGATTTTTTTGGAAGCCTATTCTGAGATTCAAAAAAATTTCAGATCTTAGAATCGGCTTGTCAACTTCGTCAATTCTTCAGAAGCCCATATCTCGACAACTAAACCTCATTGAAAAAAAACTTGTGTATCCACGTTCATATCCTCTAGAAGTATCATTACGCAAAATATGAACGAAATCCAGAACCTCGACTTTTTGTCGCTCTCCGCTTCACATGAAATGCCCCATCTTCTCCTTAGACCAAAAAAAAAAAACGGATGAGAAAATCTCAAAGAAAAAATATCCTCGTTATCTTTTTTAACATACCGGGTGTTATTCACCACGATTTCGTACCGCTTTGAACAAATGTGAATGCTGTTTTTATACAAGGATGTCCTCAGAAAAATGAAAAAGAGGGTCACCCCTTCAGGAGTGCCATCAAGGGGTGTCCTGGAGGCTACACCACGATAATGTGCCCAGTCACACTCTCTTTTTCGCCAGAAACTACTTGACCCAAATACATTTTACAGTGATCATCCAGTCTCCCTACAGTTTAGAGGTGGAACCACCAGACTTTTCTAAATTTGCCTACCTCAAACGAGCCCTGAAAGGTCGATATGTGGAGTCCATAGACAATATCAGAGCGGTTGTAATGCATGTCCTGAAGTATATCCCAAGAAAGGTTTCCCCAGAAATCTTCGAAGCATTGAAAGCTTGCTCCAAAAGTGCATGGAAACAGAGAGACGTTATTTGGAAGAATTATAATAATTTGTATCCAGAAGTTCAACAAATATTTGCTTCTTGCTTATTCGCATTACTTATGGAATGGACACTTATAATGTACATATTATTTATCATTTAAAATGTAAGTTAAATTATCTAAAGAGTAGAGGTGAAATTTAAGGAAATTACTGATGCATATAAAATGTAGATTTCTCAATAATTTGGCAAGGATATGTTGAAACCGCTGGCAAGGGCGGGGACATAAGTGAATTTTATCTTGGTTGAGATAAAGTTTCAGAAATGTTTAGCCCCATAAAGAGGTGGAGTATCTGAAGGTAGTCAAATATTCTTTTCAAATTTCGATTTTTCATAGCCATCAACGCAGCCATCAGCTTAATACAACATTTATTGAACATATTCATGACAAGACATATTGAAAAAAAGTGCATGCGAAGCTAATTCTTCTTATGTAAGTGCTGTTTTCTTGAACTTAAGGGGGGAAGTACCTTTAGACACTTCAAAAAATCGATTTTTTTAAAATTGTTTTAATCGATAGATATATCGCCTAAGAATATCATGTCAATGTTTCAAAAGCGAATTCTCAAAATTGTGGAAGAGATGCATCCCGGAAGTGCCTGGCGCCGAGTTCTTTTTCTCTTGACCAAAAACTTTAAACGGCCTTTTCTCGAAACCATGTTTTTTAAAATTGCGTAAGTGATAATAAAAAAACTAGTAAATCGATTTTTATCATCTAGCATTCATTTTAAAGAGCATAAAAAACTGTTCTATGTAGACTAAAGATTAAAAAAACAAATTATTTTGGGACCATTTTTGACTGGAATTACAACGAAATTTTTCGTCAAAATCGTAAATTTTTTTTTTTTTTATCCTGTTTTGAAGGGTTAATTTTCGAATTTCACAAATATTTTAGTCTATCTACTAAAAAAAACCCTTTCGAGTAAGAAAATGTTTGGTTTGTTGATTTCAGATGAAAATTGCAGTCAGCATCGCTTACGCAATTTACGACGTCAGCAACGACATGGCTTTCAAGATCCTTGAAAAATTTGTTAATTTTCAACTTTCACATTTGTTGAATATGTTTTTTTTCAACCTCGAACATCGCCTAAAATAAATATTATACTGATTTAAAAAGAACTGTCTTCATTTCCCTACAAATCAGTTGCAAAAAAGACCTTTTTTTTCGGCCTCTAAAGGTACTTCCCCCCTTAATCTTTTTTGGATACGTTTACCTTTAATGCAGTGCCTTAACATTTGCCAAAACAAGCCCGCAGCAAGTAAATCACCCCTTTGAAAAATTGTTACCCCGTTTTCCCTATTTCTAAAATCAAGTGTAAAAATTATAAATAGTTTCCATTATTTTCAAAACTGAAAAATTTGTCTAGAAAGGGCGATAATTTGAAGATTTTTTCTACATGTCTGTCATAGGTACAGGATTATCAGCACATTCATTAGATGTCACACATGTCTAGTTTTGATAATCATTATTAGCAATCCCACGGCAACCCTCGTACGGGTCTAGGGGTTGAAGCTGGTAGAGAGCTTCATTACAATTTTTTTAATCATTGTGGATACGAGTGTGGTGTGATTAGTTCCACGACTCACTTCACCCCTGATTTAAATCAGGTACCTAATCAGAACTAGGTGAACTCAAAGCTTGGTGCGCGGACCCTCGTCCGAACCTGGATTCGAACCAGGGACCTCACACGCAAGAAGCCAGTGCTCTACCTACTAGGCTACTCAAGCTTCGAATCATTATACGTCCTGCAAATTTCGCAATGAGGTTGTGGGAACACCTAAAACACAACCCAAAATACACATACACAATCCACAAACACTTGACCCTTCAAACAAACACCAAAATTAACTAACACGAAGTAGGCTAAAATAGTTGTAATTTTTGATCTATGTTAAGTTAAGTTAAGTATACTTTTGATCTTCTAGAATAAACAATAAAAATATTTTTATATCACTTATACAATTTTATTTATTATTAGGAAGAAATCTACGATTTCCTAAAAAGTCTTGTCAGAGGTTATCACCAATCGAAATTGGGGAAAAAAATCCTCGGTTATTTTTAAGCAATCAAGGCCCACGTTGGGTCAAAACTGATGTAAATATATTTTATATTTATGTTATATATTTAATGATGTAAAGAAATGTGACTTTTGAGGCAAAGGTTTCGTTATACTAATTTTATCCGTAAATTAGCAAATATGTACTTAGCAACGCAAAAATTATTATTGCAGAATAATTGTGCACTGCTAAGGCCATTCTTCAGCATTTACTATAATCAAGAATCAGTAAATCATTCATATATCAGAAAATGCTCGAAAAACTAACAGCATGGTCGAAAAACATTTCAGTTAAACACCAAACCAAATCGACCTGCACAATATGTTAAATGGATTATTACAACAGTAATTCAATGCGCGGAAAATCGTTACCAGTCTCCTTCCGTCTCTTGGTGAAGCGCTAAAATGGCAAACCGGACGTAATAAACACAATCATAATCAAACCATCAACTTTTTATTTGTTTACATTTCTGCACATTCACCATGCTGAGAGTGTTCGGTACACTAGGGAAAATTTTAAATTTGTGCTCCCAATGAAGGCGGGAATGTCTATGTAAGGCAACCGTAGTATATTTTGTTAGGAGGCTTAACTGGAAAATTGATGCTGAAAAAAACTGTGATGCCGGATATTGGAGGAAGGAAGGAAACTGGGAATGGTACACTACACTGTGAAGACGATAGTTTGCATAATGGGAGCTTACATTTTCATATTTTTATGGATTAGGGTCGTTTCTAGGTGGCAATGAGCAATTTTATGGCAGAAAACTTATGAAACAACAGAATGAAATTTGCTCGGGCATAACATTTTTATGATTTTATTTGAAGAAGTTCATCAATATTTACACGAGTAGTCATATATATTAAGTGTTTAAGAGTTACTTGATGCAACAGGGATTTGAATTTTGAATAATAAATTTGAATAAAGAATCGAGAATTCAGTATTGAGTTAATGATACCATAATATACCAGAATAATGATGGTAACAGTGATGCCATATGGTTCAGGCTAAGGTGGAAAATAGTACAAATAGTATATAATGTTTGACATTAGTATGAATTCTATGATTGCGTTGGTGTTTTATCCAAAGATTCAATTTGTGATAGCAGTAGTTACAAATCGTATGCTGAATGACTTACTGAAAATACAGGGACAATTTTGTATGTGCATACATGTATGTACACATAATGTACTCATAGTTAGTTTTAAAGCTTTTTACAAGGCTTTTGTTGCACTTACTCTTTATTTACACTTAACAACCATACGAAATACACAAAGTGTGCACGGGTACAGGGTTCGTAGACATAAGCAACAAGTTACCTACTGCATTACTTTTCAAGAAAGGTAATGTGGTGGGTAAGCTGTTACTTGATCACTTACTCGACAAACTCGACTATATTGTAAGTAATGGAGCTTCGTGAATAATTCAGTACTTCCAGAATCAATTCTCAAGTAACGTCTTGCCATATTTCCTACAGGGTTTTGAACATCTTAAACATTGAATATCTTCGTTCCCCGTCGAGAACGGCGATTTTGCTAGAAGGGAAAATTTGTTCCCCGTGCAAAAACCCGTCGAATGCACTTTGTCCAAGGCAATCGGAGGGACCAAACAAATTTTCGTTCTTTATACTATTTGAGTGCGGGAATCTTCAAACATTCAACCACTTTCAACCCCTTTAGCTGCTACTGGAGCCATTGGATTAAAATGAAATCCACAGGGGCAAACCTTAAGTCCGATGAATTTTTACCTTATGTCTATTTTCTAACAAGGGTTATATTATTTCATGCCGATCAAAGTAATGAAAAAATGGTGAAAATTGTAGGCTTTGTGCTGCATTCGTTCATTTGTTTACTTCCCCAGCCCGTTGCATTCAGATGTATGTAGTCTCAAATACACTCTCGTTATTTAAGTGCATGTGCTTCAATTGTCTCCTTTAAGTACACTTTTAAATGCAATCAAATCTGTCAAGCGTGAGCTTATTCATTGTCGGTAACTAATGAAGAATGACTCACGCACCTTTTCGTCTTTCTTAACATTTGTAGAGAGTTTTCCAATAAAAACATAGCCGTTATGTATTTGAATAAAACGCAGAGCAATTAAGACATCAAATTGAATTTTGTTTCAAATGAAATTCAATTTCATTTATATGAATACCGCGAAAACGTTCGGATCGATAAGTCTTTGCAGCCAATTTTGTACGACCCTGAGCGGACATTTAAGATACATAAATTAAAATAGGTTTTTCATTCTTGGTTTTTGGTCAAATTTATTTGTTGATAGAAATATATCGGTATTGAAAATATCACTAAAATGGCCGCCGGTGCCAATGAATTAAAAGTGATCAACATTAAGTGAAACTAAGTGAAATTACTCCAAATGTTCATCAATGTTCACTGAAAATTTGAGATCGGATGATGCGTTCACAAGAAATGGTAATTTTTTGCTGAATTTTTATGTTATGTAAAAACCATAAATATTATACCGCGATGAATGGTTTTTGCACAAAATGTCTGGAGTTTTTAAGCACATAGGAAAGTTCCTTTAGATTTTTAGATTCTAATGATGTTCTCTTCGTTCAGGCAATAGGGTCGTCCGCAATGGACACAACGATTTTAAATATATATCTATAATACTATAATACCATCTATAATACTGGTATATTTTATTTTCGATTACTCTTACTGTTGTCTTTGACTTCCGAAGCGTAAAGTTAGTTATATGAAAAATTAGCTTTCATGTAAGATCGTAAACGTTGACATATTTTCCACTAAAACTATTTCCCCAGTTTGTTTATTACCAACAAACAATACAAAATGCCTAATTTTACTAAATGTCACTTTTGACTTAAATGGTCGAAATAATCTCCTCCCATAAAACTTGCGCGTAAGCATCGAGGATAGCTTAATTTCAGCATTTTCAAATCACTAATTTGAAAATAAATTGCTAGATAAACTTGCAATATATCATCCCTAATCAATGAATTTGAAAATATTTCGTCAATATCTATTTCCCCGTTATTTGCAAACGAGACCTTTTTGAGATCCATTCACACCGATAACCGATTACGGTAAGTCCACTTTCACGGCTCTATCTTTTCTTAACGTAAAATCCACTAAATCTTATTTAACCGTGAGCTATTCATCTGTTCTATATTAAAGCATCCTGTATCAGTGATGCACAAAAACTACGGTTGATTTATTAGCTTGACAATTTTTCCATTCCAATGATAACCTTTATCCTCTTTGTGAACTTTTATTACAGATGGCTGGCTACGTCTAGCCCGATCCAAGCGCAAAGTTCGAAATTCATGTGTGTTTGTCACCTCCACGTAGGTATAGTCAATGAAAAATATCGATTTTCAGCTAGATGAGGGTTTGAAGTTTATTGTTAGGGTAGAGAATTTCGAGTTTTGAGATTTATATAAGGCGATTGCAGCTTAAATTCAGGAGGGCTAGTTGACAGTAAGATGTGCGATGGTTAAGAATCGATGGAAATTGAGTTTTTATGTCGCGATGAATGTTTGTGAATCTACTCTTTACTTTTCAGTGGAAATAGGAAATAATCAAGTAGATACTATCCTGGATAAGTTTGTAAAGTGAACATATCACGGAGCAATGTGTTAATTTGTTTCATTAGGGTGGCCACAGTGAAATTAGACCCTTTTATCTTTGTGAATATTTCCTTATTTATACCTGCTGCAGATGCTTAAGCCATATGGCAATCTTTTATGCAAAGGGCAAAAAACTATTATAGTATTCATTCAACCAGGAGCTCTTTAACTGGCAATACGAAGCCGAAACAACGACAGAAAATTATTTTCAAATTCGTGGAAAATCGCGAAATCCTAAAACGTCACTTTGAATGGTCAAATGAGTAAAAGTGAATTATTAAATAAGACAAGCTATTACAAAAAAAATCTCGATCAAGCAGAAAACCTGGAAGAATAGACAAGGACTTTAACGAAGAAAATTTTCGGGAAGTTCGAGACCAAATTCAAAATTTCTGTTTGAGATATGGCTGTAGTAGCTGGTGCATCGTAGTCAACGGTTGATCGAATGAAGGAACGTTACATTTTGAGAACATATAAAGTATAGAAAGTTCAAGATCGATCCGAGGAATAAGAGAGAGTCGAAAATACGAGAGCTCAAAAATCATACGACCTTTATGTGACGAAATTCGATTGTGTCACTTTAGATCATTGATATAAAAGTATAGAGGATATGCGAATAGCATATACGTATACTGTACGTGACTGTTGCCAGAAACATTTGTCTGAATATGGGTGAAAACGTAGTGTTCTGACATTCCCAGTTGTTTCATCATCGTTCCAGTAACTGGGACTGTCAACGCGACTTTTATAAAAGTGAATGTCCTCACGCCGCGCATTTATAAAATGTCTTCAAAATCGTAATCGGGTGGTGCATTAAAAAAAATGATGAATTCGGTCTCTTATAGCCCGTCCAGACTACAGATACTTAAGTATCCGGATACATAAGTATTGTCCACACTGCAGCGACATCTGCAGATACATTTTACCCTTGCCATGAAAATCAATGAAAAGTGTCGCTGCAGTGTGGACAATACTTATGTATCCTGATACTTAAGTATCTGTAGTCTGGACGGGCTATTATGCATATCAGTGGCAGTGCCGAGTGATTGTTTAATTAAGTTAATATTTGTACATAGCTAGACAAATAAGATTTCATGTTGTGCGGTTTGGTTATTGTGAAAACGAATAAAGTTTACGAGTGAACGGTTTAGTATTATTTCAATGAAACTATTCATGACGAATGCGTGAAGTGTTTCAATTACAAATACGCCGGCTTATTTCGTTTGCGTGAAGATTAGCTATGTATTCGTCGTGAGAGTAATAACATCCCTCGGTTTGTTTACATTTTAGCTAATGTGACATATCGAGCTTTTGAGTAGGTCAAAGCGGGTACTAAATTAAAAACTGATAGGGGCCGTTTTCAGCATATGCCCAGGTATATAAATAAAATTGTAAAAAAATAGCTTTTGAAGCCAAGAACAGTTGATAGTAGAAACAGCACTGTAAATCTGCCGTAGCCGGTCCCAAGCCCGGGTTAGAAAAGAGGAAGGAGGTGTGAAACTGTGATAATAGTTGCGTCTTAGTGCTTCTATCGAGTATGTATTTATATATCAACAGTGGCATTGGAAACAATAATAACAAGAGCAGGAGTTTTCGTTCGTTTCAACGCAACTATCCTAACCAGCTCTCGATAGAAGCGCGAAAAACAGCAATTTATAAATTTAACTAAGGGGCTCATAAATATATATTTTTGGATCAAATTTTCTTATAAATGTTTATGGAGTATGTTAAATAATGATACCCATGTACAAATAAAGTTGTACATACTTTGCATGTATGTATATATATACATGCATATATTTGAATATATGTCTATTTGTGAATTTAACGATTAATTTTATTAAAATGCACTAGGGTTAATTTTATTAAAATTCTCGCTTCGCTCACCAACCCCCAGACCATTTACGATTTTAAATTGTACATTTTACTGGACGTATGTACTAAAGCCGTGCGAAAATCAATAAAAGTTCACAGTCGCAGTACATATATATACATATACATATATCTATATATATATATATATATATATATATATATATATATATATATATATATATATATATATATATATATATATATATACATATATATATATATATATATAAATATATATATATATATATATATATATATATATATATATATATATATATATATATACATATATATATATACATACATATAAACATATATATATAAATATATATATATATATACACACGTCGGATTTCGTACATTTATGTGTCTACTATAAGAGAAAAATATAATCCGAACAAATTTCCAAAACTTTTTTTATTAATATTTTATTAATAGAGAGAGATACATATTCGTATGTATATATAGATATATCCATATATATCCATATATACATATATATGTACATATATATATATATATATATATTTATATTTATAAATATATATATATACATATATATCCATATGCATATATATATATATATATGTATATATATATAATATGTATACATGTATATATATATACATATATATATATATATATATATATATATATATATATATATATATATATATATATATACATATATATATATATATATATATATATATATATATATATATAATATATATATATATATATATATATATATATATATATATATTTTAGCATATGCATGTGCAAATGAGTTAAAATGAGTTAAACGGTAGTTATTATTATCAATAACATTGGTCTATAACGCGCACTGATTTGTGTTGCATTTTCTCGGTATAAAAGTCAGAAATTTATTCAATTCATCGATTTAATTTCTTCTATTTGAATGCATCACAAATGTTAATAAATAAAATTTCCCCGTGCAATTATTCACAAGCTTTGACAGCGAAATGTTTAGTATTTCACCACTAACCTTTCATAGATATTGTGAATGTATTTTACTATTAAATCCTTCCACTTAAATCTAAACACCGTTTTAATATATCTAAAATAAATTGGCCACTTTTATTATACGAAATCGTGTAATAACCACACCTTTGTATTTTCAAGCCCCTTGCATGTATTCTCTACAACTATCAAACAATCCAAAAAATGGCAACATAAATTTCGCTATGCCCATATCCTCTATACTTTTATATCAATGCTTTAGATGACAACACTTATGTCAAAGCGGACTTTAAGCGGATTCCTGGTCTAAATTTGACACTGCCAAAGCAAAGTAAGCAGTGAAAAAAGTATTAAAATCGAAGAAAACTAGTAAATTTCTTAAACAGTACACGGTATAGCAGGCAATTTGTCGATGTGATCTAAGGAGCGATATTTTTATAACGGAAGGCACAATCAATGCCCAGATTTACATCGAGGAATGCCTGCAAAAGCGATTTTCGTCCTTCATTAATAGGCATATAGGGTGCGTGCTGTTTTCGCCAAACCTAGCATCAAGTAATTGTGCTGAGAAAATACTGGAGTCACATGAAAACAGCCAAGTATCTTTTGTTCCTGAGGAGCCAACCCACCAAATCGTCCTGAGTTTGAACCAATAAAACGATACTGGCCTCAAAACAAACAAGTATTGAAAGAGAGCAAAGAGCTTAAAATGTATGTATGTTAAATGTATGTGTAATCGAATGAAATCGAAAAAATTATTCCTAAGAAAAACTTTGAAAACGTGTAATGTTGGTGGCAGATAACCTTACTGTAAGTCATTGTACTGCCTAAGTAAACGCAACAGCGGAGAATAAAAATATGTGTCAGTACACGTTAATAGCACAATAAACACAAAAGAAGAACACGTTCCACCAACTGCTGCTCGGACGCAAACGTGGCTCCTGAAGCCAGATTCAACCATCCTATAAAATAATTTGAAGAGGAGGCAATCATCCAGAAAATTTCTGTGATTCGAGAAAAGGAAGATGTAGAAACAAAAGGCAATCATGGCAAGGATTGTAGAGAACGTGAAATTTTAAGAATAAGTTTTGAGTAAATCCAATATTCAGGGACACTAAAAACATGGGAGAGAACACAGGAACACACAACATATATATTAACGAAGGCTTTAAAGGTTCGAGTCATGAAATCTGATAATTTAAAGAACCTGGGAGTAATGTGCAAAATATGCTTATTGAATGCTTATCGAAGCTTTGAACTTAATAATTCACTAAGATAAGTGGAGAGCCGAAACCAGAATGAAAGAACATCGAAGATGATGTTTTACAATTAAAAGACATTTTCTGACATTTTGTGACGTTCAAAGTAAAAACATTGACGAAGTATGTAAGCTATAAAGATCGTTTTCTAAAATTATCATTATATAAGAGTCAAGAAGATAAAAAACAAGGAAAGATGTCGAAACAAAGATTGAAACAAAGGAAAGATATATGAACAATAGAAAGAAAAGAGGACCAAGTATATATTCAAAGAGGATTGAAAAGCAGGAACTGACCAGAACAAGAAAAGAACCAGCTATGCCATCGTCTCTCAGCTTTTGAAGAAGGAAGTTATGGTTGATAGAGTCAAAGGTTTTGAAGAAGTCAGTATATAGTACGCCGACCAGCTTTTGATGGTCAAGAGCGGATGCGACCAAATGTGCGAAGGGAAGAAGGTTGATTTATGTGAATTTAACTTTGACAAAACCGTGCTGCTCGTGAGTTAGGGTAGGTTGGATTAAAGAGTAAACTCTTTTGTAGACCACCGTTTGAAAGATCTTGCTAAAACAATAAATAGGGAAAATGAAACGGTTGTTTGAGATGTAGGGTCATCGGTTTTATGTATTGAAAAGATATTGGCAATATTTCAGAGAAAAGAGAAAGAGTCAGAAGGTACACTAATTTTGAAAAAAACAAAAAGAGAAAACCACTACATGCACGTTCATCAAAAATTCAATTTTCAAAGGGTTTTTTCGAATCAAATATAGTTTAGAAGGAGACGTAGAGAGAATATAATGGCGAAGAGGAGGGCATTGTTGTGAGAAAAAAGAGGAAAAGTTAGAAGCACAAACTTCACACACTATGTAGAATGGAAACAGCTTTATCATCCAAATACCATCGGGAATATCAAGTGAATTTTTTAAAGAACAGATGACTGACCAAAAGAATTTCGATTGGTTGGTTCTGATTGATGTTTTAATGCCAGATATGTACACATACTCAAAAAAGTCTGCGTACACCTTACTAGTAATATCTAAATCATGTGCCCTTGATTAAAATTCTTTGATAAGAAGGGGTACACTGCTAGACATGCATAAATGCAGCTTTGATAACAAAGTTCCTAGAATTAAAGAAAATATTTTGATTTTAATCTTTAGGAATCTCTGATACGCTCCAAAAAAGTCTGCGTACACATTACACTGTTTGGGGATTTACAGCTAGAATTTACAGTTGCAGTGCAAAACTTTTTGTATCTATACACGTAGTGGTTTGATTGGTAAAGTTTGTGACAATATTGTGTATTAAAATATAATTAAAGAGTATCTTTTTCAAAGGAAGCTCGAAATAAGGAAATAAGTGTTAGTGAACGGAAATTGATACTAAAGCTGCGTGAAAATGGAAAATGTTTTCGTGAAATTGCGAATTTAGTTGAGAGAACGCATTCTTTAATACAAAAGTTTGTTAATAATTATAATACAACCGGTGATTCTATTTCTCAGCATTGATCAGGACGTCCACCTTAACTTACTGCACGTGAACGTCAAAATATTATTAATTCTGTGAAAAAAAAAATCCCCGGTTAACGGCCTTCCAACTTGCTCAAGAAACTAAAGAGAAATACACCAAAACAATATGCGAGGAAACAGTTCGCACAGTTTTCAGGAAACATGGTTTCCATGGTCGAGTAGCACGTAAAAAGCCATTCATATCAGCACAAAATCGTCTAAAGAGAATGAATTTTGCGAAAACTTACGTTAACATACCAAAAGAATTCTGGGAAAGGGTTATTTTTTCAGACTAAAGTAAGTTTTGTATATTTGGGATAAACGGACGGAGTGTGGAGTGTGGAGTGTGGAGAAAACGTTCGAATGCATTGAATAATGCAAATTTGATTCTCACTGTAAAGGGCCATTCAGACATACGTTTATGCGTCCACGCGTCCATGCGTTTTCAGATTACACGAGTCAAGTCAACTCAAACCCAGTTTTTTGAAGGCGGGGCTAAGACGAAAGTGGTCTGATACGGTGATTAATATATCATTGACTTAATTGTTTTACTTTCGCTCTTTGTCATTTCGAGATGATAAGTGGATGGATGGATTGATAAGAGGATGGATATTACACGCTTGCAACGATGGTTTTTTTTTATTTTCTTATTATTTGAATTATAATAATTATAATAATTAATATTTGAAAACATCGTCTTGATCAATTTTAAAACATTACTAATTCCCATTCCTCAATTTTTCCCCATTGTTTTCTTAAATTGGTAGCAGACAATTGCGTATATTTATCTATATATATTTTGATAAATGAACTTTACAAGTATGTCACCTTGTGCTCAGAAAAAACTTCATCCCACTACCTGAACTGATTTTCTAGACGCGGTCATTATGTATCTGCAAAAAGATTGAAAATTTTTCTTGAACAAATCTAATGCTCTCCTATAAAAAATCTATTATAGGTAGCGGGATGCATTTATTCGTAGACAAAAATTTTCTGTCCACTTTTGTTGAAAAGAAATAAAATTGCAATCCACTGAACTAAATTTCAAAAATAAATGGATTGATTCTGTGAGATTTTGTACAAAAGGTGAACTTTGGAATCTTTTGATTAATTTTACCAAGAACTATTATGTCATTGTCAATATCGTAACAAAATATAATTCAAAAGTCATAAAAAAGTTGTTGTGCGGATTTGCATAAAAATACAAAATTGCTATGTCCGTTTGAATCGTTCTACGTAATTCCTTCGAAATTGTTTTCAGTATTCAGTATACAACAATTTTTAGCAAAGAATTTCAGTAATTAGTATCAAATAGTAATTTTTCAGTTTTGCTACTCACCGCTGTTTAGTATATTTACTTATTAAATTCGTTCGCACTCAGCTCGTTCATTGTTCGCAAAGTTCCGTAGGAATTCTACACGCTTCATTACTGGGAGGAGAAAATGGTTCGCTGGAGTTCCATATTTTTACTCAGAATAAGAGTAGGTACTTTATAATATGAACATCTTAAAGTAAACATAAATTCATTATCGATTAAAATATTTAAGGTCAAGATTTACCACAGTCAACAGAATAATAAGTTATTGTACTATATTTGGCCTCTTAATTGAATAAAGTCTTCTGATATACTA
This sequence comes from Nemotelus nigrinus, assembly GCA_947369275.1. Lineage (NCBI taxonomy): Eukaryota > Metazoa > Arthropoda > Insecta > Diptera > Stratiomyidae > Nemotelus > Nemotelus nigrinus. The sequence continues at coordinate 180,397,923 of OX376372.1, forward strand.
AGATAAATAGCAGCACTCCAATTCACAATACAGCTTCAAGCAAGAAAAGCACGTACGTATGTATCATTTTATATTTTTATTCAAGTAGGTATTTTCTTATTACACCACTCCGTCAATTGATTGAACCTGAAATGAGCATTGAAACATATTAGTAGAAGGCATCATTTTCCTTGATCCACATACTCATATTCCTTTTTCATAGTGACTCCATTCAATTGTCTTCAAGCGTTGCTGTCGATAAGACCAAAGCTTATCAAATCTCCTATTTATTCTGTCGCTGGATTTACAAATATACATATTGCTGGCATTTAATCATACATGAATATCTATAAGAGAAGTAATGGATGCCAACGCGCAGTTTGCCAATATATCGTCTTCTTTCCCAAATGTCGTCGTTTTGAGCTTCTTGTCTACTTACTCCTGGATTGCCTTCTTTGATGTGGGAGGGGTGATCAGCGGGAAAAGGTATCATATTCGGTATCCACGGGCCGCAATGCTGGAGTAATCTGGCGTATGTCTAGTCATTATGTTTGCGGAGAGACACAAAACAAACATATGTACTGTGTACAATGTGAGTGATACCTTTGTTGTTTCCCAGTCCTCGGAGTCCTTCCCGCAGAACGGCAGTCGAACCTGCGACAATTCCGAGAAATTCGATACATTTTTATGCTTGTAGGCGAAAACAGTCCAGCCTATTCGATATTGAGTTTTTTTATGTAGTTCCACGTCAATTGAGCTTTTATTTCGTCCTCCGAAGAGTTATGAAATAACATACGAAACAAAATTGCGATACTCGGGAGATGATATCGATGTCGCGAGAAATACTATAAGCTACCGTCAACAATACGATACTATCAACTATTGCTTCGTCAATTACTTTGCCTCTCCATTTCGATGCCGAACGTAAATATCGATTTCGGCCATTTACGATAAGATTTTGAGATTTATTTCTTCTCTACGGTTTGCTTGACTCAGATAGGATGTTTGTGAGGTTTCTTGTTCGTATGTATACTGACCTATATTGGAAAACGAATCATGACTAGATATATTTGTTTTGGATTAATATCAAAAGACCGAACCCAATATCGGCAGTTGAAAATAAATAAACGACTTTAGGGAATAGCCCCAAAGTTCAGGTATTGAACGAACCAGCTCAATTTGTTACTTGATAAAACGCTCACATTATTTTGCATGAAGAGAAGCAATCTTATGAGATGTTGGAGAACGATAAATATGTAATATTGTTTCAGTCTGCTAAATCTAAACACCGTAAATTTTACCCCAGTGATTTTTCTAGTAAAGCCAATTACGGAGATTCCGCAAAGAAAAAAACTCTTCCAGTGATAGCAGTAGAATTGAATAAAATTCACAAAAGCGGTGCATTGAAGTGCGAAAAACTAATAAATATCTTGTTAAATGTGTTTTTCATTTTATTAAAGTAAAATTTATGTAGAATATGCTCACGACTCAAGAAAATGTAGTATTTAAAAGTAAAAAGTGTGCACAAAAACTGATGATAACCGCTTCACGCTAGCTAAATTTCAAACTTTTATCCCCATTTCGAGACATTGTATATTTAAAAACCTGGTAAAATAATGGAGAATTTATAAAGCGCCTTCTATTATAATCTATACATTATTGTTTATCGATTTTCACTCGAAAGTCCGTATTGATTTGATAAAATCATAGGCTAAATTTTTTTCTTTGATTTTATCTCTTATAAAATTTACTTGAAAAAATACATTTTACTTGGCTTGCTTTGTTTAAATTTTGAATTCTCATCAAAAATATACGAGTTCTGAGCTATTTATTTCATTTAAATGGTAGTTATTTCCAGTTTTCATTCATTCTTTTGAATTGAAACCGCTTAAGAATGATAAACAATGCCTTTATTAAACTAGCCTACTTGTAACTGTTTTGAGTATCATTAAAGTGCTATTACCGATTCAGTCATTGATAATGCTTTGCATAAGGATTTTCGTATCAACACTGATATCCACGTGGTAGTTTCATCGAAAACGAGCATGTGTAGCATCACCAGAAGCAATACATGCGCATCGAAATTCCTACATCCACAATTCATTCGCCTTGCTCTCTCTCTCTCAATCTCATCTTCCCGGCTTGCCTTCACGGTTTCAATCAATAAATGGTCCACCACATCATAGTCAGATCTCAAGCAATGGTTTAACTTTCGGAGTGGCAGTCCGGAACTGAGTCACTGCGAACGGAAGCTAGAATTCATTCCATTTAGGATTTCGCATGACACGAAGATCAGTTTTGTCGGTATGCATCGACTTTATGCTTCCGAATCTAGTTAAGCACCAAGAAACCTCACGGTGACATAACGTTTTCGTGAAAAAGTTAAGCACAGGTTAAGGACAGCGTTGCATATTATTACATCTGTATGGCGAAATGGAATGCTATGGTTGTATGTTAAACCAATTGTGGTGCGTTGCATTATATTGCATAGTGAAAGGGCTGCCAGAATAATTTTGTTTTAATCCAACTAGAAGTAAAGAACAAATTGCAGCTTATAGCATTGGTAACCAATAAAAAATGGGGAAATGGGAACAGTCACTACGCAATTTTCGGTAAAGTATTCATAATTTAAAAAAATTCGGTCGTACCAGAAAATATAAATAATAACGCCCACAAATAAGAGTGATTAATTATTGTTGTTAAGTGCTTAGCAGCTGCACATTGATTTCTTTTACCTAACCACTTCATTCAATCTTTGGTTTGTCATAAGCCGCATACACAGCCCCAATTTAAAACGGGAGTTAGATGTATATAGTAGAATATTAACATTTGTATTCGTCTGTTTTGATCTGAATCTTGCTTCAATCAGGGTTTGTCGGCGCAGTTATGGAGGGCAAATTATTTAATAAATACATCGATCATACGACGTCCATGCAGCAATAAATAATCTACATCATTATGCTCAAGCACTCCAGCATACATATATGTGACAACAGTTCACCTAGAGCCGCCATATCACGCAAATCGTTTTCAAAAAACAGCAGTTTTAATTGCTACCACGCAGCCGTCAAATAGCCAACGGATTTTTTATCACTGCTGAGAGACAAGGACAGTAAAGAGAGTAAACGATTTGTTTATGACAGGAAAACCGATTTTAGAGCAATCGATTGAAGGACACACGTGCTTTCGTCCAATACTAATTAACAAAAATTAATTAAGGAGTTTTGCCCTCCTACTAATAATTTTCTTAGAATAATTTTTTCTTTTGTGATGAGTCGTTTTGTCTTGTGTTAATAATACCACATTTATTTTTCTCTTTTTTGTTTCAAAACTTAAACAGGTTGGAAATGAGAGAGATTCTTATCGGCCAAAATGAAAGGACACGACCGCTCAGAGCAAGTCTCCGACAACAAGGCTTGTGAACATAGGCGCGCCGTAGGGGGGGCCAGGGGGGGCCGGGACCCCCCCAGACCCTAGGTTGGCCCCTCCCAGAAAAATAAATATTTCCAACAGCAGACACTTAAGTTTTCGCCTCCTAGGCTTTTGTGGTTACAGCAAGAGTTGAGTAGTGCAGTAGTGTAAGCATACACACAAAGCATACACACTACTTATAGCAAAGAGACTGTGTTATTTCCGGTATTAATTACGATGTTATGGGACTTATTTCGAGAAATGGACGGCGATATTTAATTTCGACAAGTTAAACGTTAAGAAAAAGACGAAAAGCACCTCTCCAATCATCCTTTTTTTGTTAAGATTATCTGTTCATTCCTACTAGGCAATATACAGGTATTTAGATAAAAACACTTTAATAAACTGACGTTTTATGCAATTATGTTTTTCACAAAACATAGCCTAAGTATTAAAATGGTAGGCAATAAGGTAATTAACGTAAACTACAATTTTTGAAGTCATTTGGAGAACAAAAATGGCATCCCTGCCACTTTTATGCTATCTATGACCTACTTGGTTTACACTCAAGTTAAATGTGTGTGAATTTTGAATTTCACCGAGCATTTTTTCATAGTGACACAGCCGCCACATGGTTCTTATCATATTCATTAAACTTTTGTCAGACCTGTACTCAAGACCAGTATATCCTATGAATTTTATCCGGTCGCGAGATACCTTAAACGCAAGTTCCATGTGCTAAAAATATAAAAAAATCGGTGCGATGTTTGTGCGATTGAGAATTTTACAAGTTTAGATTTGAATGTATAAATATATTATCAAATTCATCAATCATTTGCATTTTATTCTAACAGCCGTGTGAAAGATTTGTGTTTATGGTGCTTGAACAGTCTTGGAATATTGCCAAGATGAACCGAAATTATTTGGAAAAGGTTATCGACCTTACGACGTGTCTCAGTCGCCAAAGACGTGCTTTTAGAGGACATGATGAAAGTGATGCCAGTGATAACCGCGTTTTTTTTTTGGAATTTCGTTTTTTTCGCGAAGCATGATTCAACTTTTGAAAATAATTTTAAAAACAAGGTTGCGAACTACTGTAGTGGCAAAATATAAAATGGATTAATGAAAATAATCGCTGAAATCGTTCGAGGGGACAATACAGCGAAATAAAAGCTTGCAGATTGATATCCATTATGGCAAACGCAGCAAGGATCCACAGAAGGAACAACTCTCCGTGGTTGTCAGATTTGTTAAAGAGCTTAGCGAAGAAAGGTTCTCAAGCTTTGTAGACTGTTCAGGAGCTAGAAATGCCTCGTATTTAGCAGATATAATTTTGAGCCTGTTAGACAGCTACGGACTTAGTGAATTGCCTGTTGTTGGACAGTCTTATGATGGTGCTAGTGTCATGTCAGGACAAAAAAGTGGTGTACAAATCTAAGATGAAACACCCTGGAGCCACATTTGTACATTGTCTAGCTCATAAAATTATCCTGGTTGTGATGGACACATTTTTCACAATCGAAACGTTTACATCCTTTTTCAATGCCATCGAATTCCTTTACCTACACTTTTCGAAGCCATCACAACACGAATTGTTGAAGCAGCTTGAGGAGGCAGTTAGTCTAAACACAAGGCGTGGAATGAGAAGTTTAAGCTCGACTCGTTAGTAAATGAGATTTCACAATTGCAAATATGTGATCGATAGCTATGGGACTATGAAAGAGGCTTTAGAGAAAGAAATGAATGAGGGAAAATACAACGACTCAGTTTATTCATTGGGGATCTTTCTTTCAATCAGTAATCCTAAATTTGTAGTAAATCTTTTCATCTTTCACTATGTTCTTTTTATAAGGAACATGTTAGGCAAATATTTCCAAACTAAAA